>VZRV01002793.1:0-16208 GCA_013398115.1 Falcunculus frontatus | reverse complement strand
AAAAAAAAAGGAAAAAGAAAAAAAGGAAAAAACAGTAGCCATGCACAGACGCAAAAACAAACAACCCAAAGAAATTCGACTGCAGCTCAAAACTGAGAAGAAGCAAAATTCTTCTCTTGTTACAGCACCCATTGCAACTAAAGATGATGTGAAGACAAAAAAGCAGATGTAGTGAGGTATGTCTTAAGGGTTGCTTCTACCCATATAAAGGCTGTAACAGAGTCCTCAACAAAAAAAGTCCCGAAAGAAAACCAAAAAACCCCCAAAAACAAAAGAAGAAAGAAAAATACTTGAATGATAAAGCAATCTATAAGCAATGAATCAATCTTTTTCAGGTCTAGAGGTTTTGAGTTTGTCATTGTTGTGGTTAAACACCCTCGTGGATGCAGTGCTACAGAAATTTAAAAGTAACTTTGGCAACTTAAGGGGTTTGATTTTATTTTTTTTTTGTTTCTGTGGGTTTTTTTTTTTCTATTAGCTTTTCTTTCAAGCCATCAACCACAAAAAAATGCAGAGTAATACACAAGGGAGAAAAAGACCTTGTGAAACCAATTTCAGTGACAGATACACACAAATTGCAGGTGGCACCTGAGCTCTGCATCAAGGTTCAACTCTTGGCATTAGTGGGACCTGTGCTGGCAGCAGCAACGGTCCAGGATACTTGTCATGGCACGTGGACAGTGGGATGGAGAGGGGGGTGGCATGTCCACTTTGGGGAGGATGGTGTGAGTAAGGGCTCTTTAATGGCACACTAGAAAGCAGTGATCCTGGAAGCAGGATCTGTGTTCACCCACCAGGAGGGCGAAGTGAGTGCAGGAGAGGCATTTTTCCCCCTGGCAGCCTCTGGTCAGAGGTGAGTCACCAGTGACTCAGCTGGGGGCTGGGCTGCTCCCCTGACAGCGGGGTGGGCGGGTTCCCTCTGTGAGTTGTGGCAGGTTTCTGTGAAAGTGTTTTCCATTTCCAGTGCTCACCTGAAGAGTTAAATAGGGACACAACCATATTTCTGCTTTTGGTAGCACTTAATGATCCCCAAAATGCAAATAAAAGAGAGAGCTGCAGCTGTGTAAAATATTCCTGCTGCTATGTTATTAAGTAGAAGGGGATGAACATAAGGGCAGGAAGCCTCTGATGAAGAGCAGGTTTGTGTGGTGTACGTGACTCAAACTTTGACACTGTTTGAACTCAGTGCTGACTCAATCTTACCCCTGCCCATGAAGCTGAGTTTGTGCCTGAATGTTTCATACGTCCATGCTCTTTGAATCAAACAGAATGCAAAACCCATCTGATGTAAAGAATTTTTAGGCTGGTATTTATTCTGCTGACATAAAACTATGTTTTTGGTAAATACTACGTGGTACCATAGGCTCAAGAAAGTACAGATGAGTGTGAGATACTGTCTGGGAACGAGGACAAAAGGAGTTAACTTACTGCTTCCTCTGTAGCTGCTGCACATCCTGTGGAGCAAAGAATCAGACAAGGAAAAAGAAGTATTTTTCTTTTATGAGCACAGATATTTTTCAAGTGTCTTTGTGGTTCCCACTCAATAATGACAGTAACATGGCTAATGCCCTGGGCAAGAGGTGTAGTATTCCTTTGTACAAAAGAGAAATGGAAATGGAAAGAGCTCAAGTGGTACAGGAGCTTGCCTTGGGCAAGAGTGTTTTATGACTTGTCTTTGGATGCCTATGTGCTATCTGACTGCAAATACTATAGATCTTATGTTTTCCATCATCTTGGTCTTTCTGCTTACATTTTACATATATTTTTTTATATATATATATCTTTGCTAAAAATGAAATATTGAATTCAGACAGCCACAGGCAAGAAAGGTGAGAAAGGGAGATTTTGCCTTCAGCTAAACTATGTATATAAAGGCCTGGAGAAAAGGATGCCATGTTTCACCTTCCTAAGGCAAGTCTGACCAAAAACATTAAAATTCCCTCTGATACCCCAGGTTAGCCTGGGAGAGTTTGGCCTCAGAAGACTTAACTTCCCCAAACACCAGCAAAATGTGAATCTTGTGGAGAAACCAGGTGCTAGGAAACAGTATCTCCTCTCCAGGAGCCGCTTGGCTGGTGTGTCCTTTGGCACCACTTGTATATATTTCCATTGCAAGAAAAGCATCAAAAACCAGCAGTTCCATGAGATATGCATCTGCTGGTTAAAGCAGCTTCAAGAAAATAAGCTCTTGGAGGGGTTTGTTCCACATCTGGAAGCAGATTCCAGTGGCCACTGGTACGGCTTGGCCATGCAATGACAGCTGCTGTCCTGGCCAGTACTGCCCCTGTTCATCCAGGCTGCAGGGTCCCACGGCTCAGCTGGTACCTGAGCACATTGAGAGACTTTTTACAGGGACATATAGCAATAGGACAAGGGGGAAAGATTTTAAACTGAAAGAGGAGAGTTTTAGATCAGATTTTAGGAAAACCTTCTTCACTGTGAGGGTGGCGGGGCAGTGGAACAGGTTGCCCAGAAAAGTGGTGGATGCCCCATCCCTTGCAGTGTTCAGGGCCAGGCTGGATGGGGATTAAGCAACCTGGTCTGGTGGAAGGTGTCCCTGCCCATGGCAGGGGGTTTGGAACTAGGTGATCTTTAAGGTGCCTTCCAACCCAAGCCTTTCTATGATTCTACGACTTTGCAGTTGTGCTGGTGGGGTTCTCCAAACAGGGTTTCTGCCAAACAGGGCATTGCACTGCAAAGCTGCAGCATAGACTGGAGCTGCTGGGTCTTTCACCTTTCTGTCTCAAGTGCTGCTGCACAGGGTGGATCCATCTGTCTAAGTCCTCCTTTTAGAAGCCTTTAGCTGTGAATCAGAACACATTACAGCAGGTAACCAAAGTCACTGTTGTTGAGCTGTGAATGAAAATCCTTAAGAGCAAAATTTCTGGGCAGAAGTTTCAGCGAGTCATCCTGGGGCCGTTAAAAGGACGCAATAAGCAAGCATAAAAACTTACTCTAAAATGTAAAGTAAATAATGAAATTATTGATTCGTAAAAACTCTGAAGACAAAAATATTTAAGCAGTCATGTGTCATGGTTTAACCTCAGCCAGCAATCAAGTACCATGCAGCCACCCACTCACTCCCTCACAAGTAAGACTGGGGAAAGAATCAGAAGGGCAAAAGCCAGAAAACTTGTGGGTTGAGAGAAAGACACTTTTATAAGAAAAGCAAGTCATGCACAGAAGCAAAGCCAAACAAGGAATTAATTCACTGCTTCCCTTGGGCAGGCAGGTGTTCAGCCATCTCAGGGAGAGCAGGGCCCTGTCGCATGTCACGTTTACATGGGAATACAAATGCCATCACTCCAAATGTCCCACTTCCTTCTTCTTCTCCCCAGTTTATATACTGAGCATGATGTTGTATGGTCTGGAATGTCCCTTTGGTCAGTTTGGGTCACCTGTCCTGTTTGTGTCTCCTCCCAACCTCTCATGCACCCCATACTTCTTCACCAGCATGACAGTACCAGGAGCAAAAAAGCCTTTGTCTCTGTGTAAACCCTGCTCAGCAATAACAAAAACATCACTATTATAAACCCAGTGTTCAGCACTAATCCAAATCACAGCCCCATTCCAGCCTCTGTGGAGAAAATTAACTCTACCCCAGACCAAATCAGCACATGTTATTCTCTGGAAGTTGTTTCCTTCTTATGCTGCTTCTATCCACATTACTTTTATGTGTTCTTAAATGCATTGCACTTGGTGGTATAAGTCTAGAATTTTAGTAAGAAGAAATAAACTGAAGAAGACTACATCCCATGGTAGCCCGACACACAAAAACGGATAAAAAATCTGCTCTGGAGATTTGTTTAAGTGCTGGGCTGTCAAAAATTCAAAGCCAGTCCAACCTGTCATTTCTCTTCTTATTCCAGTTCCAAACCCCACTGAAGTCCATGGCAAGCCAGGGAGGGAGCTCTGACAAGGCTGAAGAGCATTTGATGGTTCATCTGGAATTAATTTGGTGGTTTGATGCAATAGGTTTTAGGTGACAGGCATTCAGACTGCTGTGTGGGTTCATATCCTGTGTTGCTTGACCAGGACCCACTGGCCCATGATGTGGACAGTGCAGATACTCGACGAGGAAGCTTCGTTTTGGAGGGGAGCAAATGCTCTCCAATCTTCATGGGATTTCCTGATGACATCTAGTCTGGGATCATTATCCCTTCATGAAACACTATAGAAACCATGGAATTGCATGGAAATTCTTGTTCTACGCTGTGCCTGATCTCCCATATTTCAGAAGCATTAGCTCTAGTTCCTTTATATGTATCAGTGCTCTTCCATGGTAGGCTGGCTACTTCCAGTGGCAGAGCGCTATGAGGACTGAAGGAGCTGCATGGAGGCAGTTCCTAGCTGTTGGAGTCACTCTGGTGGGTGCAGAAGATATAAGGCACAGGAGACTTTTTATGCCATTCAAGCCTTTTGCCATGCTTGGAAACATCCCTGTGTTTTGATGCTGTTTCAGTGGGATCAGCAATCTCCATGATCTGGTTTGTTTGGTTTATGTTTTGGACAAATTATCACTGTGATCTTGCTTCCTGCCCATGCTTTTTCTCTGTTATTTTAGCTCTGGGTTCAATCATGCTATTAGGTTGCAGTGGATTTTTATAGCTGCTTTGTGAGGATGAGGGTCATCCTTTTTGCTGATAAGAGTGATGGGCTGGGAAATCTGAATTTAACTCACAAGGCGTGACAGCCACTACCTCAGCACTGTTGATGTCAAAGTGAGGCCGAGGCCAGGCAAGACTTGATGGCTGCCCCAGCCTTGTCTCCAGAATGTCCAGGAGGAAACACTACTAAAAACTCTCTGGACAGGATGGGGTAACAACAGTCACCATAAAATATTATTGCACAAGCTGATAAAAACCCTCTGGTCTTGGCTGAACCTGAAATGCAGCTGAGCCTTTGCTTGGTGGCAGATACTTCTGCAGTCTGAGCTGATGAAGCTGCTGAGCTGAGAGGGCAAGGAAAAGTCCTATCTGACTGCACTCACATTTTTTGACACAGCAGTTGGGAAAAAACCCCACCTCACTGCCGGTTATGTCCTGATCAACTTCTGACAGTTCTTGCTATGGGGAGAATTGAGCTGCTTGAGACTGAGAGTAAAAGTAGCTAATAAAGAGCAAGAACCCTTACATAGTTCCGTTATCCCTTCCATAAAAATGCATCTCACAGGCATTAATGAATCAGCCTATAACATTTTACAGCCAGGCAAAGACTTCAGCAAGGCTAAATAAGGAATATTTGAAGGGTCAGTCTTGGGTCATTTGGAGAGGCCAGTCTGGGCACTTACGTAAGACAAGAAGATGATGAATATGTGAGCATAGAGAGCTTGCACAGAGTCCTTAGGATTGCTCCAGGCTCTGACTTCAGTGATCGCTGCCCAAGGGGCATTTCTGAACATTTCTTAAACATCAGCCCTGCTGTAAGTGTTGGAGCTCAATGGCTTTTCTCATGTGAAGAAAGGAAATATGGAGGTGTAACAGCTGACAAAGCAGTTACTCAAAATATCTATTTTACCTCTACTTTTGTAATTTTGGGACAGTCTTCTGTCAGCTGATTCTTCCTTGATGTTTAAAACACAGACGTTTGTAAACAGGAGTGGGCTGGAGAAACTGTGCAGCTGCACAGGTGGCAAGAGCAGAAGATGCTTATGTGACCAAGGTTTCTGATGAATTTGTTTGCCAAGGAAGAACATAACAAACGGCATCCTGGGTGACTCTCTGGAAGGCTTGCCACCACATTTGTCCCCACTGGGTCAGGTGTGACGGGCACTCACATTACCCGTCCCCTGTGCTGGATGTCAGGGAGGAGGATCCTGTGTGGGGGATGCAACGGTGAGTATGCTGTCCATCCCCTGCTCCCACATCGGGAGTGTCGTGGCTCTTCCCTGGCTTTTAGAGGTCTCACTTGGCTCATAGTTTGAACATCATGAGAACATTTACTTCTACGAGGCAGGAAGGGAGACACTGGTGCAGGCACAAGCATGGCATGGTCTCTGTCACTGCCTGAGATGCTGGTGCTGCTCCTTCCAACACAGTACATGGAGGATGTGTCTGCTCAGCAGCTGGTTGGGTTCAAGTCTGTTTAGCATACACTTGCCCAGAGCCCCGGTTCCTCAGGGCCTCGTATGGAGACATAGCAACTTCAGAAACCTTCCTCTGAAGCAGCTTTAGGAACAAAACCTCAGGGGCATTTTCTTTCACAGCTGGTCTCTGAGTTTCTAGGGGAGACTGTCTGGAAAGCAAGCTAAAGATCCATTTGAGGAAAGCAGTGTAGGCGCAGTTATTTTATGTTTTGGGTACAATATCACACAGCATGTGACATGAATCCTGCAAATCTCTGCTGAAGATCCTGATATAGTGCTTCCAGCAACCTGTCCAAACTCCTGTGACATTTGGCAGGCTGGGAAAACCTCACTGGTAGTCAGTAGAAGTCCACTGACACCCTACATTGTACAATTCTCTAGATTGTTATGACAAAATATATTTCTTTTGGGAAAAAAAAACCCTCTCTGGTGGAGTAGCTAGTTCATCACTGGATCTGATTCAGACCAGCCACTTGAACCTGAGGCTCTCATGACTAACTTTGTGTGATAACTTCATCAGTGAGATCCCGAAGTTAACAAATTTATTTGCTTATAAGTCTTTTTCATTCTTTTCCCCTTTATTCTTTTATTTAGAGCCACTTCTGAGTTCACGATCCTTTGCATTTCAAGTCACAACTTTGTAGGAAAGTATCTCATTTTCTTAACAAACCAACGTCTTCCTTTTTTAGTGTAGCAAATTGAATATCTTCATCAAAAAATACCCACATCAACAAAAAAAACCCAAACAAAAAACCTCCCCCAAACCCCAGATCATGTTTTCATAATAATGGTGACTTAAAGAACACGTTAGCGCTGTGTTTTATTTTAATTTCAGTTGCACCAGAAGAATAAAATATTTATACTTGTGTGCTTTTCTTTTCTGTCTGACAGCAGAGAGAATATGATAGGCTTTTCTGAGACTGTGATAAGAAAAACATTTTTCAACATGTGCTAATATACATATGATATGTATTCAACAACACCTTCTTATTACAGCCATGGGAGATCTGTCCAAGGATGGCCCTGTTTCAGCAGGAAGTGTGGACCAGATGACCCACTGTGGTCCCTTCCAACTTTACCTATTCTGTGAACCTGTGAAGAAAGTAGAAACAAATATAGGTCTCGAGCACTTCTCAGGTTAATGGACGCATCTGCAAAGGGTACATGGACAATCATGACCCAGCAAAAAATAGTGCTCCAGAAACCCAAAATTTCTCCATCTTTTTCATTAAATCCAGTCATCTTGGACAACACTGCCATATAATTTCTTTTCTAAACAGAAAACATTTTATCCTCAACATCCTGTTTAAAGTCTCATTTTCCTGTTTCTAACATCCTCAGTGTGCCTGGAGACACATATATTTGACTGATATTCATATCAAGTGCTGTGTCTCATTGCTGGTGAAGGAGAAAGACCCTTGAATTTGGGAGTCTCCTTGATTGCAAAGGAACTGACTCTGCAGCTGGGGTTCTACCAAGAATTATTAAAGAGAGACAGCAATGCAGTGCACAGCTGTCATTTATCTGGAGTACAATTTCCTTATTCAGTTTAGAATAAAGATAAAATTAGAGAAAAAGCTCTAAAACCTTTGTATTGGCACATCAGAACTGTAAGTTTGCACCAAATCCCCTAGAGTAAATACATATGGCTGCAATGATTTCATTTGAGCCCTGATGAATTACACTAAATAAAGTTCATATTCTATTATTATAATGTTATTGTTTTTCATAAGACTCTCAGACCCACTGAAATAACTTAGAACCATATGGGCCTAACTGTGCTTTCAACACAGTCAACAGGTATTGTTGCAAATGCAAAATATCCATCAGTTATAACAGGAAAAATGGTGAAAGGAGGTGAAAATCAGTTTTGGGTGCTTACTGACAACCCCACATATTTTCAAGAAAGAGCAAAACAACTTTTCCTTTTCAATAACTGATTATTTGCAGACTGATGATCTTTTTTTTTTTTTTTTTCCATAGGGAAATCAAAGGAAGAATATAGAAAAGGAAAAAACCTAATTCTGGACCCTGAAAAAAGGCAAAGGTGTGGTTTCTGAGTCCTTCAGTTGGTCAGCTGAATTCCAGCCTGATCTTCTGTTTCCTGTCTCTTCCGGCTGTGTGGCTTTTTCTGAGTCCTGAAGTGCCACTGATGCCTAAATTAAAATTCTCACATCGAAGGGAGTGCAGGTTCTGAATCTCAGGCGAAGATGCTACCAGTCTGTCTAAGGCTGGCTCCTGCACCCAAGTGGTGTTAATATTCACTGTGCCTTTGATGTGACCAGGTTAAAATTCTGTCAGTATTCAAAGTGTCTTTCTAGTTCACTTGTGCCCATTCTTTATTGAAAAGTGTTATTTGTTTTCCTCACATGAATTATATTCTTGCACCCAAAGACTGTCAAGTCTAGCAGTGTTTTACAGACACAAAAAATGGCAAGAGCCAAATGCACAAGGCTTCCCCTCAGACTCCCTCCCTATAGCTAAATATACTTGATTAGGCCTATTTTATCTGTCCAGACCTTCTTCTCCACGTTATGTTATTCCAAGGCTACCAGACTTCTTGTTGCTCTATTATTTCCTGAAATACAGAATACATTCAGTTTCCTGGCTTCCTCAGCTCTGGAACTGGTTTCCATCTGTCAAGTAGTCAAATGTGTATATTTTCATCAATAATATAAATAAATCAGAAAACAGAAAGGGAAAAAAAATCAATCCCGTTGTGGTGGGTAACTTCTGAGATGCCGCAGAAAGCAGTATGTGGACCTCAGGAGTCCACCTATCACAAGTTGAAAACCACAAAGCAAGATAGAAATACCACTAACAATGATGAATGAATTGACAAGAAAGACATAAAAAGGCAATATGGGAAACATCAGCCTGATTCGAATGAGTGGTCTTTAATTCAGTGACTTCTTCCTGCCTTTGCTGAGCACTAAGATTTTTCAGAAGACAAAACAAAATAAATCATAAGGGAATGTTGTTCAGGGGAGCTTTCCTGGAGCGCCTTATTTTATGCACTGAAAATAAAAATGTTGCTCTCTGTTATATTATTTGTTATTCTTTCACTGAAGCGATGTGTGTATACATCACCGAAATGGCCTGAGACCTCTAAATCTTTTAGAAGGCTGCTGTGCCTGGGCTAAGTAAAATCTTGTGTTAAATGAGTTTGACAGTCCAGTCACGCATTTTAATGGGAATGTTTCTTGGTGATATATATACATTTATTATCTTTCACTTTAGGCAACGGTTTCATAGTGTTTTGTTGTGGGAAAAGAAAAAAATCTCAGTGGACACTCAGTTTCGGTTAGCACTGCATGTCTGTTTGTATATAAGGCATTTTTGAAATGCTACGTTAAATACTTTCCATCTTGCACCTGCAGCCTGGGGATAGAAAAAGCCTGACTGAGAAGAGATTTAGCCAGGTTTTTATTCTTCGGATTTGATTCAAATTTTCCATTTGGAGCAGAAGTTAATATTTCTCGTTATTTCCATGTTCTTTGAAATACTCCAAGAAAAGCGTGACAGGCATAGCAAAATAGGCATCTCCTAAATTCACCTTTGCATGACAATACTGAGATTGTAATATTTATGTCTTATGACTTCATCATCCCAAACACAAACTCTTCCCAGTGGTTACCGATGTACCAAATGCCCTTGATTTGCTGAACAGAATAATAACTCATCCTTCACTTGCAATGTGGAAATTCAGGTGCCTGTTCAACAACTTTGTGGCTACAGTTAAACAAGAAAACTTTCAGAAAGAGGAAGGTCATTCATCTCCAATTTAATTGGTTTTTCTCAGTTGCTGGAACTCAGCATGTCATCAAGGGTTGAAAAAGAGAGCTAAAAGCATGAATTAATATCTGCTGCCATATTTTGGCATAATATGTATTATAAAAGTGTGTTTCTGTGCATTGTGTGTGCCTCAAATAAGAACGTGTTTGAGAATAGCCAAATATGATACCCAGCTAGACTAAAGTTAGAGTACAGTTAATTTCCTTAACAGATCAAATTCTGGGGAAGAAGAATGGATGATAATTCTTATGTTTAACCCATTCAACTTCTATATCCCACATAATCACACATTGTTACCTAATGCAGTTTTAAATCAGAAAAGGGCCTACTGGCTTGGGATCATGCATGACTGATGTGTATTTTGTTTGTTAAATGATAATTTCCATGGGAGTAGACAATCTGATAGAACAGGAATGAAAAAACTCCTTTTCTAGAGGTATTATTTGGTATTAAAACTGATCCTGGAAGTACCGACAAAGACTGAGGTGAGAGCTTGTCAGGAAATTTCCCTAGAAAGTGTTGATTCATCAAAAAATAAGTGTTTCAAGGAAATCCACCTGTTTTCATAAGACTGGAGAGAATTGCCAATGGTTTTGCCCCGGGCCTGTCCAGGCTTCTTACTTCTGTTACTTGGAGGTTACATTCTCATGAGCATGGTGCTCTCAGGTCTGACAGCTCTGGAGTTTGTTGGAGGGGTTTGGAGTGTCTCTGAAACCCAGGCTCAGCTGCTCTTCGATGCTTGGCCCTGTAACAGGGAACCTGGAAAGTATTTATGTATCTAATGCTGTCACATCTTAAAAGTAAGAGTTATGAATACATCTACATCTACTCTGACACACTGCTAGAAAAAAATCTGTGAAGAGGTCACAGAGAAAAGAAATCAGTAACCACCAGACTGTAAAAGATTTATCCTGTCTCCAGATAATAAGACCTCAGGTCAACAGCGAACAGAATTTTGTCTTTGGCTTCAATTGGTTTAAAATGATCCAGAGCGAACCAGAAGTCAAGTCAAGGAAGAGTAAACAGAGGAATGGACTCTACTTTTAATCAGAATACACTTTGGTTTTTTTTGTCCCAGTAAGGCATCCTTCAAGATTGATGGTTCTAACTGTGAAGAAATGATGGTATGGGCTCCTCTGGTTTCCCTGGGCTCTTTAGCTTTGCTTGTCAGTGTTCTTCTGAGATACCTGAAAACTCACATAGCAAACTTTGCATTGGCAAAAATGTGAACTTTTCTTTGACAACCATAACTACTAGGGCTATGCATTGAAAAAAAAAAAAAGGAAAAAAAGGGAAAAAATGCCCAGAAATAAATAAAAAATATCAAAAGCTGAGAAATCAGAACAAAATAACAGCTTGAGAGAGGTGCTGGTTTGTTATGCTTCCACAAAACAGATCAATCCGTGCCTTGAAGTGAGCACCCATGCGTATATTCTTTTCAGCTGAGGTGTCTGCAAAACTTAAATAGATCTTCTGCCACATTCTGTTATCATAAATCTCTGGCCTCTCTCTAGCAGCTTGAATTAGAAATACTTTTCAGGTCCTGGTTTTAATTGCCTGCAGTGCTAGCAGTCGTTTGACAAACACATGTTGTTCGACAGTTATGGAAGCCAGGCTGCACTTCTAACTAGTAAAAATAAGTGCCAGGGCTTTCAGAAGATGAAATGTATCTGTTGAAAACAGATACAAACTGCTGAAAACACTTACAAAATGCGCTCTGACAACAGAAGTCACGAGACTTATAACCTCCTGTGTTTGTGGTCCTGCTGTTTTCATGTCATATGCCCAGTGAGCATGAAAGGGAACAGAACGCAGCGTTCACCACCTCTTCTTGAACCGACAGGTGAAACACACACATCCTGGAACTGGGAAATGTGATATCCACTACAGTACTGTCCTGAAAACTAGTGTGATAGGAAAGGCTCCATCTTAACACTGCAATTAATATCACCATTTGATTTATCTGGACAATTGTGTCACCCACTCCTTTGAGCAGTAGAAATCTGCCAGATTTCTTGATACCCAGCAGCTAGACCTCTGGTAACAACATGACACGTCCTGCCTTGGGCCTTTTACCTTGAAACTTCTGCTGCCGAGCCTGCCATTTCTGGTGAATCTGGCGCACAACCTAATCACTTTCTTCAATAACAATAAATAGAGGAGGGTTTCAGACTTTTGTGTTACAGAATGACATAGCTTTTCCCTGAATGCTCTGGTTTTTTTTCCAGCGTGCTTCCTAAAAATGTGGAAACGACAAAGTTTTTCAGTAAGAGGTGCAGACATATTGTATGTATGAGTTCAAATTTATGTAACTCCTAGCAATGTTTTACATTTCAATATTTATTGAATTCTCCCTTTTTGCCTAAGAGTCTTTCTGAGAGCTTCTTGAGCCTGAGTATTTGCTATATAATCCACAAGAAATCCCCAGAGGATCAGGTCTCCCAGCCTGGTCTACTTTGCAGTAAAAGGTAAAGCAGGGCATCCTGATGTGACAGCATCTTGATATGTGTAGGGCCCGGGGCCTTTCTGAGATTATTTGGTGTGTAAGGCAGAATTATACCTCCCCTGGTTTTTATACTGTTTCAAGTACATAATAATGTCCATTATAATCCTACTGGTGTCCAAGAGATAATCTTCCTAGGTAGGTATTTTTGAGACACATTCCCTGAGTTCGCTTTCTGCATCTCAGTGTCATTCTTCTGCAACAACAAAAGCAGAGTTCGGTTTTGTCTTGAAGGCACAAGAAAAACATATTTCGTATACATTATGATGCTCATGCTATGGCAAAATATCAGAAAGAAAGTACTTCAAAGGTATCTGCTAGGTATGACTGAAGTCCCACTGATAAAGCCTTACTGTATCAAACAGCCTAGGTAGCCAAATTCATTGTCTTGGTTAGTCAATATTGATGAATGTTTAATATATTTTTTCTTGTTCTTAACAAGATTTTGACATTATAAATGCAAATTTCTAAAGGGGCAGCCTTACCATTTTGAGAACAATAAATAATTTTTGGAGGGTTGCTGCCAATATTATGCTGGGATCAGCGAAAGGTTATTTTAAGGGAATTTCCTGGTTTTCTTCTATCAGAAGGGGAGAAAGGTGCTTGCCCTACAAGGCTGTCCATGTTATCTCGTAATCTTCTTTGATCTCTTTCATGTCTTTAAACTGCATGTAGTTTCTGTGAGTCAATGCTACTGTTGATAGCTCTCCGTACATTTTATGTAAAGCATAATCTTCTACTTAAGAAAATATTCTGATGCTATTTAGATCCACAGAAAGTTTTGGTTTCTCTGAAGATTTTTCCTGGAGTGGTTTCTTACAATTTTGAAATAGTACAATTCTTTCAGTGATGACATAAATGCTTACATCATGAGAAGGGTAAGTTATGGTTTTAAATCTCACTGTCTTTCTCTGTGTTTCTCTGCATCCATACAGACACAGACATGGTTAGACACTTCAAATATGAAAAGGAAATGTTAGTCTCTCTACTGGAATATGGAATGCCATTACAGAAGCATAATGACATTTTCTTTTCCTTATACCAGTTTACTTCATGATGTGATGAATTCCTCTTCACTGCAACTGTGGTCCTCTGAGGAACTGTATTTCACAATATTTGAACCACCACCTTGAGGAAGTAGTAATGGCATTTATAACAAAAAAAAAAAAAAATAGAAGAGAAAACTCTTTCAGAGTACAAACAAAGCTCTGAGGAATAATGACTGCTGCTCCCAGGAGTGTAAAATTGTCATGAGCTACAGCTGTTGTAAAATGAGGTACAGCCCAGGTGGGTTTGATCCTGTAACAAAGGTGAAAAGGAGTTGATTGAAACTGGCATGAAAGAAATTCCTTAACAGTTTGGTTCAGATTAATGTTATCCAAGAAATTTGTGACAATGTCATTGTAAAACCATTGAGTTTGTCGTTAAAATTTCTAACAGAAAAACAAGAAAGAAAATTAAGAGATCTAATTAGAGGATAATAGTGATTACAAAACACTTTGTGTAACAACCTATAATTGATGTTGACACTGAAATTAATGCCTTGGACAAGGTATGCTTCTCAAAGTGAAAATTTCCATCTTCTCAGATGCATATGCATTAAAAGAAAATCAGGAACTCTGTCCACAAGGGATAACAAAACACTTAAAAACTATGTACAATGTTTGTTTGATAATGTTTTTGTCTCCCATATAGTTGTTTACTTTTGATCCTAGACTCGTTTCTGTGCTGACGGAACATACTTAAAGTCATAAAGACAAATTGTATAAATATATGATTACAGCTGTTACTGAATGAGTCTTCTTATACATTTAAATTTATATTCATGCTTAAATGCTTTGCTGGCTTCAAGCCACAAGGCAAGTTAATGTGGTCAGGAAATCAATCCATTCAAACTACTGGACTTGTTGATTATTCTTTTATGCAGAAAAACACTGGCAGCTGATACAGGTTTCAGTACACTCTCCCGAAGCTGCAGACACTGCTATGGGAAACACACACTTTCAAAAATTAGCTTGACATTGTAAAAGTTCACTTAGACAAACTGGGAGCCAATTAGACATGTGGCAACAGACAGCTACATGAGGAGATGGACCAAACTGGGTGTTTCTGAAAAGAGCAAGCTTGGTGCATAGCATCTAAAAATGCCATATTTCATGAGGATACTACAAGCGAGAAAAAACATATTCACAAAGCACTTTTTGACAGAAACCCCAATACATGAAAACTCAGAAAGGACTGTCTAATTTTGGTCAAAAAATGGTTAAAGGGTTACGTATTTTTAATAAGTCCAATCTAAACTGAAAAAAAGTCCAATAAATGAAACAATCACTTATATCAAAGCTGGTAACATATTCCAGCAGAATTCAAATAATAACAACAGGTTCCTAACACTACAAAAATCAATATATGAGTCTAATCACAAATTGTCAACATGGCTTTGTGAGATTCCGTTGCCTTGCAAATTTCCTCTGGACTGAAGCTCTGGGCTTTGGGCTGTCAGCCACTCCTTCTCATTAATTATGCCATTTTCTGAGACCTCCTTTCTGTATCATTGTATGCATCAACAAATAAAGTGAACAACACTAGCCCCAGTTTTGATATCTGAAGTATATTTCTAGTCACCAGCCACGAAATGGATGTTGCCCTCTTTGTACTTGAGGGTCTGGCTAAATCTTCAGCCCATCTAGCACTTTGTGCAGCCCAAGATTACTGCTTCCTGCTTAGGAGGCTCTTTTTGATGTCAGAAATGTTATCATCATATTTGAGCTGTATGACATGCACAACTCTCTCCATGCCCACAGAGACAGCCATTTCACTGTAGAAGGCAATGGGGCTGAGCTTACCAACCATAATTTACCTTAGGTAAACCCACCCTGACCATTTCTGCTTGCCTTTTTGTCCTCTGTGTGTTTGTGGGGCTGCAGGTAAGGCTGACGAGTCTGTGGTTTCCTGGATTCTCATTTTTCTTAAAGATGGGCATATTGTTACCTTTTTTCCAATCATCAGAGACCTCCCCCAATACCCATTTTTTTCAGAGGTGGTGGGCAGTGTGCGAGTCATCTCTTTTAACACCCTTGGTTGGATTCCACCTAGCCCCATGGATCTGAATGCATCTATCTTCCTTAAACAGTTACTGAGGATGTTGCCCTCCACTACTGGTTGTCCTTCTGTTTCCCTGACTGGGATGGTATTTGAGGTGTTTGGGAGCAGGCTTTGGCTGCAATAATTTCTGTATCAGCCATTACAAGTCTGTTTTTTCCCATTTGTCAATGGCAAAATATCGTCTTCAACCTTTTGTTCTGAGCAATCCTGTGAAATCTTTTCCTGTTACACAGTATATCCCTATTTTTACCTTAATATAAGCCCTGTCATTTCTGATGTTGTCCACAAGTGCTGGAACAATGCTTCCACATCCTCCTTTTTCCTCAACCTAATTTCCACTTCTTGTATGATTCTTTTTTGGATATTATTTCATGGAGGGGCTCTGTACTCAGACAAATGGACTCTTCACTGAGATTCCCAGTATTTCTGTCTAACAGAATAGTTTTTCCCTGAGCTCTCAGGAAGTTTCTTTATGAAATCATCCCAAATGGCCAAGGCACCTTTCTCCTTCATGGCTCCTTTCCAGGGAATTCCACTTAGAAATTCCCTAAAAAATTCATTTTGCAAGTTCACACTCCGAACTCTGCAGTTATTATTCCTAGACATCCTCTGGATTCTGAAGTTAATAATTTCATGGTCACTGCAACCTAAACTGTTATCTATAGCCACACTTGCCATTACTTTTTCCTTGTGTGTGAATGTGCCAGTTTGGCCAAATTT
>VZRV01002792.1:79596-161937 GCA_013398115.1 Falcunculus frontatus | reverse complement strand
TTTCTTTCTCTCTCTCCCCCCCCTTTCTTTCTCTCTCTCCCCCCTTTCTCTCAAAACAAGTAATCACCAACCCATTCTTTTTTTCCTGACAGACTTCAGCAGATCAGCTGTTTCACCATCTCTGTTGCACATGTAACTTTTTTTTTTTAACTGGTAGACAATGGGGGTTTTTTTTAATACAGGAGATTTTGGTACGATTTTGCCATGAAATCTTTGAATGCAGAATTAAGCAGAAGAATGTCTAATGCACCTTTTCTTCAGCAGTAGTTTCACAGAGTCAGCATGGCTTGGTGATACAGTGATGAAGCACGGTGAGATGTGTGTGGATGAGGTCACCCAGAAGAACAAGGTGATGTCACTGTCATTTGTCCATTAACTTAAGCTGAGCAATGACTTCAGAGTGAGGTTAGGGGCTTTTTGATGCTTTGGAGGAAATTTTGTGGTATTGGTTTTTCAGTTTCATGATTGAATAAAAAAATTATAACTAACTATTTGGAGAAAGGTGGCAGGGTAGACCCATCTATTTTCTTCCCTCCTTTTTTCCCTTCAATAAAATAAATAGGAAGGAGAGAAAGCCTAAAATAGTGTTTCAGCTCCTTGTAAAGGGAAGGTTTAACACACACCCCCTCAATTTAGCTAAATTTTGGTACGTAATGTCATTTCACAGTAAAGAATCTGACTCTTGTAAGCTTCCTTCAGATTACCTCAAATATTTCCTTGAAAGTTTCTCTCTCTGTTGTGTTAGGGGTTTTTTTGTGCATACTGAATTTAGATCAAACTTGGCAAAAATTATTTAAGTTAGTCAGAAACCATAAGTAATTTACTCATCCAGCAACACTCAAACCTGCTTGTGATTCATGCAAATTGAATTGCTGCGACCATGCAGCTGCATTTCAGCTGTGTGAGTGCATCTTGAGCAGATAAGTTAGTTTCTAGACCATTTCTGATCAGGTAAGAGAAACAGGCACTTTTACACTGTGGTTCAGAGTTTGTGAGATGCTACTTCAGGAAGAGGGAGTACTTTTAGACCTCTTGGGAGTATTCTTAGTTTTATATGATAACTGTATTTACAAACACTGTGCCTCTCTAATAGTCTTTTTGCTTGGGAAGGTGTATAAGCAAAGATAACTTCTCGCTAACCTATTTTCAGGGCTGAAATTTCTCCTGTGTCTTACTTATCTTTTTAATATGAATGCAGTGAACCCACTTAGGGAAGATTTTTATTAAGTAGATGCTATGCAGTCTGAACATTTGAGTTATTACGTGCAGAAGAGATGGGAAGAAGAATGCCTACTTGAATGCCAAACATTTTTCTTACCAACCAAGAAGTAAATCAACTATAGCATTACATAAACTCTTCTTGTTCCTCTTCTAGTAGAAGAAAATGTTTGGGGAATTTCCCCGAAAGATCAAGTTTGGGTTTAGTTTTCCAGTTATGTCTGTAGACATTCTCTTTTCAGTAAAGAAAATAGAGTTGTTATCAAAACATCCAATGTATTCAACTTCGGGTAACTGAGGCAACATTGGGCATCTTCTACCTTTGTATAAAGAATGTGGTTCTGGTGAGGAATATCTAAAAATATATAATCTAAAAGAGGGGAGATTTAGATTAAATGTTAGGAGGAAATTCTTTATTGTGAGGGTGGTGAGGCACTGCAACAGGATGCCCTGTCCCTGGAAACATTCAAGGCCAGGCTGGATGGGGCTTTAAGCAGCCTGATCTAGTGGAAGTTGTCCCTGTCCATGGCAGAGGGATTGGAACCAGATGGTCCTTAAGGTCCCTTCCAACCCAAAGCATTCCATGATCTAACTGGCCATAGAGTATTTAATCTATGGAAAATGTGCATTTGCTGCAATCACCGTCTTTTACTGGGGGAAAAAGCCCATTTACAGACAGCCTCTTTCCTGAGCCGGGTCTTCAAAGCTGAGTGTGTAACGCTGATGCTTTTGGGACAGTGGGGATGGGAATTTCACAGAGGAACTTGCAAATCATCAGGATGTTATACCGGGTGGGTCACCCTAGTGCTGGCCCTCTGCTGTGGGAGATCTTTGTATTCTTTTAACATCACATGAGAACCTGGAAGAGTCATCCCATCCCATCCAAAGAGGTTTTATGGACTTGAGCAGAGGGGGCTCTGCTTGTGTTTCTGTAGGTACATCTGTTTTGGGGATGAGCAGAAATGAGGTGAATGTGGAGGGCGAAATGAAAGCCACACCATAATCACTGCAGTCACCTTCAGTGCAGCTGGGATTTCCCCTTGCATTGGACTGGAAATGGCATCTTTATGAGCATTTAAGATGAAAAGGGATGATGTTTATTGAATAGTTGAGGGGACAGGGCTTCTGCAAAAGGTTTAACTCCAGGAGACTCCTACTTTGATATTTTGTTCTGGGTCCTGTAAAAAGGGCCCTTGTGAAACGTAGTCAGTGCTGGCTGCTTTGTAGTAATGAGTTTTTCCTGTGCACAATAAACAGTATTGGGGCCCAGTCCAGCACAACATCCAAACATCTTGGGTGGAGTATGCCCTGGTGGCTACCCTGGAATACAAAACTTGGATGCACATTCTCTGGCTTGGAAGCTTATATACAAATAGCTCTGCTTCAGTTGTGAGATAAGGGCTGATGGAGACAATTGTGCCTGGGTGCTCTGCTTTTGCTCCATTATCCAGCAGTGTGATGTATGTGAAAGAAAGTAAACAATGGAAATTAAAGTCCTTTATGTATGTATTGGCTTTAGCACATGCCTTGGAAGAGAGCAGTGAACAATATGTTCTTGTTTGATAACTCTCCAGTTTCTAGGTTTTGTGCTGCAAGAAGCCCAAAGGAACACTTCAGCAAAGGAAAAAACCAAATCTCCCAAATAAGTGCTTTCAGTATTTCTCACTTTTGTTTTGTAGTTGGTTGGTTGGTTAGTTTTTAATTTAGTTATTAAATAACTTTAAGCTTTTCAAAAAAATTGTACCTTGATCTCTTTGAAAGTGGAATGAACTTGGGAAGAAAATATTTTCCTTTTCGAATAGTGAAAATTTACAGCACTCATCAGTATTTGCTGGCAAGGCAGCATTATTGGTGGATTCATGGCCTCCCTAATAGCTTCCATGGAGCTGTTGAAGTTTGTTAGGCATTGCAGAATGACTAGGGACAAAAGACAGTGGAAATGTGTTAGGGATAGCATAATTATATATCTCATTTTGGCAACCATTTTTTACTGCTTCCTTGCTGATCAGTTGGAGGAAGGCAAAAAAATATCACTTGGGGAGGAAAATGTCTAGTAATAATGTTTTGAAAAGGATTTTTTTTGTTGTTATTTTTCACAGAGAAAATGAGAGTCATTACTCACTTTTACAGTAATTCATGCTCTGTTATCATAGGAGGGATTACAGGAGGCCTCTACTCCAGCCTCCTTCTCAGGTCTGAGCTCAGACCAGGTTGCTGAGGGCTTTGGTTGGGTCTCCAGTGATGGAGACAGCAGGGCTGTTCCAGAGCTCTGTTTTCCTCGTGGTGAAAAGAGCTCTTTCATCCTCATAGTGAAAAAAACTTCTCTTTATATCAAATCTCTGCATTCCCTCTCATCTTGTCTCTCATCCCACCAAGAGAGAAACAGCCAAGGAATTTGCTTCAGGTCACACACTGTGCTGCACCAATGGTTTTGTTTTTATGAGAAAAACAATGATTAAAAAGTCATAACAGAATGTGGAGACCTCAGTCACGTCCCTGAAAGGGACTGGGCACACAGGTGCAGTTCAGATCTGACCTGGACATGCTTAGGTTTAGAGCATCACTCTGCCAGTCTGTCCTCCAAGCTGCCAGATATGAGGAAGCTCTTTAGACATATGTAGATTATTTCTTCTGGAAGTTCCCTTTTCAGGACTGTGGTCTGTTATCTGAGACATCTCCCACATTAGCAAGCTCTGCCAGCTCTGTGGAGTTGGATCTGGCACTCGGTAAGCACCAAAGTTTACGGAGGTGCAGAGAGATGTGCTCTTGATTTTCCCAGCCATACCTAGACCTCTCTCCTGTTGCAGTCAGCAAAAAAGGAATGTGTGCTTACAAATCTTTGCAAATGTTAGCTGCTTCTACAGTCACGGAATCATTTAGGTTGGCAGAGACCTCCAAGATCACGGAGTTCAACCATTAACCTAGCACTGCCAAGGCCGCCACCACACCATGTCCCTAAGCGCCACATGAACACAATGTGGAGCTAATTCAGTCAAAGCTGGGACTTATTTGGGAGTTAAAATAAGGAGATGGAATTGCAAGTGTAAGTGCAAGCCTAGTAGGAAGGTTTGTTTAAAAAAAAATCTGATCCTCGGTTGTGAAAATGGGTCTTAAACTTCAAAGTCGTGTCGTCACTTTTGAAAATTTTATTCTTTTCAATTTTCTTTCTTTCTTTCCGTGGGACTTTTCTACCCCAAAAAGTGGCAGAAGAATGTGCTGCCAAGCCGTCATGATGTTTTGCCAGCATTTTTGCCTGACAGTACCAGGAGATCAGATCTTTTCTCCCTTCTCTTACAAAGTTTTATGATCAGAAGCTGTACTGAAGCCTCTGGGGCAGAATGTATAGATGATTATCTGTATCAGACCCGCTCCTTGTGCTCTGCCGAGTTCAGCTGGGGTTCTGCTGGGGTTCTGCTGGAGTTGGGAAGCCTTTTTTAAGAGCAAAGGGTCGTTCCTCAGGTTATTTTGTGCTCAGGTTGCCAAATTCCTGGTTATGGAGAGGGTGTGGGCAGAAGAGCAACACGGTGATGTGAATTGGTTTTGTCTCTGTGTCTCTTTCTTGTCCGGGCTGCCTTGTGCTGGTTTTCCCCAGGCCTTTGGCCTCCAAACCCCCTCCTCTGCCGAGCTACCTCAGCGCTTCCTGTGCTCGGGATCACCCTGCGAGGGAGAAAGTATCAAACTGCATGTGAAAGGGTGGAGGAGGAATAGCGATTTTTCCCTAGGATTTGGGGGTTTTGGTAGGGCTTTTTTCCCCGCTTTTATTGGCCACGAGTGCAATGACCGCGGAACCACAGGGGCCGGGCTGGCTCCCTCCCCCGCGCTTCCTCTCCCTGGCAAAGCAGAGTCGCTCAGATTTCCTCCCAGCACGGGCGGATGGCGGCTCTCAGCTACGTTCCTCTCCATACAAAAGGGAAGGGAAAACTGCTCTCTGCACGGGCAGATGGCCGACTGTTTCCTGGCAGCTCCGCTCCACTGTCCTTTTTCCTATTGTCCTGACACAAACACACGCACACATGCACGCACACACCCACCGAGAGCAGCTTTCCTCCTGGAAAAATAAATAAATGCAAGCCCTCTTTGCAGAGGTTTATTCCTCCTTGGAGCTGTGTGGGTTTCCTCCTCATGATGGCTAAATCCTGGGCAGCTCACGTGCTGCCTGGCCCTGCTCTCTGCTCAGGAAGGCTGAGCGAGGGGATGATGTGCTGTACTGGGGTTGGAAGATTTCCATGAAGAATAAGATCTGCAATAAACAGATTCTGCCTTTGTGATGGCCAAGATACATGGGAGAGGGAGGGTGAGAGCAAAGAGAAGGTTGAGTGAGACAGAGGGAAGCGGGGTCTCCTGAACCGAAAGGCAATCTGTGGGTGACTTTTTGCTTGAGCTCAGAAGGTGATGCTTGATAGAGACGGACTGTAGTGGAAGGTCATGGACTTGGAGCGGGTACAGGAAGGTCTCATGGAGCATGCAGATGGCGTCCCAAGGTTGTGGTGATGGACACTTCAGGAAGCTGTGTGCTAAATCCTCATCAGGAGGCTCAAGAGTCAGCATCCTGCAGGGTGAAGGCCACCGAAGGAGCGATTTGCTGAGGCTCCATTTGTCTCCCTGATGATAACTTATTTTGGAAGAAGTTGAGGTTCTTCGTTTTAATGCTCTCATTTCCTTTCTGAATGTGAGACAATTTGTCTTCCTGCCAGGAAACTCTTTGCAGAGTTGCTCCTCAAATGGACCTCTTTGGGTCCCATTTATGTTAGAATAGCAGAGATTATCTCACCACATCAAAAATGAATTCCAGTGTGGTTCATGAGCTGAACACTATTTTTTAGTGACAGGTTGTTTCCTATGCTGTCAAATGTTTGGGTTTCTTATAAGCATAATAACCCTGAATTCTTTCCAATTCTTCTGCACTAGAAGCGATTTGGTGGTGTAGTAGGACTGGTATGTTTGTAACACAGCATTCCTATTAGAGAAGGGGAAAGCACCTACATCAGTTAGCTACGCTGGTAGAAATGAGTATTTGCCAATTTATTTTTGACTTTGTTGGGGCCTGTAGCACTGCAGGATTCCACTTCATCTGCTGGAATCCTATCTCTCTGTGTGGCTGATAGACGATTCTGCTGGCAGATGTGTGCTTGTGTGAATCTGGGCCGGATTTCTTTTGTTTTATTCTGTATTGACGACGGTTGTCTTCTCTGGGGGTAGTTTCAAAGCCAAACAAACCAGGTATGGATCACCATCTCCACTGATGTAATCAGCAAGCAAGGACACACCACCAGTGTCTTCTTCAGCCTTGACTTCAAGTAACTGAATTTTCATTTATTAGGCTGCAAAGCAAAAGCAAATGTTATCACCCCTACAAAGGGGATGGGCAACCCCCCACATGTGTTTGTACACATGTGCTAACACAAGACCTTAAACACAGGAACATGATCTAATAACACCAGGAACTGTCCCAGAAGAGTTGTCCTCTACTCCTGCCCTCACTTCCCAGGGTCTTGGTCTCCTCATCTGGAATTACAGGGTTTTTGCAATTTTTTTTCATTACTTGCCTGTAGAAAGCATAGCCTGAAACACAGAATTGCACTGAGCATGGCAATCATTTTAGAAGCCAGAATGGAAAATACTGAATCATTCTCTTCCTTTCCATGTGAATTTTTTCTTGCTATTTGTTAACCTACCTGCAGGAGTGAAGACTCATCATGTCTCTTAAGCAGTCATGCAAACCATACTAGCCACCGGGATGAATAGCAGTATTTACCTTCTGTACATGCAGGACTAAATCTGTGACTGGGAGCAGTGACCTAGAAAAAGAGCGTTTCTGGGTTTTTTGACAGGGTCATGTAACATCCCACCGCTAACCCTGAAAATGCTGTGTTTTTCAGCTGAGGGTGCATCTGCCGAAGGAAACTGAAGAGTTGTCAAACACCCTTTGAGTTGTTTTTTTTCTGTTTGTTATGTGTTGAGAGGGAGGAACAAAGAGAAAATAAGACAATGGGAAATGTGGGACAAGCTTAATAATAGTGGGTGCAACGAGCCCCACCTTTAACAGAAGACAATTCACATTGTGAGACCCTGTTTTCGATTACTGTCTTCAGGTCAAGATTTTATTTTTGTTTCAGTCTGCACTTTTCCATGCTGAGCATTGCCTCTGGCTGAATTACTTTTGAAAGCCTTTAGCCAAAATGGTTCAGCTGTTTCAGCGTGGAGCCTGGGGAGAAAATTGTTGCTGCTTCCCCGTGTTTAAAAAGAAAATCAGGCTTTTCTTTTGCTAAAACTTATCTTATGCTTTGAAACACAATTGCTGTTTGGATCAGGAATTTGTCCTTTGCCGTTCCTGAGTCATCTCTACCCTAACTTTTCCAGGGCTCTGTGGGAAGAGAGTTTCAGCTGGCACATGGTCAGAAGAGGTTTTTATAGCTCCCTTGTTAACAGATGTGCTGTCCTTCTGGCTCCCTGTGTCAGGCAGGTGATGCTGGTGAGATCCTTGTGGAGCTTGACCTACAACCTTCAGCAAAAGGCTGGTGGAGGGCAGTAATGGACAAGAGATGAGAGTAGTTTCTCAAGGGTCCTTCTTCTTTACTACAGAATGAGGATGGTCTCAGGATGAAGTTGAGACCTGGGGTGACCCCCTAATATTGCCCACAGCAGGGCCTGCTGGCTCCCTCCTCTCATTGCTGAGGGTTAACTTCTTTACAAGCAGAGTCTTGTTGCCAGCCCTGGCAAGAGGGATTGGAATTCAATGATCTTCAGGGCCCCTTCCAGCCCAAATCATTCTATGATTCCTTCCATGTGCCTCAGTGCTCATTAGGTTTTCCCTGACAGGTGACTGATGTTGCTATCTGAGCAGAAAACTTTTTGCTTCCCCCGCCTTTTATTTCTCTGCTGGTTTAGGGAGTCGAACCAGGCAGCTTGTGAGCCTGTCCTAGCTTGAAAGGGCTTTACAAGCATTGGAACTGATACACAGCAAAAGCAAGAAGGGAGGAAAAAAGCAGGCACGCCCTTAGTCAATGGCAACCATCAGATGTAATCAGGCACAAAGGGCAGGGATGAGACCACCTTGCTGGCAGCCAAGGGAGGAGCAGGGCAGGCCCTTGAACCACAGTAACCCTTTCAGTCAGGTTAAAGACATGTGAGCAGGCAGAGTTTGTTCTGCATGCTTAGAGAGGGAGAAGGTCGGGAGACCGAATTATATCATAAAATTAAAGACATGGCGTAACACCCAGCACAGCTCTTCTGCACGCAGGCTGGGCATGGCGAGTTCCTGCACTCCTGGCATTGCAGCGTTGTTCCCCTGACGTGGGGTGCTTGCACAGAGACAGAGGTTGTGGTACATCGATTCCACTTGGGGTTTTTGAAAATACAGTTTGTTTTGACACATGGGATTCTCCTGACCCCCTTGTAAGCCCTGTGGCGTAAGATATGATAGATCAAAGGGAAAAGTTAGGACGGAGTGGGGTGAGGGGAATAGGAGGCTGTGTGAGATCTGGCTGTAAAATATACTGTAGGAGCATGTCACTTCCTAGTCATTGGTCTTTCATTGATACGTTTGCATAAGTTCATCCTGATTTTTTTTCTCTTTAACAAATGACTTGGCCCTGATTATCTAGAATTATCTACAGTTAGGATCCCATTACAAGTGTGATGAACTGAGCAATCCTGCTATTGCTGTCTGCAGTCTTCATGAGATTCTCATAGCCAGGACAATCAATGCCCACAAAGAGGTGACCTTGCCCTAAACTGGCTGTGGCCAGCACAGGATGGCAGAGTAGCTGAGGTGGGAAGGCACCACTGGAGATGGCAAGTACAGCCCCATGCTCAGAGTGCGGTCATGTAGAGCAGCTTGTTCGGGACCTTGTCCAGTTGGGTACCAGGTATCTCCAAGGGCAGAGCCTCCACAATCTCTCTGGTCTTGGTCACCCTCTTGGTAAAAAAGTTTTTTGTCATGAGTAAGCTGATTCATCCTTTCACTGGATGCACTGAGAAGCCCTGCTGCTGTGGAGGTGGCCCATCTGCAGGACTGACCAGGAGAGGAAAGAAGTGGACTTGGTGTGAGTTGTCTGAGGAGAAACTGTTTGGGCCGTCAGCTAGGGAAGGCTCGTGGCACGTGTTGTGGAGCTCAGGTTTGAGAAAACCCGTGCCTTGCTGCTCGCTTGGTGTTGGGCACCTGGAGTCAGTGACTCCCCCATGGAAGCATCTTGTTTCACCAAGGGAGCCTCTCCTGGGTCCTGTTGCCCTTCTCAGTTCTATCTGCACCCCTGCCTTGCTCCTGTCCTCCCTGCTGTGCAGGGGCTCACTCCCTGAGGTTGCACTCTGCCAGTGACCTCAGGAAGACAGTGTGTTTGTGCTGGGAACAGGGACACTGCCCGGCGCTGGGGCTGTGCACGGGGGCCCACGCAGCAGCTCTGCGTGTGTGTGAGCACAGGCACGCATCCTCATGCCTGCTTCTTCCCCCAAAGGAAAACGGGCTCCAAACAGAGCAAGGGCTGGGGGAGGGAGCCTTGAAGGCTTTAACTGTTGGCTTCCCCTTACTCATGTTTTTCCTGTTAGTGTTTTGTCTTCTTGGCATCCTTCCTGTTCTTTATATATATATGTTATATATTGTTGCCTCCTTGTTGCTGTCTGTGCTGCACCCTTTGTTGTGTAAAGCACTGGAGCAGGGAGGCATTACTTGTAGGCTGCTCAGAGTCACTCAGTTTTTGTGAGCACCAAGGAGAAACACAATGTCTTTTTTTCTTCTTGGAGGAAAGTTGGACCAGCTACAGGTTGCTCCTGTTGCTGTGAAGCCTTGCTGTTCATATGCACCATCAGTGTGGCTGGCATCCACTTATGGGCGTGGATGAAATTTTTGAGAGGTGCAGGGTAAACAGAGCAAAGGAAATCTTGAGATACAGCCTCCAGCATGCAGCAAGGGTAATACCCATCCCCAAACCACATACCTTTGAGGTGTGCTTGGTTTATTCCCCACAAACAGAATGGCAAAGAAGGGAGGCCTGGGAGGCTTGCTGCCATCGCTGCCTGACCTTCTCAGAGACAAGGCTCCCCGTGTGTGACCTGTGTGCTGGCTGTGTACATTTCTGGTGATATGGACTGCAGGGCGTTTGCGCTCCCCTGGCTTTTGTCGTTATCTGGTGGCTGCACCAAGTGCAGTGGGCAAAGCTGGTGTCTTCCTCTTCCTGGAGGTGTTCTTCTGGAAGCCTTCTCTGTCCTTTGAGGGTGGGAGCATGGCTCTTTTTTATTCACTGGTTGCTCTGGAAACATCGCGTAGTATCCAGTGCCCTGAACCAGATGCACGCACTCCAAAAGCGTTTGGATCGGAAGTGGGGAAGAGGGCACTGGGGAAAGGGGGGCGGGAGGAAAACTTAAATTAGAAGAAAGCCAAACAGCTATTGCTGGAGACAGATGATTACAGCTCATGTCAAGGCTGTTTCCTGCATGCCAATGATAGATCAGTAAACAAACGCCTCTTTGCGAACACAAAGCAGGCAGGAACTCTGTTTGGAAAAGAGAGGTCGGGGTAGGTCTCACTTCACTTGGTAGCAGGAAGCCCCTATCACATGGCCCTGGGAATTGTGAGGCCGGGTGCATGTGGGAGATACGCCGAGAGGCTTCTGCTGGGAGACTTCACATCCTTCCCAGGGTCCAGCCAACAGGTTTGAGAGTTCCCTCCCCTCCCTCTTTCCTCCTGCCTCCTCCCCTGTCCTTCCTTTCCCAGTTTAATTTTGAAACGCTATCAGATGACTGCTTTGTTCCCCCAAACAATGGCAGGGATTACTGAATAAATTGCAGTGGCAAGGTTCTCCAAATGGGGCTCAGTATCTTCTCCCCGCTTTTATGGCCTTGATGTCCTGCTCCAGGATGCATGTGCCAGGTGCAATGGCCTCAGGCTCGGGTTGCTCTGGGGCTGTGCTTCCCATTGCTGGTAGAAAGTTCTTGTGTGGTTTTTAGAGAAAGCAGCAACCTGTCAAGAAGTACCAGCTTGATGGATGTGTGTATGTCCTTCTCAGGTCTCCTGCTAACTGAACTCAGCCCTGCTTGTTTCTTCTAGGCAGTTTGTAGGGCCCTGGTCCCATTGCTCATGAGGCAGGAAAGCAAAGCATTTCAGGGAACACTTCTCAGCCTCTGGCAGGTCTCCTTTCCCCGGCCTTACACACACTCTCTTGTGCTCTCTCCCCACTGCCCTCCATCTTTCCCTCCTGACCACACGACCTCATTACCTCGCTTGTAACAGATTGGGTTTGTGTTGGGCCCCTTCTGTGCACTGCTTTGTCAGAAGCTCTCAGTGAGCTGTAGCATGTCAGAGATGCTCCAAACAGCCTGAGCCAGCACATAGGGTAGTGTGTAGTTGATTGTAGGAGAGATGTGGGCAGTCAGGAGGAGCAAGAATTCCCTTTGCCCTTCACAATGAACTGTCGTGTTAGCTCTGGGTGCCTTGTGGAGCCAAAGCTTGGAAAACAAAAGTAGATATTCTCTGTCTACTGGAGGCAATTTTCCATCATTGCCATCACAATTCCTCTGATCAGATGTTGGCAATGCCTGTGGGTCAGGCCTGCAAGTTATTTCTAGTGATCTTATTATCGGTAGAGATGGTCATATCACCTCTGAAGCTCATCTGGGCTTGTGCTTGGCCCCAGGAAATTATTTGACTGTTGGACTTACTAAGAGGTACCTTATTATTTTCTGCTGTTTTATTCCAGAGGTGACTCTTTTTGCCCTCATGTGTCTTCTGATGTGTTTGGATAAATATTTACTCTTTTGAGCAGAACCAGCTAATAATCCTCTAGGTGATGCTGAGGGCACCATGTGTGCCCTGCTGCCCAGAGGGAAGGCACAGCCACCCGTGTATCTCCTAGGGATGACTTTACTCTCTAAGCAATGCGTGTTGTCAGTGGGACTGTCAGTAGGTACCTGGTGGTTGTCACAGCTTTGGAAGCTCCTGGACCACTCTTTAATCTGCCTAGTGTGTGTGTTGCTTTGGTTACTCCAGCCACACTTGTGCCTGGAAGGGGCAGAGGTCCCTCTGCCCTTGGTTCTGGGTCATGCTGATCTGCTGCTTGCGGTGGTTTTCCTTTCCCACGGGACTGTTGCAGCACTCAGCAGCTGCTTTGTGGCTCACTTCTGCAAACCGAGGCTGGTGGAGTCTGTCCCATCCACCACAGATGAAGAAACAAGTGCACCTCTTATTCTGTATCACCTTCTTTTCAGCCTGTACATCAGGAGGCCCGTCAGGGAGCTGCCTGTGCTGAGCACCGGCACACATCTGCTTGTACCCCGATGTTCATCTTCAAGGCAGTGTTTGTTAGGGGGCTGTTGGGAAAGGCTGAGAGATGGAGTTTCCTCATGGAGAAACTGGGTGATGTTATGAAGACAGAGGAGTGCATCCCCAGTGAATATTCGATGTTTCAGCAGAGCCAAGCTGAAAGGGCACCAGTTGAGTGCTGAGTGAAGAGACTGTCCCTGCTCTAGGGATGTTGTAAACCAAGTGCAGAGCAGACTCTGTTGCAGCTTTGCAGGAATCTGCTTTGGCTGCCTGGGTTAGTCATTGTTTGGCCAAGGCCACAAGTATCGTTAGATTTTCATTATTTTCAATCCATAACAGTTAACGGATGGGTGAATAGATTTTGTTCCTTGGACTGGTAAATTTTCTTGACAGTATTGCAAGGCCGCTCTGTGTCTAGAAGTGAAGTGGGTGTTTGTTCCAGTTACTAATGAGGGAGAGAAGCCAAGGGGGTTTATTGTCTGGGAAAAGAGAGTCTGCTAAATAGTTAGCAATGAGCTGCCCCTAGTGTGTACACATTGAGTTGACCCAGAGTTCACTCCTCGCCTCAGGAACATTGCCAGTATGGAATAAAAGGAGGGAGAGAAAACTGTGAACAAACAAAACTGATTTCCCCCCCGCCCCCCCTTTTTCCTTTCTCTGCCCAAAAACTTGAACAGTGGAAACGAGAGATCCTTTTGTTCTTTACTGTTTCTGGTGTGGTGGGCAATATTTTTTTTAATGACAAGAGGCACTTGGTTTTGTCGAGTGCCAGGCATGGTGGGGCAGCATCTGGCAGACCAGCCAGTGGGCAGATCTAAGAGGCTTTTCCAAGTATTGCCTGCAAGATGGTGAGCCTGTTGTCATTGCAATGCTTTAGAGCAGGCAGACCACCCTTATAAGTGAGCAGAGATGGTGCTGCAGAGCAACAGAGCAATTCTTCTATTTTCTATTTAACAAAAAAGAGCTTTGCAGCACAATAAAATGGAGATGGAGTATGTTGCATTGACTGGGTAGCAGTGGCACTCAAAGAGAGGGACAGTCATTCCATGAGTGCTAGAAATCATGAGGCAAACAGAATGACTCATTTCTGTGAATGATTTATCTTATCTCCACAAGGAGTTGTCCTCTGAAATGAGACCAGTAGCAGGCTAACATGGCCCACCAGAGGGAAGACCAGCGGCTGCAGTGCAGTGTCTCTTCAGGCTAAAATGTTTTCTGTCCCAAGCTGCGAATGTTGTGACGGTGTTATATGCCCAGCAACCACTTCAGACATGTGGTCTTAACACAGGTTGTCTTAAAATTGTTTTTGGTTTAGTCTTCTGCAAGGAGAAAAAAAAAATCTAAATTTGCTGAGATTTTGACAACAGTAAAAGCCTTTTTGAAACGTGCTCCATATTTAAGTCAAGGTGCAGCAACTGATGCTCAGTTAAAGAGAATTTTTGCCCTCAAAAACTGTCAACTCCTCACTGGGCTTCTGAGGGGTAATGCTATCTCCCCTCTTCTTTTTGCAGAGGAGGAAGCCTGGGCTGTCCTCAGAAAGCTGTCATGTCTTGCTTCAGCTCCTCTCCTGGATTTCAGGAGAAACATGTGTGTGTAGAAGAAAAAGAGAAGGCTTCTGAGCAGAGAGCAATGCTTGTTCCTTGTGTCTGTCCGCAGGTGACCTGCTGCCCTGCTGTGTGCTGACATGATGACAGCAAGCAAGGCGGCCGATGTGAGCAGCAAGTCTGGGGGTGCTGTCTGCAAGTCTGCTGAGAGGTGAGAGCTTCACATGTTCCAGTGCCAGTGTGCTTTGCTTGTGTTTATTATCCCCAACACAAAGAAGACCAAAGGAAGGAAACCTTCTCTCTGCTGGGCACTGTCCCTCTCTCCTCCCACATTAGGACACACCCCATAGGTCCCATCTTGGGATTCTGTGTGTTACATCATCCAGTCAGACTTCTGATATTCCAGACTCGCAGTGCTGGAAAAGGTCTGCCCCGAGGCAAGGCCATTTGTGCTGATGATATCTCTGTCAGTGTTTGCCCCTCCTGCATGTGAAATCTTCAGTCCTGGGGGCTCCTCAGACAAGCCCCACTGTCCCTACCCATTGCAGGGTGGCTTCCAGTCTGAGGTCCAACCACCGGTGGCACTGTGATGCCCATCTTGGGAAAGACCGTGGAGTTCACAGTGCCAGTTCTTAACCAAAGCACAGTGTCACTGCCACAGCCAGGAGTTAAATATCTGTGCGGCTAAGGAAGAACAGGTCTGGCTCAAGTCCTGTTTCCACTTAAACCTGTCCCAGACCCAATTTGCACCACAATTGAGTCTGCAATGCCTGCCAGCATTGCTTAGCTCCCGGACAAAGCTCCAGGACAAATCTCCAGGCCTGCCAGCACGCAGGGTATCCCCATGGATGCTCTTACGAGACTGCTGAGAGGCACAATTGACACATTTTAGTTAATGGGGCAGTTTCCCAAGTTGAATCTTAGCGATGGGATTGTGGTTAAATGGGACTAATGATATGGGTTTGCATCCCAGTAATTACCTTGTGTTGTCCTGGTGCTCTTTCCCAGGCAAACCTCAAAGACACGGCTGAGGGCTTCGGGTCAGAAACACTTTGTGTTGGAATAACTGCCTGTTCAGCTGGATATTGATAAAATATCACAGTATTGATATCACGCACTTGGAAATCCCTAGACTAAATATATTTGGGATTTTTGTTGCACTTTGGACCCAAACAGTGAAAATGTTTAATCTCAGAATGTTGAATCTGGTGTCTGAGTGCTGTGGGATTGTGCCTGGGTGCATGGGAGCCTAAGCCCACGTGTGGACTGGGATGGTAGAGCCCACAGAAATGGAATAATAAAAGTGCAGTCTTTGGGCATCAATATGCATTTGGGGATCATTAGGATGGACTGAGAGAGATCCTCTGAGCAGGCACTGGAGGAATGCCAGCTGTACCATATGCTTTCCCCTCTGTGTAACAGCAGTAATTTTGCTGTTGCTTGCAAGTGGTCCACTTTGCATTTGTTTGCTTAATGCCTGATGATGTCCAAAACTCTGCTGCACTTCTACACACACACATTGATGAACCTCTCATTGGGAACAGCATATCTGATGTACAAAAAATACCTCCCTCACCTGCAACCTACTTCTGCCATGGAGAAAGGCTCCGTTTCAAACTTCATCTTAATTTTTAACGAGAAGAGGGCATTATGTTCTGGGCAGAAGGACCTTTACCTGAGCATTCTCCCTCTAAGCCCATGTCAAGTGCTTGGCTTGAGCATCCTCTGCCATCAGCTTTATGAGTAAAGCTTGAGGAGCTGATGAACTAAACCAACGATGAGCAGTGGTAGTGAATGATTCTTCCCTTTTTGTCTTTGATATGCAGGATCAAGCTTGCAGATAAAAACAATAGAGCAGCTGTGAAGGAATTAGAAAGACCTCTGTGTGGATTTTTGGGTGAGAAATGTTCTGAAGGTTCCTCTGTTGCCCTGGGTTTAACACCTGAAGCTGAACCAGTTTCTTCTGTGGTGAAGAACCCACTGGGAGCCTTGGAGAACTTGATGCTGGATCCAAGGCTCGACTGCTTTCAGCAGAACATGCTTAGTCCTAAAATGATCATCAGTGACCCATCTGTGGATCTGAATGTCAAAGAAAACAATAAAATCATCAGGAGACAGATAGGAGGCACTCAGAATATACGGTCACCTGGAAAAATTGGCTTGAGGAATAAGTCCTTCAGCATCAAGGACAAGATTTCAGAATGGGAAGGGAAAAAGGAAACGCAGTCTGCTCCTCGCAGAGAGGAGGAGCCGGGAGTTAAAGAGGAGCACAAGATGCCTTGTGTAACTGAGAAGATGAGTGGGGAAGCACTGGTGACTCGGAAAGTGGAGACCAAGAGACTTATGAGCTGGGAACTGGAGTGCAAAGGGGCAGGCAAAGAGAATGAGCGGAAAGCAGGAACACAGAAAGGCACAGGGCAAGCAGCAGAGCGAAAGGGGGAAGCACAGAAGGATGAGGAAGTGGAGTTCAGCCCTGGAAAATGCAAGGAGGTGAAAGGTGGGAAGTGGGAGGTCCAAAAGGAGAATCTTTCAGTGCTTAGTCAGGTCAAGAAGCTGGAGCAGGCTTTGAAAGATGGCTCAGCAGAGCTGCAGCCACAGTTGCCTGGTACTTACTATTCCCCACAGTGCCTGCAGGAGAAGGCAGCACAAGGGCACACCACTCCCGAGGGCCATGAGGGCGTATGTGGGGCTGAGCTCAACAAAAGGCTTCTTGGCGTGGACTCTGAAATCAGTGAGCCAATTTTTGGGACTCTAGAAGAGATAAGAACTTCTCCTGTGAAATCCAAGCACTGCATGGTGGAGAACGTGTACACAGAGCCGGGGGTTCCGGAGAAGAAGCCCTTCATCAACCCACTGCCCAAGCCTCGGCGGACTTTCAAACATGAGGGGGAAGAGGACTGGGTGCCAGCAGTTAGGAATAAAAGAAACTTACCCCCTCTGCCATCCATTCCTCCCCCTCCTCTGCCCTCCTCTCCTCCCCCATCAGCTGTCAGCAGGAGGCTCTGGAGCGGGAAGCACAAGAACAACGCTGACCACAGGTACTTGGGCTGTGTTTCATGAAGCTGTTGGTCTTCATGGTGGAGTCCCACCTTCCCATCTTTCTCTGAGAGAGACAAATCTTCCCTTTTTGCTTAGCAACTCCAGCGTAACCAGCACTCAGTCATCTCTCTGAGAATGTATGAGTGGCCAGCACAACTCCACAGGGTAACTGTGGAGGGATAAGTCATGGCAGATTTAAGGTCACTGTATTACATGGCTTAACCTTCAAGCCCAAAATTGAGGGACTTGGGGTTTTGTTTTGGTTTTCTTAGCAGAAACTATTTAATTACAAAATGACCACAGCTGGTCTGGAACAGTGTTTGGAATGATAATCTCTAGTCTCTACTGCAGCATTTTCACTGTCCGTAGTAAACCTCAGTGAATCTGATGTTGATATATTCTTCTGGAGTGCTTGCTTGCCTTTTATCCCCTCCTACATGATTGTCACACATTATTGGGGTGGGGAACATAAAATACATGGCTTTTCTAATGCCTTCTGGATAAACTGTCACTTGAAAATTCCTGGCTCGGTTGCAGAAAGGAAATCAACTTGCTAAGTTTGCTCATGGAAGGCACAGTTTTACCCTTTCTACCATTCTGCAAGCAAGTTTTGTTTCCCTGTGCTGCTCAGAGAGCTGATTTGGGGGCCTTCTTATGCCTTTCAGGGGCGGGATCTGTGCTGTAAATGGGACCTCTCATGTCCTAAGGTTCTGTGCAGTGTTCCAGGATGTGCCATTTAACACTTGCATCTTCACAGTGTGCTATTGCCATGACAACCCAGATTATCTATGGCACCCCCAAATGCCTTTATTTGCGTGGCTGATAAAACCAGCCAATCTCAGCATTGCTTTTTCATGCTTTATATGGGATGAGGCTGTGAAAATGTTCTCAGTAATTTACTTTGCCAGCTGTGTGGCACGTTGGAGAAGTGAATTAGCTGTGATTTGGTTGTAAATGCTGGTTAACTGCATCAGTCTCCTCTCTGCTTCTCCTCCCCCCACTCTGTGGTGCAGGAAATCGTATGAGTTTGAGGACTTGCTGCAGTCGTCGTCCGAGAACGGCCGGGTGGATTGGTACGCGCAGACCAAGCTGGCCCTCACACGCACTTTATCTGAGGAGAACGTCTATGAAGACATCCTGGGTAGGAGCTCTGCACAGGGAAGGGAGCTGGCTGCTAGTCCTGGGTAACAGGGATTCGTGGTCAACAGGCATTCAGCAGAGGTGCTGAATAAAGTATGTTTGTTATCCAAATGTAAACCAGGACACGTTTTGCACATATTATTGGCAAGTAATAAGAAAAATGGATGGGACACTTCAAAGCTCATCAGCTTCAAAGATAAACCTGAGGCATATGGGAAGCAGCTTTTATTTTTTGCTGGCATCTCTCCTCTGCCTTCCTTTTGTCCTGTGGATTAATTCTCACAGCTCTGATCTGTCTGTTGTGGTGATTTTGTCACTGCTGAGATAATGCGAACAGTCTGAAAACATAGCCTTGAAGTCAGTTCCACAGCTCAGGAATAGAATTGTGTATGGCTTCAGGTACCATTGCAATTAAGAAACTAGGTCCCACAATCTTTGAAATTGAGTTTTATTTCATTCTCTAACTCCAGTGTCAGATCAGTGCCATTTTGAAGATTATTTCCTGTAACTCTCTCCATGTATGTAATGTTTTTAATCTTGTGAGTTAGGTGGCCTTTGATGGAACGTAGAGTAGAAGTGTCCCCCTTGAAAAAGCCTTAATGAGTTTTAGTAGCTGTAGGCTGGTGCTGCATAAATCCCTTAGCTGAGTTCAGCAGATTAGGAAGGGAACAGCTGCATCAGCTCTTGCCATGCAGCTGTAATCCCACAAAGGTGCTCTGTGTTGTTCAGTGTGGGAGGAGCTGCACTTTCTCAGGAGCAAGCCAGGCATTATTATTTTGATATGAATAAAATATGATCATACTTGATGAGAAAGGACTCTTAAAGGAATTGGGTTCCTTTGGGACTGATGGCAGACAAGGCAACTCCAATCCATCCTTTTTGACATTTTTGAAGCTGTCGGCCTCATTTGTGGAGCTAAGGGCCTCGTGTTTGCTTTTTTTCTTCTCTTCACTTGGGGGGCCAAAGGAACAGGGAGTGTCTAAGCAGCTGCTGTGGGTTTTTTGTGTTGGGGCATGATGGGAGGTCTCAGAAACCACTGAGTAAGGGTCACCTTGTCAGCTGGAATAACATGGATAGCATTACAGAGTGGCAATAGAAGGCAAATCCATCTATTCAAACACAAGCACACCCTGTGTCCCAAGCGTGCAGGGAACTCAAATATCAGCCTGAAATTTCTCTCCCCTCCAGCTTTTAGTTGCAAAGATTAGAAGAAAACAAGGTTATGGGTTTTTGTTTTCTTGCTGCACGTTAAGGCTTTGCCTGGAGTCAGTGATCTTTAATTGGTTCCTGCAATCCTGGTGGTGTTACCATGGAAGCTTGGGAAAAGGGGTGGACAGGGATAACTCAAAATCAAAAGCTTCAGTTTTGTTTTTCACGAGACCGCAGACAAGTTTAATCCACAAAACAAACAACAACGTGTGCAAACTTCACCAATGGAGGGGGAACCAAGACTTCAGCCACAGGACACTGCTGCTGGCCCACAGACAATCACGTGTGTCCATCAGGAGGTGCAAGCACTCATGTACACACACTCACATGTGTGACTGAGGGGGGGTTCAGCTGCTGGTGGGATAATGGTTCCAGTTCCCAGCAAGTCACACAGATTTCCTTCATGCACCCTTTTTTTCCCTGTTCACCATTGCTTACCTGGAATATTGGAAGCTGGCAGATGGATGACAAGGTTTATTTGTAAAAAGGAGATAAATTCTCCTCTGTGGTGAACTTGGATCCCCCGCGGGAGCGCTGGCTGTCACCAGTCACTGGAGAGAACAGTGCTGGGAAAGACTTGGGTTTCTGTCCTTGTCTCAGGAGTTCAGCTGCACTGCTGCCCCAGCTGGGCAGGCAGGTGGGAGTGCCCTGGTTAGACAGATCCCACAGCCATTACTGGTCCTGCTGCAGAGTCTTGCAGCACCAGTGACTTCCAGTCTACTCTCAGGCAAGCATTATGTGACAGCAAGAGAAAGGCAATTGCTTGGAGTCCCAGCTGTCCACTGGGATATGGCATGAAATGAGGGCAATGAAGAGACAAGGCTCATAACATATCATTTGCCTGTGCAGATGCTTGGGCTAAGCCTTTGTCAGTGGTTTCTTAGATGCTCGGGTGGAGATGTCACAACCTGCTTTGTCAGAGTTGTGTTCTTTTTGAACACACTTAGGCTTACATTCCCCAGCACTGCTGAAGAGTGGGATATAAGAAGTTCATTATATATTATTTTGGGTGTTTAAAACTCATATTAATTGTGTACCTCATCTCCAGAATTACTGGGAAGGAAGGAAGGAACCTACATCTACTTCAGAGGTGTGTGTTGTGTCCCACATCCTCTGCCCCCTCAATCCTCCTCCAGGGCAAGAGCATCCTGACTTTGGGTGGCTTAATCCTTCCCTGTTTCTAAGTGCAGTGTGTGAGATTGAGGTTTCCGTGACTGGAAGATGTGTTTGGAATCCTGGACTGTGTGATAGACATCCATGTTCAGAGAGTGGATTAAATCTTCTGCAGTCAGCCCAAGAGCAGGGCATCACTTCAGCCCCAATTAAGTGTTGGTCAGGGGTCCCCTAAATGTGGGGCTTCAACAGAGAGAGGGCCTTTATGCTAGGCTTCAGCTCACAGTTTCATTTGAGCAACTCCAAGCAGAGGACTGGAAAGAAGGAAATACAGTTATGAATTAATGTGCATGAGATCATCACAGCTCTTCTGGAGACAGGGAGATGAACTTGAGGGCTCCCAGGGTCTTTTCCATCTGTGGTACCTGTGATATGCTTCTATGGCTGCATTTGTCTGTGTCAGGGTTTGGACACAGTCTGCACTTCCAGGGCTGTAGAGAGAATGAAGCAATTGCAGGAATACTCGAGAACAGGTCTTTATGTCTGATATGGGAGGTGGGAGAAGACCGGTGGGTCTCTAAACAGATTTTTATGGCAAACCTCAGAGATTTTTCTGCACTTACAATCTCTTGCTTTTGGTTTTTGCTGCAGATCCACCATCAAAGGAAAACCCTTATGAAGACATCGAGACCAACAGCCGCTGTTTGGGGAAGAAGTGTGTCCTGACCTTCCCAGCATCCCCCACCTCTTCTGTACCTGGGACTCCCACAAAGGTACTTTGATTCAAGTGGTCACCTCTTCTGCTCCAGAAAGTTTTTGGGTGAAATCCAGGTCATGTGTGGAGAAAGTGGACACCTTTATGATGTTAGGGATTTTTCCTTTATGTCTGTTGCCACAGAATACAGTGTGATAAAAGAAGATTTGCTGCCCTTCAGTGAGGTAAAAAAACAAACCAGCATTCCCTTATTTAAATGGTTTGTTGGCTTTCACTTTTCTTTCACTCCAGGATTGCCTTCCCTGGTGATGTGGGAAGACCTTCCTCCCCTCAAAGAGGGCATGGAAGTATTTGGGTAGTGAAGGCCTGCAGTAGCCTCGTCTCAGTGTCCGTGGGCAGTGCAGTGTGCCCATGCTGGTGCCCAGATGCCTCTGCAGCCCCCCCTGCCTCAGGAGGCCTTTTTTGCTCTCTCCATGCTGAGACAGGTTGCTGGTAAGTGACGCAGTGCAGTCCCCTGGGTGGAGAGCCTGTGCTGGAAAGGTGTCCCCACCACAGCCCAGCTCACAGCTTGGTGCCTTCCTCCTCCTTGTCCATGGAACCAAAAGAAGAGGTAAAACTTTGGTTGGCATCTCTTGCTCAGAGCTCAGGATTTTCCAAGGCCAGCCCTGCTCTCTCAGCCTCCCAAGCTGCTTTGGTTGATTCGTGTTGTCTGTTTAGATAGTCCAAGCCCGGGACAGAAGGGACAGCATGACAGCCAAAATCGTCTTGGCAACAACTGGGTTTGGAGTGGATAGCAGGGATCTAAACACAACTTTCCTCACCAAAGGGTTTTCTCATGCTTTCCTAGTAACCACTATTATTAGAGCTGTTACCCAGCATTTTCAGAAGTTTTATGTGCGGTGTTTCTTGACATGCTGCTCTTTTCCAACCAGCTTAATCAGCAGCTAAGGTGCCTTTGGATAATTCAACTCTTTAAAGTGAAAATTGTTCAACAGTCTCCTTGTTGCTAGTTTGGTCTAGAGCAGCAAGGGGCTATGTGTGTGAGTGTTGGGATGAGGTTGATTTCCCTCAGAGAGCTTTGCAGTCACCTGTGCACCCGGATTTCCCACATGTGCTATCGGAAGGGGGCTGCAGTGTTGTGCAGGAATGCCTTCACCAGAGATACTGTTCCCAGCAGGAGAGCTGCACAGGAGTAATTGTGTTACACCACAGTGCTGTGGCAACCAAAAGCCATGATCTGCACCAGTCAGAAAAGAAGTGCTGCAGCTCTCTTGGCAGCTGATGGGTTTGCAAATGCAGCATGGATCTGCTGGAGAGCCTGGCCAGGCTGCAGTGATGGGGAGTGGGTCTGGACAGACTTTCAGTAGTAGCTCATATCCCTGGTGCAGAATGAGATTCTTCAGTGCAAAGACTCCTTACAGCCTCATTTTAACATGACTTCTCTGTGGGTGGCAAACGTTTTTGTGAGCTGAGCGTCTTCTGCCGAATCCAGAGACACCTGAGCTAAGCTGAATGAATTAATTGGTCTGACTAATAACTGCTGAGTATGCCTGCTGATGGAGGCAGATGGTGATACTGCCTCAGCTACAGTCGTGGTGCTGCTGTGAATTGTTCAGAACTAGGTTGGATAACTCTCCCCCACACTTCTTAGTGCCATGTAGATACGTTCCCTGGCAGTGCAGATACAGTTCCCACAAAAGGTGCAATTTACCTTGTCATAACTACTGGGAAATTCTGTAGGAGAAGATAAAAAGTGTTCTTACTGAGCATCTTTCTGGTGAGAAGTGGTTTGCCCTTCTTTATCTGGAGCTGAGCTTTCTACTTCTCTGATGCTATTTTTGCTCAGAGACTTTAGGAACTTTACTCTGCTACTTAAACATCTTCTGTTGTGCTCCCACTGAACCTGCTAATGAGTTTAGGAGGAAAGCAGTCTCCATAATTGTCTAACAGCATTTCTTGTACACTGAAATATCTGGTTCTGGCTCCTGTCAAAGGCAGCCATACTGACAGTGCTTTTTGCCTGCTCTCACTGCTTCTCTTTTCCTTCTGGCTAGCTGCTCCTTACCCCAAATGCTTGTGGTTGGTCGGTTAGTCTTGTCCTGTTTACAATCCCAGCCTCTGGATTACCCAAATCCTGGGAGATTTTTTTTTCACACTGGAGCAAGGCCTTCTTGGCCAGCCCCTGAGCCTGTGTTGTGTTCTGGAATGAAAATGGGATGGTTAAATTGCTGGTCAAGCTGGTTCTGGTGTAGCCCGGCGGCTGCATGGGTTTCTTGCATGTGCAGAAATCCATGGGCACTCTCAGGCTGTTTTGACAACTGAGTGCTGTGGCTGCCCCACTGGATTTACTGCTGTGGCAGTGTTAGCAATGGAGTAAAGATACACGAGGTACTGTGGTCATTCTTTCCTTCTCCTTCATTTCCAGTTGCTTTCCAAGCCCATGTTTTTCCGGCAAAACTCAGAGCGGCGGAGTTTTAAATTGCCAGACATACGGAAACTGAGCCGTGATGGGACTGGGTCACCATCCAAAATCAGCCCTCCCTCAACCCCCAGCAGTCCAGATGACACCTTCTTCTCCCTGGGAGACTCCCAGAATGGCAAGAGGAGAAGGAAGATTCCCAAGGTAAATCTAGGGCTTTGTGGTTTTTGTTTAGCTTCTTCCAGGCAGGAATGTGAGCATAAGACCACGTTTTCTTTAGTTTTCAGTGTGGCATCCCTGCAATATAGCTGTTGTCCTGGCTGTTGATTTGACTTGTGTTTAACCCCCTTTCTGCCTGAAGGAGAAGGCACACAAACATGTCTGCACCTTTCAAAAAAGTTATTTTTCCATCTGAGATTTTATAATAAGCAAAAAAAAGAAATAAAAAATCTAGTTTTGGGATAGAAGTTGATGTCAGGGGGGAAAAAAGCGGTTCATATCTTGCAAAAGATGTACCCCACCAATACTTCCTTCTGTGCTTCCTGGATGGGACAGTCAGAAATTGTCTGTATGTTGTGTGTTTGTTTCCTCCTGGAAATCTGTTGTTCTTTGCTCGTTCTGATTCTGGCACTGGCTGTTTATAATTTAAGGCAAGGTGTGATTGTAGGTGCGCAATGAACATAATGATAATTGAGTGACAAAAGGACTTGTCTGCAGTTATGAGCATTTTCTGCAGCAACATTTCCCATTTCTTACTTGGATACAGCATTACTCCGTTTAAATTTTACTTTCTTTCAGATCTGGCAGGATGTGTATTCAGTCCAAATGAGGTTTGGCTGCAGTCTATCTATTGAATGTTTCAAAAACACAGTTATAAAAACACAGTTGCTTATCCCGGTCTTTGCAGGACAAGCAGAGGCTACCAGGGACAGTCTGTGGTGATTTTTTTCCAAACCCACAGTTTTCCTTTGGGGAAAATGGGATGTGTTTGTGTATCTTCTTTGTTTCCTGGTGCCAAATCTATGTTCGTGTTTGCATATCTGATTTTAGAATGCCCTCTCTGTGTGCCTCAGCCTTTCAGGAGCGAGCCAAAGACTGCAACTGTCTGGGGTTTCTTTCCCAGTATGTCTACACATCTGTGCATGGGCTTGAGCTCTGTCAGTGTGTTCACACATACTTTGTGTCAATTGAATAGAGGATTCCAAGTATTTATTTACCCCACTGTGCCACTGAGCAGTCTTGCAGGGCCAGCTCAGAACTGAGGTTTACTGTGTCAAGGGCAGCTTCACCTGAGGCTTGAGCTGGGCATCTGGGTGAAGGCTGCACTTCCACATCAGAGCATCCTGCCTCCCACTTAAATATTTGGATTCAGAGATGCCTGACCAAGTAGGTGGTGGGCCCGTCTTACCTTGAGCTCTCAGGACACGTGTGGAAGGATCACAGACTTTATGGAATAAATCTGAATGCTGTGGCCATGTCCTGCTGCTCCTGCCTGGGACCTTGAGAAGGAGGCAGGTCTGGTCAAGCAGGAAGCCTGGCATGGCTCTGGTGCAATTCCCCTCCCTTTCAGGAAAGGACAGGGAGACCAGAGGCACTGAATGAGCTGCTAAGCCCAGCATTGCCCAACGTTGAAATGGCCTCTCTCTTGGTCAGCTGGGAGGACAGGGATTACAGGATTTGCAAAGGAAACCAGTAGTGTGAAATACTTCAGTATCACTGGCTTCCACCCTTCTCAATTTCTTCAGTCTTCCTCCAGCCAGTTTTCTGCTTCCAAATCTGCAGACCAGGACAGTTTGCCAAGGCACCCTCTGGTGCTCCCTGGAGCATGGATCATGGTATGGAGAGATGGACACTGTCAAACTTGTACAGCTGCACAGTGTGGAAGAGCACTAAGGTGTGGCCTTTCATCAGGGCTTGTTACCCTGGGCTCCTGCTGTACCAGAGGGAGCATGGCCACTGGCTGTACAGCATAGATCCTGGGAATTGTGCATCCTGGGCCATCAAGTGAAGAGTTTCAATATGGCCAAGGTTAGGAAAAAGAGCACTTTGCAGGAAATCCTAATTTAATTTCTTGCCTGGGGAGGAAATTAACCTTGTTTGTTTGTGTGTTTGCTGAGCAGCTCGTGTTGAAAATCAATGCCATTTACGAGGCCCGGAGGGGAAAGAAACGTGTCAAGAGACTGTCGCAGTCTACAGAGAGCAATTCAGGGAAAGGTAAAGGAGCTCCAAACCATCCTACATCTAAGACTTTCTGAGGATTTGCCTTGGACTTTAGACTGGCTTAGTGGTTTATGTGACACTTTCTAGCACTTCTTCCAGTTCAGACTAAGGTTGAGTTGGGGTTTCCACTCTTTTTTTTTGGTAAGTTAAGGGCTATTCCTCTGCCCAAAAGGACTTTGATTAAAATGGACGTTTTCTGGTTTGCTTGCTTCATTTTCATTCCATGGCTTTGCATGATAACCTCATAGGTCACACCAAACATGTCCCCTCTTTTTGATGTTTATTTCTGGAACATGCTGGAAGCTATGGAGAGGAATGTTCTGTCCAAAAAGTCTGATTTGTTGAGATCAAAATATTTTGTGGGAATGTGTCGCTTCAGTGAGCTGTCCAATGGAAGACAGTAGATTTTGGAGCAGCCCTGGTTCTTTCACCATCCCAGTAAACAAATAGCCTCAGCTGGGAGTCAGGGTTTCTAGAATTGACTGTAGGACCATCTCCATCATAGCAGGATTGAGACTTTCAGCCTCCCACTGTCAATTAACAACTTGCCCAAAGCATTCAGACACTTCAGAGCAATTATTTTTAAGCATCTCATCTCTGTAAAAATTAAGATTATGCCTTTCCAATGCAGTGGTTTTTTCCAAAACAATTTAATTCCCAGCAAAAGGTGACCACCTCTATTTGTTTCCCACAATTATTTGTTACTGTTTATCCTATTTCATAAAGCATAGACAGCCACAGGGTAGATGAGTGTGTTTATGTGAACTTTCAGGGGAAGCATCCCAGACTTTTTATACCCCTCCCTGAAGCATCAAAAGCATCATTCAGAGAAATAGATCATTGGACCATATAGACCTTCAGTCTGACTCAGTCTGACAATCTTTTTGTTTATTTCTTTCTTTTCTTGGTTTTATCCCATGTCCCACACACTACTGCATATAAACGAGTATTTTGCCTCGGTGGTGTGCTTATACAGACTTGGATAAAATACTGTTCTGGCATTTTATTCTTTCTGCAACTCCTCTGGCTGTGCAAAATTGATTTTGTTGTTGCCATTGTTTGTTTGGATGGGTTTTTTCCCTGAATGAATGGGAGGATACCAGGGTTGATAAGCTAAATGTCTGTGGGTATGTGGACCCTTGAAAAGAACAAGGCCCTTAGGATCTAAACTGCTGCCCCCTGAAGTTGCCAGGCCTGGCTTTCTCTGCCAGTGGTAAGAAATTCACAGTTATAAATAGACTCTCCTTAACTCATCTTCCCCTTTCTTTTTTTCCTAGTTACAGATGAAAACAGTGAGTCAGACAGTGACACTGAAGAGAAGCTGAAAGGTAAGGCAAATGTGTGAAGAGAGCAAATGGCTCCTGATAAACTCTGCTCTGAGGTCCTGGGACAAGATCTCTCCTCTGTGTTCTGCCTTTGCAGAAGGACCTTGTTTCTGCACAGAGCACTGTGAGAAGACAAAGATCTCAATACTGCAGAAGAAAATCTGTGGGCAGGGGGCTGTAGGAGCCCAAAACAAACATCTCTTCCAACTCCCATCAAAGCTCCCTGTTGACTGACTTTCCCAGGAGGAGTATTGGACACTGAGGAAATACAGTGAGATTTCTCTAAGTGCAGAGTCAGAAATGTGTGACCAGACTGGCAGAAACAGTGTTGCATGGGACTGGATGTCCAGACACCTCACCACATGCATACTAAGGGAAAAAAGCCACCAGCCAGACTGGCTAGCTAGGAAAACAGAGTTGCACTATGTGATTTATTGCTGGTTGAACTCTCCTGCACTGGCTGGGTTGGGATGAAGCACTGCGTTGCTTTCTTCACTCTTGTAGGATTATTTGGTGTACTGGTCTCTATAACATTCTTCTGAAACCTTCTTGTACTGGTAATTAGCCCATGGATGTGATGAGGACATTGCTATCTTTTGGGAATTTCTGTGGCAGATTCAAAGTCCTGGCAGAGTTAGAAGGAAAGATGGAAACTCCCTCACATTCCAAAGTTCCCTGACTCACATGCACATCTGATCTGGATAGCAGGTCAGTTCCAAGCTGAAAAGACAGGCATGAGCAGCAGTTGGGCTGTGTCAGCCACAGTGCATTGTGTGTGGGAGTGCTCATTCTCACCCTCTTTCAGGTTTTCAGAAGTGAAAGCTCAGACTGAGTTGCCTCTTGTGAGCACAGCTTCCCACTCAAGAACTACAGTATCCTCTTGCTTTCCTCTGCATTGAAACCTTTTATCTGTGTTGCCACGTTAGCAAGATCAAGCTGAAAACCACTGCCTACCTTTTGCCAAGTTCTAGGGCTGGCCTGGAGACAGGAGAGAGGGTTTGCACCACGATGGTGCAGAAATTACATTCACAACTGTCCTGAAATGTGATGTTGTGAAATACAGACCATGTTCAGATTTAGCTGAGAAAGCCAGTGTAGATGTGGCCAGGAAGACTTGAACTCTTGTCTGTTGCTGGTTGCCATAGTGAATCATGTGCATCATCCTGTGTGTCTCTGTAACTGCAGCTCAGAACTCCCCAGAGAGAGGATGATGGAGATCACATGAAGTCACCTCAAATCCAACAGCACTCGGCTCTGAACAATATCCAGATCCAGATCTGGGTCTGAGTGATTATGCAAGTCTACACACGTGTGAACAGGAGCTCTGGCACTTGCTGTTTGCTCTAACTACACCTGTATTTCGCTTTATGCCTTGTTGAACTGTCAACTTCCCTATTTTTAAATAGGAAAGTGGGATGATTTAGGAAGTCTCTTGTATCTGGGTCTTTGTTTTAAGTAACAGACTAATCACACCAGCCAGTTACCTCTGCTTGGCAAGTTCACTGTACATCATCTGAGACACAGTAAATCATAAGGCTGTATGTCAGAGCTGGAAGTGCTGACCCTCAGGAAGGAAGAATCTTGGAAGACAAACTCTGCCATGATGACAGCAGTAAAATTCTGGTATCTTTAGAATATAAAGAGTGCAGATCTTGAGCAAGCTTTTCAGAAGCACTCAGCATTGCTGTGACAGAGCTCCTTTTGAAGTCCCTGGTGAAACAGAAACCACTTCTAAGAACTTTTGAAGCTTTACAGCCCTAGAGCAAATAACATAATAGGTGACAAGAGAAAGGAGTCTAAGCCGTCATTCCAGGGCTTTAACTGTCCAGGATTTGTTGCACTTTCTGATTTAAGAGGCACCTCTAGATTGCTTTAGATTACACTGTCTGGAATAGTCCATGAATGGCACAACTTTACCAGACAAAAGATCAACAAGTATATACCATCTCTCAGGAAGTCCTGTCATCCAAGCAGATATCTTATGTATTGGAGTTCCTGTAGTGTCTCTGTGGTTGTTGTTTCCGTCAAAAAGTCTCATTGCCACCCACCTTCCCAAAAATCAAAGCTGTGAGAATGTGCTGTAGTCTCTGCTTGTAGTTAATTCTTTCTTTCTTTTGTAGCAGGGATAAGGGAGACATCATGGAGATTTAATTTGGGATGCAACTGTAAAACGAAGCAGGGGGGTGGTCTCAGGGAATCTCATCTGGTCTCTTCTCAGCAGGCAACTTTTCATTACTTTCCACGCTGGAATGTTTATTGTCCCATGGCTCATGTGTGTGTGGCAGTTACAGCTTGCTTGGCAATTTTTCTTGTTTCCCCATTGTCTTGGGTGAACTTGTAGAAGCATGGCACTGAGAGATTAGTTTTAGGCACAGGAAGAACTGGCATGAGCCAGCATTTTTCATTTGCACCTCTTTTCACATGTTCTTTGTTGTTGGCCTGCAGCCCAGCCTGTGTGCTGAAGCTGGGAGTCCCCAGCATTACTCAGACAGCAGAGCCCTGGCCTGACCCGAGTGCTGGTCTTGTAAAACCGTAGGGATTGCTGCCCACAGCCTCCTCTGAACAAAGGTGGTCAATCACCTCACTGTGCTAGCTTTGAAAAATGCATTAATGAGTGCAAGGATGAATGCCCAGACATTATCTGTTACATCGTGTCCTGTATGGATCTCAGCTTGGGCTGTTCCAGCTGTAAAAGCTATCCATGAAATCCTTGTGCTGCCAGAGTTCCTCAGGTTGATGGCACGAGGTTATGGCCAGTCTCTGTCAGTATTTATAGCGTGGCTTCCAAATGGTTCTCACCCCTTACTCAGCCACTGGCAAAGCCACTGCAGTGAGGTGTTTTGAGGTTTATCCCTCAGCCTCTGCAAAGCACTGTGCAAAGATGCTCTGTGCATGGAGCCAAAGTCAGAATGTCTCCCGCTTGTTCCCGTAGCTCACAGCCAGCGCCTGGTGCACGTGAAATCCCGGCTGAAGCAAACCCCGCGCTACCAGACCTTGGAGCGGGACCTGATCGAGTACCAGGAGAGGCAGCTCTTCGAGTACTTCGTCGTGGTGTCGCTGCACAAGAAGCAGGCTGGGGCTGCCTACATCCCTGAGGTCACCCAGCAGTTCCCCCTGAAGGTCTGTCTGACCTGTCTCGGGTTGTGTGGTGCATTTTGGATAGCTGGAGGAGCTGCAGCTTCTCTGTTGACCACATGTTATCAGTGGCAGTGGGGAGGCTTCAGCCCCTACCTGAGAACTGGCGTGGTATTGCTCACTGCTGAAAGAGCAGCTGATTTAGATCTTTCCTGCCTTTGGCTATGACTTTTATGTAGCTATTCCCTTTCTCCCCCTTTACTCTTTAAAGAAGACTGATGGTTGGGAGAAGATAAGTGTTCTGAAAGGGAAGGAGCAGCTTTTGCTGATAGCCTAGCTGAAAATGGGGAAGGAGGAATGGGAGAAACACAGAGCCAGTGTGACAGAGTGTTTGTAAATGGGATGTGACCAGAGCTCCCCTCAGACTTCAGTTCTCTTGCCACTTGCTAGAAGTTGTGTCCCAGATTAGAGGCACAATATAGCAGGGGCAGGTGCTGCAGAGACCTGGCTTGGTGGAATTGGGGGCACAGAGTTACCTTGAGATATCTAAAGATTAGGTGAGCCAGAATCACAGAAATTTAATATCTTCCAGGCAGAAGCTTAGCCTCTGTCATCACCTCTTCATTTGTCACAGGAAAAATATTTGAAGTCATTCCATCCCCACATGACTAATTGGAAACATTCCTTCTCTCTGTTCTGCTAGCTTGAGCGCTCGTTCAAATTCATGCGTGAGGCAGAAGATCAGTTGAAAGCTATTCCCCAGTTTTGCTTCCCTGACGCAAAGGACTGGGCCCCCATCCATCAGTTTGCCAGGTAAGTACAGTGCTTTGTATCCTGATTCATGAGAAACAGATTTCTATATCAAGCTAATTAAATACAAGAGCTGTTACGGTAGAAGACTGGGCAGAGCTCTGAGAGGAGCGTTTGGGAAATGCAGAAATATTGTGGGTTTGTTGGGTTTTTATGGCTGGTAATGTGACTGATGGGTACCTTGTCATTCTGGTTTCTCTTTCTGCAGCGAGACGTTCTCATTTGTCCTGACAGGGGAAGACGGAAGCAGGCGATTTGGGTATTGTAGGAGGCTGCTGGTAATTATCCCTGCGTTTTTTTCTTTTCCTAGAGGTGCAGCCTTCTGTGGGGTTGGTGTTCTGGCACCCATTCTGTAAAGTTGAAAGCTGCTATTCTTCTCTTTCAGTGTGGAATGAAAAGAGCAGCAGCAGAGATTTGCTCTCTTCGTTTCAGGGCCAAAGTCCCTGTCTGCATCCCATCCTCCACTCCAGGCATAACTCCTTGCATTTTCTTTGCACCTGCACCTAGCCATGATCATGGGCTGTTGTTTCACCCCTAAGCTGAAGACAGGGTTCATCCCCTTTAGGTTTGGATAGTTATCAAACAGTTGTCTAAACCTGTGCTGGCGCTGTGGGCTCAGAGTTGTCTCTGTAGAGCAGCCTGCCCTGCCTTTGTCATTTGATTTAGGTAAGCTGGGACCATACTGTGAATGTGCCCATTTCTCCCCACTGTTTCTGGTGTGCCAGGGTTTGGGCCAGGTTGTCATCATCACCATACTGTTAAATGTCTGCCAGTTTCAGAGCCAGCCAGTGAGATGCACTAATAAAAGAGACCAGTCACTCTGCAAAAGTTGTAACTCTGACATTTCCTTGGTGTTTTTTGTGTGTGTTTTTGCGTTTGTCTTGAAAGCCCAGTGGGAAAGGGAAGCGTCTCCCAGAAGTTTACTGCATTGTGAGTCGCCTTGGATGCTTCAATCTCTTCTCTAAGGTGAGGGGGGAGGAAGAGAGGGAATTTGTGCTGTAGGTCAAAAGGGACCTGAAAGTGAAGCCAGCACCTGAAGAATGGGGATCAGGGAAGCTGATAGCTGAAGAAAGGGTCTGAAATGGTGTTGGTGAGGCAACCACGTGCTAATTCCAGAACCTAGCAAAAGCACAGTTAATAGGAAAACTAGATTGTCAGCTCTTGCCTTCTTCCTTCAGCAGAACTACCAGAACACAGGAGAGGTTAAAAGGTGGAGTCCTAACTCTGAGTGTAGTGGGGAGTTTGCAAATTTTCAGCTTTACAGTGACCTCACTAGAGCTGTGTTTCTTGTGACAAAGGAAATGAAGGGTCTCCAGTTGCACCTTTTGCCTTCTTTATTTTGATACAAAGCTCCATGTCAATACTGGGTTAAGGAGAGGACATAGATGCTGGTGCACTTCATTCCTGGTGTTATCTCCCTCCTCCTGATTTGCATGTTTTTGTGTCTTCATGCCTTTATTTCAGATCTTGGATGAGGTTGAGAAGAGACGGGGCATTTCCCCAGCCCTGGTGCAGCCTCTCATGAGGAGTGTCATGGAGGCACCTTTCCCAGCTCTGGGCCGGACAATTACAGTCAAGAACTTCTTGCCAGGCTCAGGAACAGAGGTAAAGACACTTCCTAGGGAGAGGGAAACAGGCCAGCAAATGGTGCAGGACCGGCGACTGGAAGCTGGGACCATGGCATAGCACTGGGGATCTTCAAGGACAGATGATCTGTGGGGGGAAAGTGGGGAATAAAACAGGGGACCAGAGGGGCTGGTATGGAGACTTCAGTGACCTGAGAATCAAAATGGAAATCCTGTGAATGTAAGGACACAGCCTAATATAGCAAAATGAAACAGGACATTGGCCTTGAGGCCAAGAGGCACAGACAGCAGGTCCTGTGCTGCCCAGCATATGACCTTGGATCTGCTCGAGGACACCACACTCAACTTCCTAAAGACAGGTTCATACAATGTGCTCCAGCACCCTTAATACAGAGTCTCTGTTTGTGTGGATCAGGTCAAAAAATCCTTGAAACCACACCAAGCTAATATTGCAGCCTTTGAGAATGGCATTTTCACAGTGTGGAGGTGAGGATCTGTGTCGAATCTCACACAGTGCGGTGTGAGGACAGCGGGAGGTTTTTAAGTGTGCAGAGCTTTAGGGCATAGCATTGAAGGACTGTGGGAGAATGGAGGGAGAGAAATTGAATGTTGTTTTGGCCATATTTGCTGCAGGGCATGGTATGCCTTGAATGTGAGAGGGAGGAAAGCGAGCGAGTTGATAGAGTTGTGTCTGAGGGCTTTCAGCTTAGCACTACATGAGGACATCTTCCTCAACCCAACTGAAAACAGTCCCAACTAAATGAAATTACTGCAGAGAACATGCAAAAGCTGGTTAAAAATATGTGCTGGAGGAGCAGAGTCCCAGTGGTGTGCTGTGAGAATGTTGTGGCAGGTTTGTGTCTAGGATCCTGTTCATCAGTTATCTGGTTGATAGCATAAACTCCACGTTTACACAGTACAGCATTGGGATGGGTTGCAGGCACTTTGGAGAGTAAGGGATTAGAAGTCAAAGTGCCCTACTCCCCTAAATTCAAGAAACATGTTCAAGTTTTTAAGAAATGACTGGATGTGGCCCTGTGGTCTAGTTGTCATGGTGGTGATCAGTTGGACTAAATGATCTTAGAGGTCTTTTCCAATCTAAACGATTCTGTGATTCTGTAAATTGGAGATTTGATGTGAAAATCAATACGGACAAGAGCAAAATGCTGAGAGGAAGAAAGGAGTAGTCTAATACAACATGAAAGTAACTGAGTGAGCAGCAGTACTTCAGAGAAGGATCTGGTGGTACAGTGGGCCATGAAGTGAGCAAAAGTAAGAATGTGGTGTTATTTAGACAAAATCCTTCATTGTGAAAGCAAGTGAAGGGATGAATAATAAAGCAAAGCAATTTTTCTGCTTTCCAGTACTGATGGAATTTTATTTAGAGTATCATTTTCCAAAACAAGCAACCACTAGGAGAAAGCCCCAGAAGGGTAGTTCTGCTTACTAAGTGGTCTAGAAAATACAGGCAAAGCTTGAGAAAATTGTTTACTTAATATAGAAAACAAAGGACAAAGGAAGACGTGATAACCTTTCAATACACAAGCAGTTTCCTACAGAGAGGAATGTGACCAGTTGTTCTGAGTGTATACTGAGAGTAAGACAACCAGTAATTGAAGTAATTTGCCACTGACATGTTTCAGCTGCAGGCTTGGTCTTGGTGAGGGTAGTTCAGAACTAGAGTAATTTTCTTGTGGGATTTATGAAATGTGTGGTGTTGGAGGCTTTCAAAAACAATTTAGATAAGCATCTGTCTAAGATAAGGAGTATGAAGCGCTAAGGTGCTATGACAGGCGTTATTTAAGTAGATATGAACAAAGAAAAATACCCACAGGCTGCTCTTGTCTGTAACTGATATAAAAAATTTATGGTCAGGAGGTTAGGCATCCAGATTCTTGCAGTAAAAAAATAAATAAATCGTAACTGTTAAAGTCAGAGTGCAGATTTGAAAGGCTCCATGACATTCTGCTGCTTGAATACCAGAAAGCCTGAAAACCACTCCTAGCTGGACACAAGCTAGTTTTCCTCCTTATGAAGAGCTCCCTGTCCTCAGTCCAGTGGGAAGAACTTGTGGTTGATCTCATGCTGTGCTTGTTGGAGTGGACTCTGGATCATCTTCATCTGGAAGAAGGATTTATGGGAGGCCTTTGCAAAGACTGTGTTTGAGGACTTACTGCTGTGTGGTGCTCAGCAGCAGTCAGTGAGGGCTGCCAGCTGTGAAAATACCTGCTGGGTCCTTGCTTGGCACACTCTGGGCAGGCAGCAAGAGCTCACCTGTGCTCTTCTTGTCCCCATCAGGTCATCGAGCTGCGGCGGCCCCTTGACTCCAGGCTGGAGCACGTTGATTTCGAGTCCTTGTTCACCTCTCTCAGCGTGCGGCACCTGAGCAGAGTCTTTGCCTCCTTGCTGCTGGAAAGGAGGGTGATCTTTATCGCAGACAAGCTCAGGTATGCTCTTGCATTTCCTTAAAGAAAGTGCTGGCAAGGAAGGGAGGCTGGGAAGGCTGCAGTGACAGATCTCTCTGCTTTGTTCTTTTTCTTCTCTGCCCTTTTCCAACCTTGTAACAACGTGAATAAGGCTGTTTTTCCCAGGAATGGGGAACTTAGGCCATGAACCATAATTTTGTTTTGCACTTGCAAAAAGTGCTGCTTCCTGTCTCTAAGGAGAACAAAATTCCACTTCCTCCAGACAATTTCAGAGCAGATCCCCGGTGCGAAGGAAGCAAACCCCCTCCTTTTGCTCCATGATGCTGCACTGTTCCCTCCTGAGCTGTGCTTGGGTTTCCAGGGATCGAGCCTTGTGCAGAGATCACTGTCCCTTCTGAGTTTTTCCCTGATGTCACAAAATCTTCTTAAACTTTCAGCTTGTATTTTCATATTGGTTTCTAAAGACGTCTTTTTTCTTATGGGGATGAAAGAAAAGGATGCAGCAAGGGGAAATGAGACAGAGGACTTCCCCTTTCTATTCTGAATCTGCTCAATTTGCTCTTTCAAAAATGTTTGCTCTCCTAAATTATGAAATGGGTCCAGGTTTCTTTAAGAACTTGTGCAGCTGGTGGCTGGCAGCTCTCCAGCCCTTGAAGCACTTGAGGATTCAGGGAGGAAAGTTCGCCAGGGCTGGGGAAAGAAAAGCTGCCTGGATGAGTAATGACACTTAGGAGCACGCTCAGGTTTCAGGGGTGTACAATGCCCCTAAGCTGTCTGTTTTCACAACTTCCAGGCAGCAGCCTGCAGCTCTGGGACTGAGCACTGGGGCAAAGAATGGAGAGGCCCCTTCCAGAGGAAAATGAAGGGGAAAATTCATTCTACATGGATCTGGGGCTCTCTGTGGGCAGAGCTCAGGCAGTCTCATCATGGGAATAGGAAGGCTGGGGAGAGGGAAGCTGTAGCACTGTCTGCTTGCAGGTTTTGGCAGCTGTCTTGGTTCAGAAAGGGGAAAATCTGCCTCTTTATAATCACTGATACATTATGTGTGTAGAGACTTAGTATTCTAGATACTTAAATCACACATTTCATGCAGAGCATTTAGACTTGTATTGAAAGTGAGAGAATTCATCCAAGCACTAGATCTCTATGTAACATATATGATTTATGACATAATCTATGATCACAGGCTCTCAAATATTTTTCTCTTCCTCTGTAGGATAGATGTTGAGGACACAGATTGACGTTGTAATCTCTACATGAGAGCTGGGTGGTGTCAGGAAATGGCAGGGAACTTTTGGTGGGAGGTTGAAGCATCACTTTAGAATGAACATTGATTTACCAAATCTTTTCCTATCACATCTTTATATGACAGCACAACACTGTGTATTCTGAGCATGGGATGTGGGATCTCTGATTCAAAGCACCTTGATGGGTTTTGGTGTTCTTTTCCCCCGCCCCGTGTCTTTTGTCAGGATATCTGGGGTCCTTAGGAATTAATCCCTGCACAGGCCTGGAAAGAGAGTGGGAGAGAGCTATAGAATCATAGTTGCTTGAATCTCTAAATATATCATAAACACCTTTTTTTTCCTGTGAAAAAGGAATTGTTGTGTTTAAAAGATCCAGGGTCTTTTAGACCACAGGGCTCAGATTCAAATATTTACCACAGATTTGCCAGCTCTCTATGAGACTTTTAATATTTGATGTTTCTGAGAAGACCTTGCTCTGAGCAATTTCAGGAGAGTCTTTTTTCCTCTGACAAAATATGAAGTTTCTCTGGCTCATTTTTGTGGAGCAAAGGCTTGGAAATTATCCCAAAGGACTGTAAAGGCGTGAAAAGCAGAGAACAAAGAAAATAGCCTTCAAAATTAAGTAACTACTGTATTTTAATCTAGTTCAGTGACTTGAATGGTGTGGCTTGGTGAGCCTTTCTTAAGGTGAACGGTCTCTTCTACTCAGTGGTGGACATTCCATGTTTTGAAAGATGATGCTATTGTAGATGCAGGATCTTCTGTCCAAATTATACTTTTCCTGGGACAGGAACACGTTGAACTCAATGAGTATTAAGTAGTATTCACTCCAGGAGGGAAAATGCCAATTTCAGAGGACAGAAAAGAAACGCTTTTTGGAAATAGCTAAGAGAAGGAAAAAAACTATAAAAGCAGCTGTTGGAAACTGCTCAGAGGTTAGGAATGCTAGAAATAATCCAGCTGAGATGGATTAACAGGAAGAGTGCAGGTGACATGGTGAAAGATGCACAATAAATTATGTTTATCGTTCATCTTTGTGGTTCTTCATGTGGGCACTATCAATAACTATCTGTCCATGTTTGTAAAAGTGTGTCTGGGTGTGAGTGACAGAGAAATGATGTGTGCAATTTATTTACGTCTTTTAATTGCTATAAAATCAGGCTGTGGGAAAAGAAAGCTGAAAGGTCTCTTGCCAAATCCTGCACGAACTGTGAATGTTTTCAAGCTGAGCCAAAAAATGCATCTAACAAGTGTACAGCAAGTGAAATACTTTGTCTTTTCCATCTTTAGAATGAGCATTGAGTGTTTAAATACCTGTCAATCCACAGCTTGGCAGCGGAAAAGGAAAGAATTTGGTTTATTAGTTTTTGGGTGGGTTTTTTCTCTGTCACTATGGATACTGGGGTATACATTGCCTCGCAACCCAGGGAAATGACTTTGTTAAAACTGTGTTGGTCTGTGTAATCTCCTCCAGCTTTTTTTCATTCCTGCACTGTTAACTTTAGTCCTGGGGCAGTGGAAACCGTGGCATGGGTTAGACACTGCAGCATGAGAGCTGCTTTTGTTTCCAAGGGATGTTGCCTGGCATGCAGCTCCAGGCACTGCTGACCAACCTTTTAGAAGGCATCTTTCAGCTAAAATCACCTGATGTCACAAGGTACCTAGAGCTGGGCAGTTTTTACTGGCCTGAGCAGGAGATCTGTGAGATTCAGAAGGCTTTTTAAAAAGAAAAACTTGCATGGGCTTAAAATCAAGGCTTCCTTTTTCCAGATCTCAAAGGCTTGTTGTGGATCTGACCAACTCGAGCAATTGCCTCTGTCCCTGCCAGAAACCACAGCTGTATCAACAACACAAAGTGGTCATTGTTATCAAAGGCAGATCTGAAAGAATTAGAGTAGACACTTTAAATGTGGTCATCCCCAGCAAAAGGTAATTAATCATCAAGAAGAACCTTTTACCATGTGCTACAGAAACAAATCTGGGACTGCGAATCTCAGCCTCGCAGGTTTCTCCCTTTTTGCCCAGTGATTAGGGAGAAGAAACCCAAGGATGAAATTAGGATGTCAGATAATAGTGTTGTCTCTTCAGATCATCTTAACGCTCACTTCTTCACCTGCACAAACCTGCCACGTTGGTGGGAGTCAGTGAGGGTCCCCACGGAGCTGGTGGAACTTGGCATCCCCCTGGTGGGATTTGCAGCAGTGCTGTGTGAAGTCATGGGACAATGCTTGGAAGCTCCTGTGCCTGCTAAATGTTGTAAACCAGATCTGTAATCCATCTTAAGTAAATCCAGATGTGACACAGTCTCAGAAATCTGAAGGTGTTTGTAAAATGAATCCTACTGTAGCAGAGCTTATAAAAAATTGTTTAAAAAGATACATATTCAAACAGTCTTAAGTTGCCAGATGCCAGCATATTTTGAGCAGTTTGGTTAGTGCAAGTACCACAGAACTTCCTGGCATTAAACTACAGCAGGATGTTTGATTCAATGGTGTTTTTCAGAAATCATGCAGTGTCCTAAACCCAAAAAGGGATTCAGCTTTGAGGGCTTTTTATCACATATGCTTGTCTTTAGAGTGGAAAGCAACCAGGCTGAACAGCCAGCGTCCCTCGGTAGAAGCTGTTGCAGCTTGTCAAGGTGCCTTTTAGAGCAAGTCAAGCTGGTCTTGGAGCAAGTTTTCCCAGGAGAGGAAGAAGGCTTCTATGTAGTTGCAGCTCTTGTGTTCAGTTTCCGTATTGGCCGCCTGTGTTCAAGGTGGCTGCCGAGAAGCAGCAGCTTCCTGGGGTGCTGGGGGGGGGGAAGGCCTCTTGCTCAAGCAAAGAGATGTCACAGGTTGCTGCAGTATCATTGTTCTGACCAAGGGGTGCTTAGCCAGAGAGATCTCAAGTCTCAATCCAAACCAGCCCTTCAGGGAGGGATCTGAGGGTTCTTTGTGTACCCTTTTAGCCTCTGTACTATCGACATCTCGGTCTCAACTGCGAGCAGCATTCAGCTCAACCATCTTCCCTGCAGAAGGCCGAATGAACCTGTGAAAATGTGTTCAGCATCTTGAAAGTGTTCTTCAAAGGCCTGGAGTATTTTAAGATTGCTGATGGAACCAGAAGCCTTAAAAAGCGGTGTCTGTGTCCCATTTGAACAGCTGGATTGAACTTGTGTGGCCTCAGGGTAGTGCACGACACTTCCCAGAGCGTGCTGCAGACACGTGGCTGCTGGCTGAAGAGTGCAGTCACACAGGTGGCATAAAAGGGATTTATCGTGCTGGATTCTTTTGCAAGGCTCAGCAGCCTGGTGTGAATCAGCAGTCCCTTAGTGCTTGTTGCAGTGCCAATTGCAAGAGAAAGAGAGAGCTTAGGCTTGAGTCACTCCAGAAGGCCACGGTTCTCCTGGGCTCCTGGCAAGCTGCAGAGCAAGTCTGACATGTGAAAAAGATACCTCAGTGATCCCTCCTCTGTGTCCATCCCTGAACTGCTCTGCCTACAAAGGAGGCTCGCAGACCCCAACCCTACCAGTATTGTTCCCTGCAAAGCCCTTCCACAGTGAGAAAAGTTTGGGAGCAGAGATCACTGGGTTTCACCCTGGAGGCGATGAGTCATCCACAGATGGAAGAGGGGAAGGGGAAGTTATCTTTACTTCCCACTGCCTGGTGTGTACAATTTCAGGCTTAACACAGCTCTGTCTTTGACTTCCCCTCACTGGAGCTCAGCCATCTTTCCTCCCACTCAATCTCTCACGTACCATGTGTACTCACTGGGACTTGAGAGCTGGGCTGAGGGAAGAACAAGCCACCATAAATATAGTAGGAGACAGCTTGCCATAATATCTCACCATGCCATAGATAACCACGCACCTCAGCTGCTCACTGTTCCTCTGTGGAGCTACCTGCACTCAGAGATGTTTTCCGTTGGTTTTCACATGCTGTCTGTAAATTCAGGCCCCATGTTTAGGCAGAAAATTTGGATACACCTTCAAAATAGAGGATTTGTGACAACTGTAAAACTTCTAACACTTCCACATTCACCCTCTCCTCAAAGAAGAGGAACAGTGGGTGGTGGTAATGCCCCACTGCTGTGCACAGGTGATGAAAGGTGCAGGTCTTTCAGCTTTCACTATGCAGCTGCTGCTGTTACCAGGGCTATTATCAGTCAGAAATTGAGGAGTGGAAAATATGCTCCGCAGTAATGGAGAGGAAGAGAAGCTTCTGCTTTTGTATCTGCTAACATGACCTGAAATGTATGAGTAGCACAGCTTTGAAGGAGATGGTTTTTAAAGGATCTCATTAGCTTGGAGTGCACTTCTAAGATGACACATTCACTTTTGTTGCAGTTCCTTTCAAGATTAGCTTGTATGAAAGATACAACAAAAAACATTTACTTTGATATTATTCCTGCATTTTTTCTGGGTGGGTTGTTTTTTTTTTTAATGTTTCTGTTTCTTGCTAGGTCTGTGTTTTCTCATTATTTTAATTTTGCTTCTCTCAGATTCATTATCTACCTTGCATTTGTGATAGACATAGCAAGGTGTGGGCTTGCTGATGATGGCAGGCACAGCTGGAGAGCAGCAACAGAGGCAGCCTGGAGGAATGAATGCAGACAAGGGAGGGGGATACACTCACACCTTCCCAAACAAGGATGTGGAACTGAAGGTTTTTTCCCATTTAAAGGCTTAAAGCTACCAGTCTGTAACACAGCTTTTGAAGGGTCTTCCTCTGTTTTTACAGAGTATCCCCTTAACAAAAGACAAGCCTCTGGGAGAGAAGGGAGAGGCAACTGTCTGCATTTTGTGAAGAGACTTTCTCAGCACACACATCCCAGGCATCCTTCCCAAGTGCCAGTTCCCTACCTGTTGCAATCCCAGATAAAATTTTCAGGTTAAGCAGATTCCAGCCTCTCCCCTGGGATCTCCTTATCTCCAAAAAATGTCATGTGTTTAACAATGTTTGCTGCCTCATTACTTCGTACTGTCGCGCTGGTGTCCCAGCAACTACAATTTTGTCCTGCTAAACTGAGCTTACGTGATGGAAGGCAGCCAGCTGTCCCCCAGCCCCACCACTCTGCTCAGTGTGCCCTAGTGATACAGCACAGAGATGCAGGGAGGGAAGGGGAGGGAAAGCAGGTTTCACTTTCAGAGCAAGCTCAAATCCACACCCATCAAAACCCCTTCCCTCTCAAGTCAACAATAAATCTACGTGACTCCTCCATGCTGCACCAGACTCCCTCCTCTGCCTCCCCTCCTTTACTGGATGCTGGTGAAACAAAATGATGTTATATACACAGGGTTTATAGCAGTGAGCCTTCCCCCTCTCTTGACACATGAAAATGCTTCCAGACTCAGAACAGATGAATAACTGGTGCCCTGTGGCAGGCTCTGCCGTGGCTAACTGGATATCCTGCCTGACTCCTGACAGAGAGCTGTGGGAGAATAAACTCATTTCTCTAAGGAAAGGCAGTGGCATAGAAGATGCTGTGTTTATCTGATATTTTCCATCAGGACACTGGAGCGGCAGGTCTCTGATTCAGTGGGACCCATCTCTTGTCGTATGAGTGTGGGCTGGGGTCATCTTTCAGAAGTCATTGCTTCTGAAGCTGAAAAATGGGGTCAGAAATGTGGGGAAGCCCCTAGAGATTAGAGATCAATCAGGAAACAGTTGATTTCTAGGAAGCACCCGTCATTCCCTGACTGACCAGCCATTGTCCTTGGTTGTGTTTTGTCTTCCAGCACTCTCTCCAAGTGTTGCCATGCCACGGTGGCCCTCCTGTACCCCTTCACCTGGCAGCACACCTACATCCCCGTGCTGCCGCCTTCCATGATCGACATCGTGTGCTCGCCCACCCCGTTCCTCATCGGCCTCCTCTCCAGCTCCCTGCCCCGCCTCAAGGAGCTGCCGGTGGAGGAGGTGAGCCCTGCATCCACACCATGGCCTTACTTGAGGCTGCTTCCCGTGGGCTGAGCTGTCTTCTGTCCCAGAAAGGCTGCTCTCAGAGCCTGCCCTGGCAGCGAGCAGAGCTCTCGTCCTCTGGCTGCCGTAAGGGGTAAGGGTGGAGGCGGATGTTCCCCCGGGAGACAAAGGTCTGTGCTCTGCCATGGCCACAGCTTGGGAAGGCAGGGGGCTGGAATCTCCCACTGTAGGGCTGCTGAGCCTAGGAGATGGTTTTATTAAAGTTTGTACTGGTTTCTGCATGGTGCTGTCTAGGGGCTACGTGCCAAGCCTGTCAGTCTTAAAGCATGATTGCTGCAGCGTGGCCAGGGTAGCTGCCCCTCGGGTTAACACAGCGCCTCGTGATAGCAATAAGTAATTAAGAATTGGATTCCTGGTGCACGAGGGTGAGCACAGCAAGGCTGAACGTGGTGAGGGAGGGATTTCCCTCCCTGCCCCCCAGCAGACAGCAGTGCAGCACACAGGGAGAAAGGATAAAGCTCTGACCCCGCTGTGCTGTGAGGAGCGGTGGGCTGGGCCTGGAGCACAGCCTCCTGTTGTCCGAGCTGTGCTGTGGTTTGCAGTGACATCCCCAGAAAGCCACAGCAAGAGCTCTGCTCCTGGGTCATGCTGGGTGCCTCCTCCAGCTGCAGTGGTGGGTAGGAGGAGCAGGGACAGGGCTGAAGTGTTTCCTCTGGAGCAGTTACAGATTGAGATAAACTGATGATGGAAATAATTACTTCCCCTTTTAATTCTTGCTCTTTCATTCTTAGGTCCTCGTCGTTGACCTTGTAAATAACCGCTTTCTGAGACAGGTGAGCAGAGTTATTTCATACCCTTTTCTCCCCTTTTTCCTACATAACTTACCTCCACGTGTGTTTGCTGACCTGCCTGGATGGATAGATCACTTTCTCCCCACTAAAAAACCTGAGGTAGGACTTGTGGTTGGCAGTGTTATAGGGGTTGCTATGTATATATGTAACATCAGCATCCCAAACCACAGCTGTTGAGGACTAAATCATTGTGAATTACCTCTTTCTCTCTTTTATTTTTTTTAAGAGGGGAAATGGTGGCACTTGAGCACTGTGGGTCCGTAAGTGCCATCCTGTAAGGCAGAGGACAGAGCTGGAAGCCCTTGGCTCAGCACTGTCTGCTGGGGAGCAGTGAGGGCTCTTCCAGCCTGCGTCTGTCAGTCCATCTCCCATCACATCCTCTGCCCTGAGTGGGAAGGGAGCCTTGATGATTTTTTGAAACCTTACTGCCTCAGGAGCTTGTGGTTCCTCACAACAGTCCTTGCACTGGATGGATGGGTCAAAAGCAGGAAGGTGCTGCATGGGAACCTGTCTGTTGCTCTGCAGGCAAGATTGCCTGTTGATTTTCACTTCCCTTTGTTGTGGAGAGGACGAGTAGGAACGGGAGGAGGAAGGGAAGAGGATAAATGAGCAAACATACTCCTGGCCCAGGAAGCTCTTTTTTCCCAGAGCTCTTTGGCAGATCACTGAGCAGCACTGGCAGCATCGCTCTCTGCCCGTGACTAAGATGGGATGAGTGCTCCTCCTGCTGCAGGGAGCAGCGTGTGGGTGAAGGCCAAGCCCTCCCCCAGTCCTCACTTGCCAGCTGCCTTAGCTCTGGGATAATGCTTTACCTTGCACCTCTCTTCTGGAGGTTTAAGCTAAATCAGCCGACTCAGCCGGGGCTGGCAGGAGCTCTGCACAGTCACTGGCAGTTCCTTGGCTCCGTTGCTGCCTGGGAACTCCTTACGCCTGCATAAGAGGATCCCTGAGCAGGGACTCTGCTCACCTGGCTGTGTGCCAGCATTGTTCAGACACCTCCTCTTTGTGACGGGGCCAGTGCTCGTGGGCGGATGGTGGGGCCATGGGTGAGCCCTGCCCTGTAGCCTCTCGGGTCAGACATCTAAAATTCCTCCAGAACAGGGAATATTTAGGAAAAGATGCCCCCTTTCTCCTTCCTCTTGTGCTTCTTGATAGTACTGCGCTGGGTGGTGCTGGGAATGTGCCAAGAATTTTACGCCTTCTCCCTCTCCTCACGGTTCATTTCTAGTGCTCCCCCTGCTGTGCTGGGGACAGGGTAGGAGAAGTTTTTGTGTCAGCCCCAGTCCCTGAGGAGGTGGCTCTGTCTTACAGATGGAAGATGAGGACTCCATCCTGCCCCGCAAGCTGCAGGCCGCCCTAGAACACATTTTGGAGCAGAGGAATGAGCTGGCGAGCGACAAGGAGGAGGGCCCGGTCAATGGCAAGCAGGGTAAAGCTCAGTGCCTTTCAGCTTAAAACCGTGTCTTTTCCTGCCCCTTTTTTATCTGCCACTTCTTGAAGGAGAACTAGGCTTGTATTGGATTTAACACCACAGGAATTGGAGGTAGATCAGGATTTTGGTTAAGTTAAATGAAATATCCCATTGCACAGGGGGCAGTTCTCTGTGTGAAGAGCAACAGTACTTATCTCTTCCCAGCTCTGTCCATCCTTCCCTTACAATTCCAGGGAACACCTGTGCTCCTTTTCAGAGGAGTTTGATAGGCTTCTCTCTGCTACTGGCCATGACTGATGCAGGCTCCTCCAGGGGACAGCCACCTGCAGAGCTGCAGACTCAGCGATGGCCGTGTGGCTCATGGGTGACTGGGCTGAGACAGCTCTCCTGGGGGGACAGTATGGGCATCTCCTTGGTGCAGAGGAGCCTGGAGGATGTGCTGGTTTTGGCTAGGACAGAGTTCATTTTCTCCATAGCAGCTGGTATGGGGCTGTGTTTTGGATTTGTGCTGGAAATGGTGTTGATAGTACAGGGATGTTTTAGCTGTTGCTGAGCAGAGCTCGCACTGAGCCAACACCTTTCTGCCTCTTATCCCACCCCACCAGTGAGTGGGCTGAGGGTGCACAAGGAGTGGGGAGGGGACACAGCCAGGACAGCTGACCCCAGATGACCAAAGGGATGTTCCACATGGAGTGATGCTCATGGAGTCATGCTCAGCATGTAAAGCTGCAGGAAGGAGGAGGAAGTGGGGGGGACATTTGGAAATAGGGCATTTTGTCTTCCCAAGGCACGTGTGCCAGAGCCCTGCTTTTCTGGGGAGGGCTGAACACCTGCCTGCCCATGGGAACTGCTGAATAAATCAATTATTTTGCTTTGCTTGCGTGCACAGTTTTAGATTCATCCATTAAACTCTCTTTATCTTAGCCCATAAATTTTCTCACTTTTACTCTTCTGATTCTCTCCCCCATCCCACCAGAGAGAAGTGAGCACCAAAACAAAGCTTGGTATCTTTCAAAGTAGTAGTAATCTGGTCTACTTCCATGACAAGCACTTCCTAGGGTGCTGTCTTTCTCGGGCAGCTTTTTCTGCTCGAGCTGGATCTGAAAAAAGCCAGGGAATTTTTACCCAGAGATTTTCCTAGCACATTCTTACAGCACTGTCCTCAGCACTGCCTCTTTATTTTTTCCTTAGAAACCAGCCCTTTGAACGAGGTGGTGTCCGAGGCCTTTGTCCGTTTCTTTGTGGAGATCGTGGGCCACTATTCCCTGTTCCTGACCCCCACGGAGCGAGAGGAGCGGACTCTGCAGCGTGAGGCTTTCCGCAAATCCGTCTCTTCCAAGAGCCTCCGACGCTTCCTGGAGGTCTTCATGGAGACACAGATGTTTGGGGGCTTCATTCAGGAGCGGGAGCTGCGGAAGCAGGGGGTCAGAGGTGAGGGGCTCCGACTGGGCTCTGCTGTGGTGGAAACTGCTGCTACTCCTGCAAGAGCAGGGAGATGCTGCCCAGCCGCCACCTCCATCCCCAGTTCCATGGCTGGAGGCTGCAGTGTCTGTACTGGAACCCCGGAAGGAATCTGGTGGTTTCTTGTTGGGGTTGGGATTTCAGGACCTTTCACCCTTGCAGTATCCTCCATGTGTGTGCCTCTTCCATTGCACACTGAATTCCAGTGCTGGAATGACATTTATTCTTGCAGTCCCTCGTGTCCTCTTTTTGTATCTAGAGGAAGAATGGGCTGGATCGGTCATGGTTCTTTTGTCAAGTAGAAAGCTTGGATGCACATCTCCTTCCCAGAGATCACTCCTGTTATCCCACAGTCCCAAGGGCTCTAGTGGCAGCTGAAATTTCTTATCCCTGATGCTGCTCAGTGCTGGCTTAGCAGCTTCCTCCCAAGCATTAATAAGCAGGGGATGCTTGAATAGGTGGCTGAGTCAAAGAGGTAAATTCTGCATGATGATTCTCCAGCTGATGTCAGTCCCTGGACTTAGCTGTGTTCGTAGCAGAATGAAGGGAGGTACATTCTGTACCCTGAGCGAGGAACAGCAGCTCAGTCAGCCTTGCAGTGGGGAGGGAGGGGGCAGACCAAAGCTCCTGTGCCAGATCTGGCCTCAGCTGATGGAGGAGGTGGGGTGAGTTGTTCCCTCTCCTGTGCAATAATGCGTGGGTAAGCTGGGACAGTACACTTTCAGATGGGCATTCTTGCTTGGATTTATAGGCACACAAAATAGAAGCTGTTGATTTCTTTCTTTCTGCAGGCCTGTTTGAGGTACGGGCTCAGGAGTACCTGGAAACACTTCCCAGTGGGGAGCAGAGTGGAGTCAATAGGTTCCTGAAAGGCCTAGGTAAGGAACCAGCAAAACCCTTGGCTTCTCAGGAGGGCTGGGCTTCTGGTTGCCTTCAGGCTGGGCAGCACAGAAGCTGCCCAAAGGTGACAGGGCTAGTGACTATGTGTGGCATCCAGTGCCATGTATCCCTGTGCTGGCATGCTGTTGGCTCTGGCCCTGGTCACTCACTGTCTGGAGGCTGGTGGAGAGCCAAAGATTGGGCCATGGGTTGTATCCATGTCTTCTGAAGGAGACAGGTGGGTCTGAGGAGGCAATGGAGCAAGCAGTGACTTGGGGATGGTGGATGCAGGTCCTGATGGGGGGCTTGACACAGTTTTCATTGCCTTCACGTTTGCCCTTGTGGATCGGCAGTGGGAATTGCCCAGGAGTATTCTAAGGTTGAATCTATTTTCCACTGTAAGGGGAACTAGCCAAGAGCTCCAGGCTGAGGTTAGAAGACTTGATAAGTCATTGGACACTGTGGCTGAGTTTGATCCGGTGTTTAGATCACATCCCTGGCCCTTTTGTCTGTTCTTGGCCATTTAGGAGCAGCAGTGCCTGAGGGGCTGCTGTTCCCTGCCCCCACGTGCTCTGGCCAGGTGAGCTTAGTCATGTGGGCACCTTCCAGGAGCACTGGGCAAATGGGCTCTGGAGGCTGTGCCTGGGGGCTTGCAAGGTCCCAGCCTGCAGCACTGCTCCCAGGGAATGGGCACAGCTCTGCAGGCCCCTGCTGCCAGCTTTGCAGAGCAGCTGGCTGTGGACAAGGAGCCAGGGATGGCAGCAGGGCCAGTTCACTGCCTAGGCCAGAGGTGGTGGGAAATGACACTTGTTTTGCCTGTCACTGTGGGGAGCCATTTTCTTTTCTCTTTCTCTTCAGGCAGCAAAATGAAATTCCTCCACAAAAAGTAAGAGCGAAGCACATCCTCATTCCACAGAAGAGAATGGCTTTACCATTTAGCAGCAATAAATCAGACTTATCAACCATTCCCATTCAGCCTGCTCCCAGGAGCCAGCAGCCCTGGGCACGCTGGCCAGGGCCGGGACGGGCTGCACAGACCTGTGGTGCTGCAGGAAGATGGGATGGCTGCGGGGCTGCCGGGACAGGTTTCTGGATGTCTACAGTAGCAAGCACTGGACCAAGCACTCTCTCTGAACTCTGCACTAGCACGTTGCAGGCATCCCGGCGGATTGGATCTCTTAGCTAGTCAATTCTTTATTTGGTTGTATTTTTCTATTTATATTGAGGTTAGAACAATTATTAACCGATGGCTCTTGCCCTGCCTCCTCTCTGCCTGATGCTGCAGGGGACCAAAGCGGGACTCCCATGGGACTGAGTAGGCAAAGCTCAGGTGTGGAGGGGAAGAACAGAGATGTATGAAAGTAGGTCTCTGCAAAGCAAGGACACTGAGGGCTGCAGGGATGACGTGGACTGACCAGGAGGAGCTTCCAAGCAAGAGAAAAGGGTGAGGGGGAACCACTAAACCTACTGAGGACTTGATGGGCCAGCCAGCTCCCTGGGTGGCTGTACCAGGGAGTCTTGGCACGAGAAGAGGCCTTTCCTCATGCAGCGTAATTAAAAGCGAGTTGTGTAAAAGGCTCGTGGATCCATGGTGTTTTTGTGGAAAGGGATGAGCTGTGTCTTCCCACCTAGCACCTAGCATGAGCCAGAGAGGACATCAAGCAGCTGGACCCACGGCTTGGCCAGGCCCTGAGCTTCCCTGTGAGTTTCAGAGGCCAGGTGGCCTCATTCCCTCAGCTGGCCACTTGCTGGGGGAGCCCAAGGCAGAGCTCACCTGCAGGATCTTGTCTGGGAGAGCCGCTTCCCGAAGGTCAGGTGGGCTCTCCTCTCCTCTCCTCTCGTGGATGTTGCTGCTGGGAAGCACAGTAGGGAACAGGCAAGGGCAGAGTGTCTGCTGCTGCCTTCTGTGCTCCTGGCTGGGGAGGAGGTAGGGCCTCCTGCTCACCTCTGCTCTGTGGTGACCTCCTTCAGTGAGAAGGTGTCGGGGAAGTCAAGTGAAGGTTGGGGCAGGGCTTTTTTGCAGCTGGCATGAAAGCTGTTACACTTGCACTGCTTGTGAGGGCAGAGTCAAGAGCACCTGCAGCATCCTTGAGCCTGCTCTTTGGAGGACAGTCTCTCTCCCAGCTGCCGTGGGGCTGCAGAGTGAAAGCTGCGTATGGGTACCTTTGCTGCAGCTGTGCTACGCTGGGCTGCACAGGACTCAGAGGTTTTGAAAATGATCCCCATGCTCCTGTGGTCCGTGGGCTTTGCCAGGTGAGAGGACCTTTCTGAGTAGCAGTGGGGTTCAGAGGAGCTCACCTCCGTTGCACACTGGAGCAGAACGGTGGGTCCAGTGCTGCTCGGTGGATCTTTGGAAGCCTGCAGTTCCAGAGTTTCCCACAGCAGCCCCCTCTTCCTGTGTGGTGTTTGAGGACAGAGGAAGTGGGCTGTGATGGGTGGAGGGGAGAGCACTGGGGCAGACAGTGACATGTGCCACTCTCTGGGGACCAGGTAAGTTGGGCAAATGGCTCTGGGTAGCCCTGCTTGAGCAAGGGCATGGCCCGGGTGACCTCCACAGGTCCCTTCCCTCCTCAGCCTCTCTGGTTCTGTGGTGAGCACAGTAAATGCTGGACAGCCGTGGTGTCACAGCAGGCAGGAGGCAGGCAGGCAGCACCTGCAGCTCTGTGTCCCTTCTGTGCAGGGACAGAGGAAGCAACAATAGAGGGGCTCAGAGAAGCCAGCAGCATTTACTCTCTGCCCCTACCCAGGTCAGGCTCCCACAGGGGTGGCCAGGTGGAGGGTGTGGGGGCTGTCCCTCAGGTGTGCTGAACAAAATTGGTACCACTTCATAGTCACAGGAGGTGGTGGTGGCTCACTGAAGGGAGCTGCAGTGGGGCTCGAGGTGAATCAAGTGCTGTGCTTTGGTTCTCTTTTTAGAAGGAGTTTTTAATGGAAGCATTTATGAGGCTTTGCAAAACTGGGGTGCACCCCCATACGTGTAAAGGTGGCCAGGATGCCTGCAAAGCTCTGTGGGGTGCTAAATAAAGCTGATCTGTAGCTCAGCTCCAGCTTTCAGAAGCAGGTCTCCTACATGGTCCCACACTGCCAAGCCTGTTCCTGGGGACTCCACATTCCTCTCCTTAAGAGATGTTTTCAACAGCGTGGGACTTGGCCTTCCTTGGCAGGAGCAGTGGTAGGGAGCGGGGAGGGATCCCAGGTTGCCCAACGCTTGGCTCAGCTTGAATTTGTGTGTGAGCATGCTGAGATACTGGCAGCTTTTACTACGCTGTCCTAATGGCTCAAACTAAAAAGAGCTGTGAAATAGCCCTGTTTGTCTCACTGGGGAGCTCCAAGGGGGCTCTGCCAGCACAGGGTTCCATGACCACTCAGTGCTTTTATTGGCCACTCTCAGGAAAGTGGGAATCAAGCCTACATAGTTAACAAAATCCAAAGGGGGTGTTAAAAAGCAGCAGCATGAGAAGTACAATGAAAGAAACATTTACAACTGTGTCGTTAAGGATTTAAAATGAAACTTGGGCAGGAAGTGTTGATTTCCAGCTGCAGGACAACCTCTTCAGCTTTATTTTGAGCTGTGCTGCACCAAAATGAGCTTGAGTCTCCGTCTAAGGTCTCTGTATGCTTTGGAGGAAGCCACCTGTAAAGAAAAGCCATAAGACCATCTGTGTTGGGTCTGACCACGGGCCTGTGTGTCCTCCTATGGAGGCTGCCAGCAGCAGGTGACCAGAGAAGACCATGAACAGAGCTCATACCCTGGGCATGCCCTATATGCTATACACACACACTACTCTGTACACCCCCAAAGCATCAAACTTGCCTACTGTACATGCCACAACCAGGGGTTTCCTGCACCAGAGCTGGGTCTCTGTCTGTAGTAGCCTTGGATGAGTTTCTATTCCATGACCACGTGCACGTGGGTGTAGGCAAACATGCTGAGGCAGGAGGCCAATCTGGGGGCAGTATGGGTTTGCCAAAGGGTACTGGAGAACCAGGACACTGGTTAAACATTAAAAGCTGTGGGTTCTGCTCCCTGACAGTTCCTGCCTAATTAAGCAGCTCTCACACACCAGTGCAAGCAGCTCTGCAGGGTCCATGATGTGCAGGACTGCACTTGCTGACTCGCAAGCTACTGGCAAAATCCCAAGCCCTGTACCCCTCCTTGGTTTTCCAGCACAGGCTGTTGGTGTCCTGCGATAGCTCAGGCCTCCTATCAAATCCCAGCCCTCACAGAAACATTTGGGAATGTCCCATCCACCACGCAGTTGTTCATTCTGGCAGGACAGACAGCCAGCCCTGGGCAGTCAAGAGACCAGACCCAGCCCTGCACGGGGCAGTCAGACTTGGCATGGGAGTGGTGCAGCCAAAGGGGTGTGCTTGCACTTTGCTGCACGTGGGGGACCCTGGTGCCAGTTGCCAAGGGACTTAGAACTTACCTCTCTGCCTGGAGACAGATTTCAGGTTGCAGGTGCCAGCAGGCAGCTTGCAGGTGTAGAGCCCCAGGCAGCCACCACAGTCAGAGGGCTTCTGGCAGCTCCGGGACTGGATGCTGTGGCAGGAGTGCTGCAGAGAGGGAAAGTGGTGGCTGCAATGTCTGTGGCAGCCATGCCCAGCGCAGGACCAGCCCAGTCACAGCTGCATCATCACTGCAGCAGCAGGACAAGCAGCTGGAGCAGCAGCTTCATGCAAGGAGCTGGAGAAGCTGGGGCCCAAGGAAGCACTTCCGGGGCAGTTCATTACTGGTTTCGGCTGAAAGCACGCTAAGCTGTCCCCCACAGCCACAACACACACCCCTTCCAGTGCCTTTGCTCTTTTGCTGTGGTGGCACCAACCCCAGCTGAGTGGCAAGTGGCACAGCAGCAGCCAGCACTTTGTGGTTAAGGCAAGGTCTACTCGTGTGCCACCAAAGCGCAGTTTGGGTTTGATAAATGAGGAGCTGGTTATCTGTGGGATGCTGTGCTGAGCCAGCGGAGCAGATTTCCCATGGGCAGAGAAAGGCGGTGCCTCCCTCAGGGCAGTGCTGGGAGGAGCTGTGCCCACCGGGGCATCAGGGCATGGTGCCCCCATTGCAGAGCTCGGAGAGCTTTGTTAGCACTTCGGGGAGCGAACACGAGACTTTGGAGAACGCTGCAGGGGCAGGGGCTGGGGCTGGAGCAGGACTGTCCCTGCAGCTCTGAGGGCAGCACATGGGGATGGCTGCAGCCAGACCTGCACCCTGCTCCTGAGCTGCTCACCACCTGTGCTCACAGCCATCAGCTCTGCTCTAAGCCTTGCCAGGTACCAGCTGGGGATCTGGGGGTGTCACTGCCCAGCTCCCTTCACAGCACCCAGAGCCACGCCACGTTGTGAGGCCATGTTGTGACTGACACCTTTACGTGCAGCTTACGAGGAATGGCCTTGAAAACACCTTTTCTACTTAAAGTTTGCAGGATCATGGCATGCTCAGCACCTGCTCCTGTTGCCCTCAGTCCTGTCTGATCCTGACTGGTACCTCTGCTCACCCCATGCACCCTGCAAACGCCCCCCACAAACCCTTTCCCTCTCTGGCCAAGGACAGGCTGTGCTTACCGTGTCACTGTTGAACTTCCCGTAGTCCTTCAGGTGGTGGCTCAGCCTCACAGTCCTGCTGTGGGAGGGCTGCTGCGGGAGCCTCCAGGGCTTGCCAGGGGGAACCTGCTCCCCGCTGCCCAGAAGGGCTTTGGCCATGGCCTTGCTGGGAGACCTGGAGCTGGGGTGTGCCTCTCTCATCACTTCCCATGCACTGGCCAGAGGGTGGCCCCTCTCTGAGCCCTGCGCAGGCAGCTTGTCCCCTCCATCTCCAGGTGGCCAAGGGGCTTCTCCAGGGCCCCCAGCCCCTGCTTGCCTCTCCAGGTTGCCAGCCTGGCTCCCCAGCACACCAGATGGTGCTGGGGCTGAGCACAGCAGCACCAGAATGAACATGGTGACTGTCAGTGCCTGGACCTTCATCCTCAGGTCCTCCCTTTCCTCGGGGTCCTCCTGCCTGGACAAGGCTGTTGGAGTCAGTAGCAGAGGTAGAAGCTGCTTTTTTCCCCTGACTCTGGATGCAGCTGAAGTAATTTTTATAGTGCAGGGACATACCTCGGGGGCACAGCCCTTTTCCCCCGCCCCTGCTGTGTCCCACCTCCCAGCTTGCGAGCAAACCCAGCTGCTTCCGTGGGCCCCAGTCCCCCTCCCTGGTGTCCCTAAACATCCCAGCACCCTTCTGCCACAGCCACCCTGTCCCTGCTCGGTGCCAGGTACACACATGAGTGCGTGGCACCTGAGCACAGAATGTTTCAGCTAAACCACAGTTGCAAGCAAGGTCTTGGTAAAGGGAGAACGGATGGTAAATGTTTGTGTGTCTGACGGAAAGGTGGCAGGCTCAGAGGGAAGGAGCTGCTATGAGCCTGGTGGAAGCTTTCTTGGGTAGAGGAAAGGCACCCAAGTAATGCCTCCATCCATTGCAGTAGGAGCTCGCTTGTTAAACAGCAGAGCCCACCAAGGAGAGTGGTGTTAGAGCTGCTCTGTTCAAGCTTTTGTTGACTTCGGTGCCATCAGACACCAGGGATTTGCTCCTCAGCCAAGGTGCCTCACTGATGGGTGGTCTCTGGATGAAAAAGAGGGCGAGTCTGTACTCCAGGTTTACTATCAGTCAGGTTCAAGAACCAGCCAGCACCAAGACCCAAGTCTACTAGAAATCAGTTTTAATGAGTTTCAGTGTTCACCGATCTGCTGGCACCTGCAGTTGCATCCTGTGGATATTACATGAAGAAGAGAGAAGGTGACTTTTCCTCACTGCTTCCACAGGAGATGTCCTTGCTCCCTCTGCTCTCTTTCACTTCAGACTTGCTACTCAGGACTAAAGAAGGAAGGAAGCCCCAGGTTTAGAGGAAGGCATGTGGAACAAGGGGTTGTCATCTTTTAAAGGCCACCAGCTGGTCCCTGGTCCCTCTTCTTTACTTTGTCTTGCCAACTTTCTCCAGGGGCATTGGACTTCAGAGCAAGAAGGTGTGGTGTTTGCTGGCTGGCTTGGGAAGACCAATGAGGTTATCCTACAGCATCATGTTCCTGCCAGCTGCACCCTGCTACAGGTTGTGATCCATGGGACCTCTTGGATAGGAAAGGGTAAGCAGCAAGAGCAGATGTTGCTGCTGGGCCCAGCTGAAGCGACATGGTCCTGAAGATCCAGGAGTCGATGACAGAGGAGCTACCATGATAATGGACAGTAGTGACACAAGGTGGAGGAAGAGAAAATTCTCTCAATAGAAAATCTAGAAGGCCTGGAGGTCAGAAAAGCAGGAGATCTGAAAGACCAGAAATCAGCTTTTCATTCCACAGAAGTTCCCTGGGTTGGGGCCTCCTTCCCTGAGGGTTTACTCAGGACCAAAACACATGAGTGCTCCCATTAGAGTGGGTGAGATAGACTGTCAATAGGCAGTGTGCAGAAGAACCAAGCTGTGGTTGGCTGTAACCCACCAAATAAAAATAAAAAAGAAAATAAAATTTAAAAAAGGAGAGGACGCCACAGAAGACAAAATATAAATGTGAGCAGTGCAATATTAGTTGTCACCAAATGCACTCCACAAAAACTTCACCTTCCAAAAAGTACTGTGTACCGAAAGTTTAAGTCCTCTGGTCAGTGCCCAGCTTTTGAGCTCAAAGCTCAAAACAGAGTCCAGTTCCTGGAAATTGGAACGCTGGGAGTGCAATGAGGTGATAGATGAGAAAGCCACAGTGTTCTAGTCCATCTCCCATACCTTCACCTCTGGCCAGCTCCTGCTCTTGACTTGCTCCTGGCTGACACTGGAAGTGCTGATTTCTGGGGAAATGGGCTCATAGGAACGGAGAGACAAGCTGGCAGCCAGCAGCCCCATCCGGACACACGTGCCTGTGTCGTGTTCAGCAAGCATCCCTGCAAGGATTCCTGCCATTAAGCTGTGGAGAGAAAGAAAGGTGGCTTTGAACATGGGGGGAACAGCTTTGAACCCAGGAATGTGGCTGTTCATTTGCAAGGGCTTTCATTTGGACCCCAACCAGCACTTAGGGCAGCAGAATATGTCACACAGGAGCGCTGAGGTTATAATGAATGGGTTTTGCTTTTTCTATATCTATTTTTAAAGTACAGAATAGTGTCACTCATTTGCATTTTTTGTGCTTCTCATCTGAGAAGTTCAGGCACTTCCTCTTGCACCACATTTTCTACTCTCCTCAGTTTTCCAGGTGAGGCAGGAGAAAAGAAAGGAGCCTAAGAAGGGAAGATTTTCCCTTCTGTCTCGAGAGAGAGCAATTTTCCCTTGCTCTCTAGTTATTTTGTCGCTTCTCTGCTCCTTCTCAGTGCCTCTTTATGTCCTCCTTATTTTGGTGCCTCCTCTCCCCAAAGGGTGGGATGGGGTGAGAGAGAAAGTTTTTGTATGTATCTGAGAGGGACAACAGGCACAGCTGGAAAAAGAAATCCAAAGCTCAAATTACATTGGAAAGCCATATTTTTGGGAAACATTTGCTGTGTTTTTTCATTTGAGATTTCCTGGTGAAAATTATGTGAGTGCAGTGCTTGGGATAGATTGGGAGCAACTACTCTGTTCACAGCAACTACTGTAACAATGTTCAGAAGCTAGGAGAGGACAAAGGAGAAGGGAAAGAGAATGGAGAAGACAATCACATTTTAGAGGAAGAAGCAAGGACAGGAAAATGTGATGGCAGGGAGGATTAATAAGCACATCTCTGGGGAAGGTAAAAGGAGCCCTTATTTTGCACTCCACCTAATTACCTCAACATCTTTTTATCCTTAACAAAGGCACGGAAGATTATGACTTCCACAAAGTGTTCAATCTCTCAACAGCTCCAGGAGTCGAGAGTAAATATTTGGGGGAGCATCCCCTAGCAATGCCATGTGGTGTTACGTTGTCACGGCAGCCGGGGGCAAGGAGCAAACAGACACTGCACACATGCTCAGCTCACAGCCAGACCTCTGCAGCTGTAGAAGAGCCACAGGCTGGAAAGGAGGCATCAAGTGCCCTGGGACACCCTTTCTGGACTGCACTGTCCCCTGACCAGTGCTTCTGAAGTGTGAAGGTTCACGGGGGCTAAGCTGGGGAAGGGTTACATTTTAGATATTCGGAGGAAATTCTTTACAATGAGAATGGTGAAACATGAACAGGTTGCCCAGAGAGGTGGTGGATTCCCCATCTCTGGTTGGATGGGGCTCTGAGCAACCTGATCTAGTTGAAGATGTCCCTGCTCACCGCAGAAAGGTTCAAACTAGATGACCACTAAAGGTCCCTTCCAACCCAAACCGTTCTGTGTTTCTGCAACTGTCCTTTGACAGTGCCACCAGGCTGGGCTTAGGACACATTACCAGTTTATATGCTGTGGAGATGGCTTGTATGGCAATGCAGTGTCCTGGCATTTCCAGCCTCTTTTGGCCCTCTTACTCTGTAGAACAGGGATTTCTGGAATTCAGGGGAGAATTGGGGTTATTAGTAAGAAAAACCCTAGATGAACAAGGGGACTATGAAAATTCCCCCACATGGCCTTGGGGACTCTGGGGAGAGGGATTTTCAGACCACTGTTACTTCAGGAATGGGAGCAGAATTGGCCCCCTGGCTTTCATATAGGTTTGGAAAGAAAAACAAGCTTCCAAGTTCTCCAGTATAACTCAGTGGAGGTCGTTGGCAGTGGCACATTTTATCTCACCTTTTGTCTTCCCTTGAACTTTAAAAAGGGAAAGGAACCCCTAAGAAAGACATTTAGTTTACATTAGCCTCTAGAAAAAACTTGTCCTGCAGTAAGGAGTACTTGTGTTCTGAGCAGATGGTGCAGAGGGGAGGCTGTGTCCCTGCACGGGCTGGCTGGGGACACCTGCCAGAGGCAGTGGGCAAAGCTGAGCTTTCCTTAGGACAGGCTGAGCCCACGAAGCTCCTCCAGCCCCCATTCCCCTGCTGTTACTACACCTATTGCTCCAAACAACCCTTTGGTCTTCTTTGGAGAAGACCAGCTTGCAGCTGCAGTCAGCTCACCTCAGAGGTGGTCTGGGGCACACGCAGCCATGTCCTGGTGTTAAGCAGGCCGACCAGCTTGGCAAAAAGTTATTGATTGATTTTAAGTAAAATATTGAGGACTCTCTGTGTTTAAAAAAAAACCCCAAACCCACAAAAACCTTTTCACTCTGCCCACTGATAAGAGAAAAAAGAAGAGTTGCTATGTTGAGTTATTGGTAGGTAGGAGTAGAAAGGGAAAAGGAAATATCTGTCACATAGACTTTTGGTCTAGCCCAAGGCAATGAAAGGACAGAATCAATTACTGCAACGTATGAAGCAAGAAGAAAAAAACAACCTGACTGCTACATATAGTTTGTCAAGTTAACAAGGAGCATAATAAAATATTACTCTGACAGACTGAGAATTGATCACTGGGGCTAGGAATAATAGCTGTCATTTCCCACTTCTATGTATGGCATTGTGTGAACAGCCAGGCGAATTATACAGCAGACTCTTTTGAAGCAAGAGCTTCAAAATTGCCAGAGGCAAATGCAGAACCTGATGAAATGCTTTTACAGGGCCATTTTAGCTCTTGAGTGGCAGTTCCACTTCCATTGGAGAAGTGTGGAAGTAAGGCAGTTAGTTAGTAAGACAGCTTTGATGTAAGGTGGTTTACTTTGCTTTTAGCAGCTCAGCCCGGAGTAATTCAGAATTCTTGGATTGCCAGGAAAGGCTTGGATCTTGAAGAAAAGCAAAACTAATAATGGCAAGCCTGGCTTCCAAGATGCTTCGGGGGACATTTTTAGCAAGCTTTGCAAGGAATCACTGTAACCAGCCCTGTTCGCACGTCCTTAGAGTCTCTTCCTCAAGCAGCAGGGTGTCGTTGCTTTTACAGTGGAATTTCAAAGGAATCCGATGATGGCCCTTTCACACGCAGCTGGAGAGGACAAAGCAGTGAGATACCTGTCACCAGCTCCTGAGACGTTGACTATCTCCTCCCTGCCGATGGGGATGGCGGGGTAGTGGGCAGCACAGAGCCTGGCAGCAGCAGCCTGTGGGGGAAGGAAGGGAAGTTAGTGGGAATTGCCCAAGCTGGTAAGGCCTGATGCACCCGTGCCAGATCTGCGTGGATGACAAAAAAAAAAAAAAAAGGCTGAAAAAAAGGCAGTAATCTTTTTTCACACTTTGAGCGTTTAAATGAAGCTTCCTGCAAATGAAGCTCGCCCTCATGAATATTCACATAAGCACATTTAATTCTAGCTGACTCTAAACACTGCTGCTAGGAGCCAGCAGTATATGGACAGACAACTTGATTTTCTTTCAGAGCTGTGTATTCCACCCCCCCAAACACATACATTTTCCAGCAGTGATGCTATGTTTCCCAGGGCTGCTGCCATGCCACCAGAAATAGCAACAGTGCCATATGGTCCAAGAAAGAAGCAATTGAGAGCTCAGAGTGAGCTTTCCATGCCCTCACCTGTCCATGCCCTCCTGGATAAAGCGAGATGCTCCCTCCCAGGCTCTTGCCACACAGGAGGACACCGTGAGCGCCGAGGGTCACCACCACACAGTGCAGGTGGGCCAGCAAAGGGCAGGCCAGGGCCACTGCAGTCTGGACAACATCCTCCAACCTGGATGGCAGCTCTTCAGAGAGAGGGAGGGGAAAATGTGCTATGATGGTAAAGGTCCACAACCAGCCTTTCTGTGGGCTGAGAGCCTATTTATGAGCACTTCTACTACTATTTACGGGCACTTCTGAAATGTGATCGGTAAATTCTTTTTTATGTTATGGGAAATATGGAATTCTCCAGAGTCAGACTTCCACACTGTACTTCTATGCTGAGGAACTCAACTCTCAAGGGACTAAGCATATGTCTGTAGAGATCAAAAATCTATCTTAAAGAATGGCTTCCTTGTCTTAATGCTGTTGGATTTTCACCTGCATTTGGTGGGGTGTTTCATTTCTGCACAGGGTGGTACTGCTGGGACAGGTGCCCTCCGAGCATCATGCTCCAGGGACATGTCGACAAACCAGATATTGCTCCTATTTAGGTGATGAAGTGAGGCAAATGGGATCTCTGGTTTTGGGCAAGGAGCCATCCCAGGCCTATTGTGGTCTCTGACAGGTCCTAAGTCCATACAGCCCATGCAGAGATGGCTGTAAGGTGCAAGACACCGTGAGCACTTATGAATCCCCACTGTGTTAGAAACCAATTTGCTTGTATTATGGGAAGCAGAAAATGCTCTTCTCCAGGATCTAGGTTATCTAAAAGTCTGACTGACCCTTCTGAGTATTCAATACCTGCTAGCAGAGGGTTCCCGAGGGTCCGATTTATTGCTCTCAGCTCTTGCAGGTTGGGGGAAATGTATGTGAGTGCTTTCCAGCTGTCTGAGAGGAACGGCTTGGAGGCCTTGCTCTCATCTGTTGGCTCATAGCACACTTCAAAAGAACAATGCAATTGGTTAGTTAATTAATTAATTAGTGGTTCATCTCTGTGTCAGAGCAGGATGCAGTGTAGAACACTCAGAATAATCTGCACAACTGGAGTTACACATTTAAACTATTAGAAACTTAAATATTATTTCCCCTAAATATTATTTCCCCCAAACATGGGACAAGGTCTCCCAAGGTTTCCTTCTCAGTGCTCAGCAATGAGACAGCTGCTTTTGGCTCTGGATGATATAATCAGACTCCACTTTTGTTACTCCAATTAGCTGGTTTTGGAGCCTCTGCCAGGTTTTTAGATCACTGTGTCCTTCTTCAGGATTTGCTTTTAAAAAGGAAAGTGTAACTCCAAAGGTTTAGGAAGCCTTGTGAAAGGTCCCCAGCATACCAGTGGAGGGGGGCATTTATTTTAAGGGAATGGAAGAGAATCCCTCTCAAAAGATGCTTTAGCACTTTTTCTGAGAAGCAAACTATATTGCTTCTATCAAACTGGCAGAAGTGCTCAAATTGCCACTTGCCTTGAGATTAAAAGGCTCAGAGAGCAGCATTCCCTGGCCTTCTGGAAGTGCTCAAGGGCTTTAGCAACTATGCTTCAGGAAATGTGGTTCAGCTGCAGAAAGAGGAAAACTCAAGAGAAATCAGAAATGTTATATCCATTTGAAACAGAGTAGCAGAGTACAGAAAGAGGTGCTGAATAACCCAGCGTGTCAGACAGTAATGGGTATCTCCAGCAAGCAGCAGGGATGTGCCTGGACTGTCTTGGCACACATGAGGGCAAGTTCTCCTTACCTGCTAGCTGGTGCTCTCTAGCTAGTTGGCAGACATACTGAATAGTGGAAAGAGGCACATTTCCATCAATGCAAACGAGCGGGGCCTGACACAGGTTCTCCTTGAACTGGGACACCTAGTTAAAATCCAGGACACAGAGGAGAGACAGCTTGAGTCATTGCAGAGGGACAAAATCATTGCTAGTCAGACTCGATGTAGGATTTTGACTTGTATTCCAGCCTTTAGGTGCAGGCATGAACCTAAAAGAGTGATTTCTCAAGGAAAATGGATTTTTCCATTTGCCCCATCTCCTCCCCTTCTCCTTCCCCTGCTCCTGGCCATTAAGAGCTGGACTCAGATGGCAGGGCCCCTCCAGCACAGAAAGATAATTGCTGGTCCTTTCTAGACCACTACAGAGAAATGGAACACTGCTGTTTAATGCCACTGTGGGATTCCCTGGGCCATGCCTGGCTTGACTAAACCTTTGCTCACTGTGCATGTCATTTGGATGCCCTCTCTGCACAGTGCCTCCTACGAGAGGTTGTTCAGCAGAGTGTTTTATACCTGGGCCCCACTGAATCCCGTAGGGATGGGGCACAGTGGAGCAGTGGAGTAGGGAGCTGCTGTTCTCTCTTTGGCTCTCTGAGGCTGCACAGGCACTTGCTGGGATGCCAGGGCAATGCTATGGGCACTCGAGCAGAATCCCCCCGTGTCTCTGCCAGCCCTGCTGCAAAGAGGGGCTGCCAAAATGCAGCACAAGATTGGTTCAGAATTTCCACTGGTCACAGCTGCTTTGTAAAGCTCAGGAGAATTAATCCCTCATGTAAGGGTTTTCTGTGCCAAGGCTTGGGGGAGGCAGGGTGGGGATGGAAGTGGGAGCAATGACCGTATTTTTCCCTAGGAAGGCTCCACCTCATGGAGATGCCACTGGTAAGCAAATTGCACTTAACTTCCATGTTGCTGTCAGTCATGAAGCACACGCTTTTGTTCTGTCAATAAAAGGTTGAGTAGGAAAGGAGGGTGCAGTGATGGGGCTTTCACTGCATCAGTCCTTAATCACTGCTGCCATTATGCTTCCCTGATGTTTTTGAATGTTTGGATGTGCTGAGCAACAGTTTCTGTTGATACAACTCAGCGTGTAGAAACAGCAGGGATGGTGGGGAGGGGATGGAACAGGAAAACTTGCTTTAACCAGTATTCTGTCCACTTTTTTTTCTGCTTTTTTCCTAAAGGGAGAAATATAATTTCTGCAAGTGGACTGGATTTATTGTTGGCTTTGAAGTGAAAAATTATAAGTTAGCTTGGACAAGTTAATGAAGAGGATTCTGGCCTACATATCATGGATGATGGTAGTGGTGATATTTATAAACCAGAAACAGATAGAAACTCCATCTGGGTCAGCAGCAACAGAGGGCTCCGATGGCTTTTTACGCTGCTATGCCAGTGACCAGTGTCTGGGGTTAATTTCAGCCTATCCCATATCCCTCTGCACACCCACTCCCTCCTGGTACAAACTTCACCAGTGGCCTTTGGTCACCAGCCCACACTCTTTCTTGTAAGAAAAGCTCACAAATGCGAGGGAGTGCGTACGTATCGCTCTGTTATCTGGTGGTGGATGTCCATGTCTCCCAAGCCGACGCTGAGCTCCCCAGCACTGGTGATCACAGCACAGTAAGTGGCTGTGCTCTTCCCCTCCAGCTGAAGGACGCTGCTCATGTCCTGAAACAGGGAGGACAGTTACACACTGAGCATGTTGCTCTTCCCTGCCACACTCAGCTCACACTTCCCGTGCCCACCTGGTCTCCAGCCCAGCTCACTGCTCTCCCTTGGGATAAGCAGCATGTCAGAGGTATCTCCGTCTAGACAATACTGGTACATGGCTATGTGTTAATATTTGCAGTGCAACAAATGCTGCAGGTTAAAGCAATCCTTTAGTAAACGAGTGGCAGGTCTGTGCCGTGCAGTTCCACAGGTTGTGTCTCCTGCAGCAGAAGAGTGGTCTGCAGCCCTGCCTGCTCCAGTCACCCGTTCCCATTGCTAGGGTGACACACAGATGGCCTGACCACATGCTGGCATCTCTTGGTGGCACTCTGCAGACAGCAGTTACTTATGTTGGCCATCTCACCAACAGGCCAGCCTGATTTCAAGCACACCCTGGAGCCATTTCTACAGCAGTGGGGCAGAGAGCTGTGGGGTGTCCTTCCTTTGTGGCTCCTGGGAATGGTCTGCTTAGGGAATGCAGGGCATGTCTTGGAAGGAACCTGTGGATGGAGAAATGTGTCTAGCTCAGGAGCTGACAGAGAAGCTGCAGTTTTTAGGGGGAGGTTCCTCTCCAACACTGGTGGGAATGTGTTTTGTTACAGGCAAGGATTGCTTGGTGGCTGGCCAGCAAGTCCACCTTCCCTTTGGAGATTGCTCACTTGGACAGCACAAACTGTGCTGTGTAGAGAAGGGACTATAGACCAGCCATGGTGAAGCCTTTATAACCCAAAATGGAGTTCATGTTCTCATTGCTTCATTTGCCAAGTCGCTCAGGTAGCCAGAACCAAGCCCCCATGGGCTCTGTTTGGATCCCAGGGTCACAAGGGCACTAACAAGAGTCAATGACCCTGACCAGCCTCACCTGGGGGCTGCACTCACACCCCGCCTTGCCTTCAGTCCTGCCTTTTCTCCATGGAGCTGCTCTCCTGCCTGTTTTTGCTCCCTGCTGGGGTGGTGATATTCTGCATTGCTGTCCTGGGGAGCTCCTGCTGCTCCCAGCTCCCTGACCTGTGGATAAGCTGCTGCTGAAGTCAAGTATTCCCCTGGGGCACAGGTAAGCGGTGGATGCAGCTCTGGAGAGGATCCTGCTCCTCTGAGCTTGAGATGTGTCCAACCTGCAATTTCAGTTTCACATTTTCTCTCTCTTGGGCTTTAACCTAGCCAGGCTGATTCTGGCAATGCTCTGTGTGTCCTCAGGTTCAAGGTTTACACATTTCTCGCTATGTTTAGCATTCACTAGAATTGTACATGGTTGCTCCTGATTCACCTCTATCTCCTCCAAGCACCACTTCCTAGAGCTGAATTCAGACAGTGGCATATATCCAGCCTGTGTTTTGGAGGTGGTTCCTTGCCTTCTGATTGTCTGTAGCTAAAGAAGCAGGGAATTATTCCTACTCTTAGCCTGACGGAAGGTGGCTCTGACATCTGCCAGGGTTGGGAAGACTTTTCCCTCTGTGTAATGGCATCTCTTCCATGCTTCTGAGGTGCCACTTCTGTGCAACATACCATGTGGTGGCAGTAGTGCAGGACAGACTCCAAATGCTCATCCTTCCCCACAGCTGATAAAAGGAGAGGAGCTTGTCCAAGACGGCTTAAACAGTCTAAAAAGCAAATGGAAACAAAAGCTTTTAACAAATCCACCAGAGTACTGTGAACACAGTGACAGCCTGTGCAGCATGGGTGTCTCTAGGAAAGCCCTCTCCTGAAAAACTTAATGCTCATCAGTCCTTGCCTAGAAGGATGTTCAAGATGAAATTGAGCTGCAGCTGCTGCAAATGACTGCTTGGGGCTGAGTGAGGTGTCCTACAGAGAGCTGAACCAGCACCCTGAAATGTAGGATTATTTGGAACATCTGGGAGTGGGGGAAGACAATTCTGCTCTTTTCTGCAATCATCTCCTTTACCATCACAGGCATGTGGGTTTTCCCACACTGCTTCTGAGCACAGCATTTTCTGTGCTGGCCCTCCCACACTGCTGTTCCCACCGTGATATCTTACTAGACCCACTGAATCTGAATGTATTAATGGGAAACCCTTCCTCCTCTCAAGTTACCACAAATTGTACCTCCGTGGGTGGTGTGGGTGGTTTTGGGGTTTTTTCCACTCAAGCTTCTTCATTAGTGATCTGAAGTGACAGTAGATTTGTGTTAGGAGATTGGGAATGGTCTAAAAGGTGGAATAATCCTAAAATCTTTCTATAATCTGTCCCTGTTAACTTCAGTACAAGAATATTGGTCTGCTGCTGCTTGTGGTGGAGCCCCAGGTACTGTGTGATCCTCTCCCATTGCCAAGGAATGTAGCTTTTCCTCTTCTACAGTAACTCCTGTGCCCCAGTTCCTTTCGTCCATGGTATGTGGTTTATCATTTTGGAACTTTGATTATTCCTTTGAACTTCTGGCTCTAAGCATACTTCTATAGTGACTATACCCTGGCATTAATTAGTCTGAGGCTGCTCAGTAGTCATTGGAGATGCTGATGCTTATTTACCTTTGATTCGGGGTTCCTGTGCTTTGTGCCAGTTAACTTCATATTTGTGGACCTTCCTTTTCCCAATCTTAACTCCCTCCCCTCTTATTTCTTGGAATGGGCCCTGCCTTTTCCAGGCAGTCTGCCCACTGGTATATTGCCTAATGTGTCCCAAATCTTGTCAACATTCACCATCTCCTGCTGTTGAAGGAATACCAAAGGACAAATCACAGCTGGCATGCACCCGCAGGCAAACCCAAGCACCAGGCACCTGCCAAGTTCCTTCCAACACCGCCAAAGGTTCGTCTCACTCTTCCAGCATTTGTTTGCCCACCGCCCTGGAAGAAAAAAATGCTAATTGGCAAAACTGGGAGGGCTGCTTGGCATAGTTGCTACCTCTCCATTATCGTGTGAAGCTGATATTGCTGAAACATGGAGCAGCAATCAGAGGGAGCAGAGGGCATCCAGCTCACAGACTGAGGGCAATACAAACTTCTAGAGCCATCTACTGACTTAAATCTCGATGACAAAGGCCTGCTTTCAAGGAGGGGAGACCCACTTGATCTTCCCATGAATTGCTAGTTTGGTCTTATTTGCTAAGGCTTCCTAGAATGGCTAATGAATGTCTCAGTCAATGTGAGCAGCCCTCTGAATTCACCTGCTCACAACAACCTGGGACTCCCAAGCTGCTGGGGCTCTGCCTTCCAGGCCACTTAGCTGGCCCACCTTAAGCAGTTTGTGGGAGTTATTTATTTATTTATTTATTGATTTATCTATTTCCCTCTTTGAATGTAAAATGAGATTTGTTATCTTTGCTGTACTGCCTCTGTACTTTATTCATGGAAGGCTCTGGTTCAGAGACTGAAGACTTTTTCACTCACCAGTTGCTTCTCGAACATCTCTCTCATTAAAAATACCCTTCTTTTCCCCATGTGTGGCTATACATTTTTTTTCTCTTGCCTCTGCCTTCCACTCCTCTGTCCATCTGACTCTCTGTCACAGACAAATTGTCAGAGTGCAGGCAGTTGCTCACCCATCTCATTCTAATTCTTTTGCCAGAAGAATTACATCAGTAAGTGCTCAGATAAATTTGGGCTTCATCTGACTATCAAATGGTTTCAGAGCTCTTGTTTCATAAAATCCTGAAAAACATTTTCCACGTCTGTAGACAGCTTGCTGCTGGCAGTCCTGATGCCTGTATGCAGAAGCTCCTGGCCCAGTCCCTCTGCCCTACATCAGCCCAGGTGCACAAGAACACCCCTGCTCATACACATTTTTCTTGCTTTTTAACACCACTATCTACTTGAACCAAGAAAATGTATTGCCATCTCACTGTAAGACATATTCTGACCCCAACCCATCTCTGTGCTTGGGCATTCTCAAAATTCATGCTGAAGCTCCCCAAGGATTCTTCTTCCCCTGTGTGAAGCTGCACATCTGTCCTTTGCACACAATGCTTTTTCCTGCATCCAGCCCTGTGAGAGGCTGCTCTCCCACCTAAATATGATCTTTTATTACTCTCCTCTGAACTCCAGGCTCTTCTTCTTAGCTCTGACTCTCCCCAGTTATGTATTTTTTAAGACTTGGTGCTAATTTTGGATACCTTTGCTCTTCTGTCTGGCAGTTCTCCGAGCCCTAAACCATTTGGGCCACCTGAGCAGAACTGCCTGTATAGAAGCAATCTATGGCCTTTGTCCATCTTTGCACTGCTTGTCATTGCTCATTAACACAAATGCCCCTCCCTTGCATTTGCTTGTGCTCCCTGGGAATTGCCACTGGTACTGTTGGGAATGAGGACATTTCCATCTGTATCCTGTTGAGAGTTGCAGATTTCAAAAGCAAAGTGAGCTTGGCTATTCTAATTCTGAAGCTCACTCTGTAATATAGGCAGCCAAGGGGAAAAAAAATCCCAAACCCCAGAACCCCAAAATACAAAGCAAGGGTGCTTTTTTAGGCAAGTCAAACAACATGGCTTTGAACACTGGCTTCTTTTTCAGTCTTAAAAGAGGGTGCTAGGTGCCATCAGCAATAAGCACAACCTGCAGTTTATGTAATTCCATTATCTGTGTTTTAAAACTGATGCCTGCAGGAATGGTGAAAATACTCATCAGCTCCTTTTGCTGCCTGGCATGCTGATCCTCTCTTTTAGCTCCCCATACACCCCAGAAGCAGAGTTTCTGGGGGATTTTTATGGCAAGCCTTGCCCTAAGAGCAGATGTAGCAGCCTCCCGCCCAGAGATCCAGCTGTGGGTGACCTCTGTTGTTGTACAACCCCACAGGGCCTAAAAGAAATGAAGATGCTAAATCTCTCTTTAAAGTAGCAGGTGGGTGCAGTGAGAGAGAAACCAGCAGCTGGCTTTTAAAGAAAAAGAAATGAGAGGCTCTCATCACACCTTGCCAACTCAGTTGTAACTCCAAGTCTGAGTGGTATTCAAATGTCTCTTCTTGGCTTTGGGTGGGGCTGGCTCAGATTAAAGAATTTGGGTGAAAATGGACTTGCTAAAAGTGATCTGAGATGAGGCTGGGCTTATGCTTTCTGGCAACGTTTCAGAGAATTGAGAAAGTCTCTGGAACTTTCTTCCGTGTCCTAAGAGATCTGAATTCTTAATGTTAAAAATGAGACTCTGCTCAACTTCTGGGTATCCTGAGAGAAATATAACCACAATGCTTTTCCCAGCAACTTTCTCTAAGCAAAATTGTTCATCCTTCTCAGCAGGTCAGATAGTTACATATTAAGCATTTAGCTTCTGGGTAGCCTTGAAAGCCACGTGGGAATTACAACCAGGTCAGAATACAGCTGCTTTCCTGCTGAGACAGCACGAGGTGTGAGTGGCACCCAGTGCTCTGCAACAAATCCAGCAGGCAAAAAGGTGGGATCTGCTGGGTGCCAAGCTCTTTGGGAAAAAAATATCTATCTTTAAAAAGCTAAAACAATGATGTTGAGAGGGGCTTTTCCTCTATGTAATATTAAAAGCCTCCTTTTTCTCTTGTCAGCTGTTCCCAGCAGGATCTACACTGGTTCTTGGCCCCCTCACCATGCTGGAGGTGGTCCAGGCATCTGCACTCATGTCTGACATGCCAAGGAATGCCCATCCTTCCTTGGACACACCTCAGCTCCTTGTCCTGATGGCTGAGTGTGGGCCATGTATGGTACTGGTTACATCACAGCTGAAGCAGCTGAACTTTTGCAAGCCTTCATAACTGGTGCCACAGCATATTTCTTGACCACTGACCATTTTCTTGACCTTAGCCATTATAACATTGTTTGGCCCCTGTATCATTAAATAGCCAAATTCCTCACAGACAGTTTCCCCAGCACATTTTCCCTATCTGACTGAGAGGTGCTCACAGGCTGCCCCATCTGATGGCAGAAGCTCCCTGCCTTGGCTATCATCACAGAGTGATTTGAGACACCAAACAATTTTTGAGCAAGCTTCACCACCTCAATCTGCAGTACTTCGTACAGCTCGACAAAAATTGCAAATAGCTGTCATTTGCATGGGGGAGTCCCAGGCTTGCTCCACTTTAGCTTCTTGTTTGCTTCTTGTTCAATCCAAACTGAGAGGAAGGGGGTCTGGTAACATTCAAAATGTTCTATTTTTTAAAGCCATCTTTGGGTGTTTTTTTTTTCTTTTTTTGGTTGGTTTTTGTGGGTGCATGTGAGACTCAAATCCTTCATGAGTACTCTGCACAAAGACCCTTGTTCCTACCTGTGCTGCTTTCCACAGCTAAGACAGTCTCAGACAGCCAGAGCTGGCTCTTACCCGGGGATTTCCCCCCTGTGGGGAGATGGTCTGGATGACACATTGCTCTGTCCCTCTCTTGTGTCAGGGAGGGTGATTTTCACCATGGGGACAGAGCAGGTCAGTATATACCACTCCATTACCCACCTAAACAACCCCAAATATGCAGCACTACACCTCCCAAGTGTGTGCACACACGTGGGTCTCATACATGGATAACACCTTCCCCCCAACCCCTTTGGCTTGGCACTCCTGTAAAAGTAGCTGGAAATACATTGGTGCTAAGAAATAGCCCAGATACAGTACCAGGATGTCAGGGTTCTGTGCCTTGGCTATAAAGTCAACGTTGATACCTCCAATCACCACCTTTAAGAGGGAAGAAAAAGATAAAGAGTGGTTGGAAGGACTTCAGGAAAAAAGTTTCCAAGTCTTCTTTGCTTTTCCTAGTCACTTTTCCCACCCTCTTGAAAGCTCTCTCACTCACAGGTTTAGGGCCAGTGCTTATTTTGAATAGCTAGACACAGGTTTGTACAATCCCAATCAGAAAGAATCAAAAGCTCTTGTCTTTGCTGCTTTCTGAATTATGCCTGCTGACAGCCAGCCCCAGCGTGGCAGGTGGGATGTTACAGAGGACACACAGGAATGCTGATGGTTTCTCTGTGTGATATCCCAGGCCTCAGAAACGTTCAAGCACTGGTGAGTAAAAAAGCAAAGAAAATGGGAAAAAGTGGGCAGAAAAACGCAGTCATTTCTTGCAAGTTCCCAGGAGAAATTGCCATTCCCAGTGACACTTTACAGATCACTTCTTTTATTGTCCTACAAAGCCAGAATAAGCAGTTCAGCTCCACAAACAGGAAGTTTCCAGATTCTTTGGGGACATACAGCTGTTTTTTCTCATCAAGTGCTGGGTTATTGCCTCTGGAGTCACTGCCCTCTTTTATGTTGACAAATCCTATTGCAAATGGGTTTCAGAAAATCTTTCATGTCTCTAAAGACCACCTAAAATAGATTTCCTGTAAATTACATGGCACACAAAAAATCCAAGAGAGTAAATAGAGTATTAGGGTTATAGTAGATCTTGTTCAGGATGTGCTGTAACTCCTGTGATTTTGTCAATCATGAGCAGGAGGCCAACAAAAAGAGATATTTATAAACATTTATGGCTCAGCAGCTCAAAATATCTCTCCCCACCTTCTTCCAGGTCTACTCCTGTAGTCACAAGTTCCCTGGCACTAAGAGCAATAGAGCTGAAGCTGTACATAAGGGCACAGTAAAAGGTGAAAAGGTGATTAAAGTTTAAATGGCCTTGATGGTCTAAGACTTAATGAGATTAGGCCACTGTCAGTGTTTATTCCTTGTAAATGTGGATAGGGGGAGGGGGAGAAGACACTTATTTTTGAAGAATAGAAAGGGAAACTAAAGGGAGAATGTCTGAGAGTGTGAAGGAGAATGATTGGTCCCTGGCTGAGTCACCTTTTACTTTGGGGAACACATAAATTTATCTTGTGCTGTCAGCAGAGAGGCATCATACGGAGGCCAGCAGAGGACTCACTGGTTGGGGTGGGGTCATGTCCTTTCCTCGTTGAGGCAGCTTCCCCTTCCTTCTGGCTTTCTGTAGTTTGCTCAGGGCCACTGCAATGCAGCTGCCCACTCTGGCATTGTTCTGGATCAGTGCAAGGTCTGTTTGGCATTTCTTTGAGGAAAATTAAAAATACCAGTGAGTCTGACCTGTTAGAAGCTTATGTAGGAACTGTTTAGAGGGAGAAAGCAGGAGATACATGCTGAGACTTGATAGGTTTGAGCCCCCATACCATAATCCTTTGGGGACAAGGATAGTGGGTTACAATGCTGCATGAAAACTCTTGATTTTTGGGGGTTTTTTTTGTTCACCTTCTTCCCCCAGTGTCCACAGAGAGGAAACCTGTCTTTGACAGGTGGGGAATAGAAGCAAAGGCTTCCCAGAGAAAAGAGAAGGTGAAGTACTTAAATTACAGCAGAGAGCCTAAAAACCTTAGAGGATCTTGGTCAGCTTTTCCAGAAAGAGATACCTACTGAGATTTTGCCAAGTCACTGTAAGCAATTTTTTTTTAGCAATTGCACTGGGAGCAGAGTATCAGAGGCTTTGAAAGCCCTACTTTGTGGCTGCATATAGCTCTTCTATCCAAAAATGCCATTACCATTCTGCCCTGGTTGGTCACATCTCTTAGAGAGCTGGCAGCAGAACCTGGATGTGAATCTGGCTCTCCCAGATCCTACACTGGCATCCCAGCCAGTACATCTGCTTTCTCTTGGCTGTGCAATAGGATTCCTCTCACCCAGGAGTGTTTTCCCTCCAAGTTTCTCTTTCTCTGTACCCACACAGAATGTTGGATAAGGCAGTGTGATGTCCAGCACAGTGCTCTGGGAAGCCCAGGGACCCTCCAGTGTGCAACCCCAGCACAGATTAACAGTATCCAGAGATTCCATCACAGAGCAGGCAAGCCCTGGGGTCAGATGTGACTGATTTCTTTGGACTCTGGAGCACCTGCCATCTGTGCTGCCCTCCAACTTTTAATGGAAAAGAGGATGAAGACACTAAGGATGTTCCTGAAAATCAGGATGCAGGTGCTAACCTCTCATCTGTTTGCAGACTCTGAAGTGTTTGCTCCTTGCTAGACTGTCAATAAAGTGACAGTGTTTCCTACCAGGCATCATCAGAAGAGATAGGAAATACACTGGAGTACCTTCTTTTTTCCCCCCATTTAGTAAAAGGATACTGGAGTCCAGTGATTTCCCATCAGTTAATTCTGTGAGCTTCTGTAACAAAAAGGGGGTCACTTCTTTGCCTGTGATTCCTTTGGACCTGCAAATATAAAAAAATGCCCAGAGATGAGCTGAAATGGCATCAGAGGAGAAGCACCGTTGCCAGCAGATATCTCCATAACCATGCCAGTTTATCTCCATAACCACACACCGTAACAAGTCCTGTAAACAAGCTTTGGGTTAGATAAAGCTACAGCTGAAAATAAGTTGTGGGCTCACCCATGCCCAAGGTTAGGCTGTGCTATGGCTGCTGCAGCAGTGTCCCTGAATTTCTTTACTTCCCCAAGACCACGAGCTGAGCAAAGGCAAGGCTTAGGTTGCTTCTCACCTGGCTTGGCTGAGAGCTTGCTGGATGGCCTCTTCGATGGCCTGGCCCTCGGCAGCTCGCTCCTGGGGACAGGGCACTGCTATCAGCACCCCGCTGCTCAGGCCCAGCCCCAGAGCACTGTCTGGGAGAGGATGGGAATATTGTTAGTGGCACTCCTTGGAGAGGTCAGGTGACGAAGGACAAAGACAGAGGAGAGTGGGCACAGGGTGTAGGAAACCTCAGAGCTCAAGCTCCAGTTCTTAGCTGACCCAAGATTAGGATCTTTTCCAGCTACCAACCAAGTCACATCTGCCTGTTTTGAGTCTGTCTGTACAGTAAATGGGGTAAAGGGTTTTTTTTTTTCTTTTTTAAACTGATTCCCCTCCTAAAGGCCCAGAAGCTGTTTTTGTCAATGTATTATTGTGTGTTGCTTCCACTTCACTAGAGTGAATAAAACATGAATGAACATGCCAAGCTGGCTGCAGCTGGCTTGCAGTTTTACTTGCTGTAAAGACTGGACCTCTCTGCTACTGTGTTTTCAAAGCACTTTTGATGCAGGAATGGGGGAGGTGGGATGGCATATTTTACAGGGCAAATTTTTCTGCAGACTTAAAGGAAGTGCCTCATCCAGGATGATTCTTGTGTCCTTTTTTTCCAAGACCTTACAGGGGCCTTTGCCATCTGAAACACACCAATGAGTTTAGCTGCCTCCTCTTCATCCCGGACGTGATATGGTGCTTGGAAGCCACTCCGGCATGAGAAGAAGGCTGGGAACTCTCTTGATTCTCCAAAGGCAGCCACGCAAACACCCTGAGTCTCCTGCAGCAGTGGAGGTGAGACAAGCAGGTGATCAGGGGAGGGAAAGGGAGCCAATTAAAGAATGGGACTTTTTCCTCCTACCCAGAAAGAAACTGCCTTTCTTTGGCACAGGTCTTGGTTATTTTTATACATCCCATTCTATTCTCTCACCAAGAACCAGACATGGTAACTGGCTAGATCAGATCTGGCTCACTGAGGCAGAGGAGGCATGCACATCCTTTGTGTGTGCTTGGAGCTGATCCAAAGCCATGCAGGTGTCGTTGGCATCATCCTGAGTCCAAGGTAACACCCTGGGATCTGAAGACATGTCGTGAACTGACAGGAATACAAACGAGTTCTGCTTGTGATTGAGAAATATCGATGTTGGCTGTCACGTGAAGTGCTGGCCACGGTGGTTTCCAACATGCCAAACCTTAAAAGGTGACTACTGAAAATCATCTGGATTCCCTTTTTAATTCTGATTATGTTTTAGTGTTTGATGGATCTAGCTTCCCTGATCCATCAGTTTCTGGGAGCATCATCCCAGAAAAGCAAATCTAATGCCAAAGAAAAAGGATATGGCTAGCACTACCTTTGACCTCAGCAGTAGCAGCAGCTGCTGTAAGAGCCCCTTGGGCATGGTTAGATTTATGCTGGGGAGCAGCCAGGTGCTTGTACAGCCCCAGGACTACAGAACTGGAAATATCACATCCTCTCAATAGCAATTTCTGAAAATCTTCGGCTTAGGACCCAACCCAACGTCACTGGGCACTCTGCACAAAGAACAACATTACCTGCCTTCAGACACCACAGCCCATGCTACCCACCAGATATTCCAGTGTCCTGCCAATATCAAGGATAGACTTGGCTCCTGCAGATACAACAGCAACTGGAGTTCGTCCTAGCTCTGTCAAGTCAGCACTCACATCCAGAGCTGTCAAGGGACAAGCAGCATTGTGTTGGTGATTGTGTTGTACTCCAAGCTGAAGAGATCTGACCTCCCAAAAAAGCCACGTATGCCTGGGATGCCACTGCCTAACTTTATAACTGCTTAGATCCACGAGCAAATATTAAATGTTTAGATCATGCCTATAGGAGCTGAGATTGAAAGAGGTATTGACAAAAAGAAGTCACATGGCTAAGGGCAGAGATGCAGCCTTGCACTCCATCTCTTGGCTTTTTGATCACATTGATAAAGAGCATGCAAAAATTTGGTAGAAAAGAAGGAAAAAGATGTTGTATGGCAAGGATGAAGTTTAAGGAGATGGAATGTCATTGAAGTAGATTTTGAGTTTGGAACTGACAATGCTTGCAAAAAAAGAAAGTACCACAGGAGCTGACCTCAGGAAACTTCCTGTTCTGGAATTTACATCACATCTGAAAGGGATGGCATACGACAGGGCACTGCACTTGTGCTGTGCTGGAAATACATATGGCTGAGAAGAGAGAAAGCAGCTAAAAGCCACAAACTACACAACCAAGAGTGGGCCATTTTCCAGAGAGGAGCACACACCTCTAACACAGAGCACACTCTTTTGTGACAAGGCTCTTCTTCTCCTCAGCTGAAAGAGTGGATAACGACACTGTGCTTGGCAGCCAGTATCAGGTTATCCAGTCGTTACAGAGGGAGAGGTGCAGTCAGCTCCTGTTGCACCAGCAAACAGTATCAATATACCCCCGTGTAAGCAAAGGATAAAGAGAAACTTCCACTCCCTTAACAACTGTCCAGGGCTCAAGAGGAATATTTTGAAGCTTCTGGAAAGGTGATGTAAGGGAGAAAACAACCATAGCCTAATTGAGAAGAATTTTAACTTTACTCTTCTGAACAGACAGTTACAGCAGGACACACTGGGACAAGGGAAATAGATGGAATTAAATAGAACTGTAGCAACAGAGAGAAAAGTAGAATGTATTGATGTTCTTACTGTTCTCCCCATCCCGATGGACACCTCCTATGCCACCTGTCACAAACACGGGAATTCCTGCTTTGTGTGCCGCAATCATTGTTCCAGACACAGTAGTGCCACCAGACAAACCCTGTCAGGGAATAACCAGTCCCAGTCAGCACCCAGGGTGACACGGAGAAGCAGCTATGGCTGTGGTCTGCCACACAGCAGGGTGAGCAGATGACCACTGAAATTCTAACACAAATATTCTTTCAGGCAAAAAGGCAGAGAATTCACTTAGGAGTTGGACTCTGTAATCCTTGTGGGTCCCTTCCAACTCAGAATATTCTGTGATCCTGTGAATCATCTGTCATCCCTGCTATATAAGCCATTCTTGCAAACGGCTGATAGCAAAGGCCTTTGCTCTCCAGGGTGTTCCACCGGCAGCCAGTAGCACCTTTAGCTGTCACTGTAAGCTTGGGATGGCCTGTGTGTCACATAGTTAACATGCAATGTGAAAATGTCTTATCATGCCAATAAGAATATTGTAGCCAAGTGCCCATGGCTTGCCAGCACATCCAGAACGACTTTTCAGGAGCCCTATTTCATGTATGTTATTCCCTTACTCTTCTGTATTTTGACTCTAGTTGGGAGCACTTTTGAGCTTACCAATAAGATACCACTTTCCATGATATTTTTGAGAGGTTTAAAAGCCACCTGCCTTGAAGCTGGAGAGCACTATACTGTTGCTAGAAAAGCAATAGAGCATTATACTTTACTAGGAAAGAGCACACTCGAAAGTCTGCAGACCATACCTGGCTGAGGACGAAAGGAAAATCCCTGCGAGACACTTTAACCGTGTTTTTACTGCTTGCCAAGAACTCGAGTTCCTCGTCCGCGAGTCCCACGTGGATCTGGCCCCTTAAAATACCTACAGTGGCTGGAACTGCTCCATTTCTTCTTACAATTTCTTCCACCTCTCTGGCCATGCTAAAATAAGATAAACAAGATGACAGTCACAAAATTAGGGATGCAAACAATCAGGCAAGGAAACTGTCATGTTTGATGGCCATCATTCACAGTTCTTGGGATTTTCAGCTATGTCCTATTCCTCTTGTATCTGCCTCATTGCAGAAGTCTTTGCACTTGAACTTGCAGAAGTGAAGAGCTCCCATTTTCAAGGATGGCAATGCCCAAGCTCTGTGCTTCATTTTTGAGAAAAACCATTTGATTTACAAGCAAATCTGGTTGTACAGTAGACTACTGAAAATAGAGAACTTCTCAAAATAGGACTTTTCTGTATCTTTCACCTGTTATTTCTCTGATATCATAGACCTTCACAGAAACCCCAGGTAGTTCAAGTCCTGCTCAAATGACCAGGATCTATTTTTCATAATGCAGTCAGATAGAGAGTAATAACAGTGCCAAAAAGCTGCTGCCTTAGGGTATTCCAAGGCTGCAGGCCAAGTCTTTCTAAGTTTAGCAGATTTTGTACTTGATCATTTATACACTATCTTTTTTAAGAGCAGCTTCTTCTCCCTTTCTGAGCTATCTGGACACATGCTAGGCAATCTTTACTGAAAATACCTCTTCCCCAAAACCGAGCTTTTGGAGCTTCATTTTAAGACCAAATGTCAGGCAGAGTAATGGCCAGGTAAAAAGCAAGATGGAAAATCAATACCAAAACCTTTCTGTGCTTTCTGGAAGCAAGGATGGAGGGCAGAGTGCAATGATTTCTGGAATTGTAACACAATGAAACATGAGTCTACTGAAATTTGACAAATAAAGAGTAGAGGTGGGGGGTTTCCATGCAGGGTACAGAAGACAGTGAGAAGGGACCAGGAGCTCTCAAAGTAGCTGCTCTGAGTGGGTTAAGGAACAGATTTCACTATTGTGTTTCAATCTTTTTTGCATTACAAAAGAGGCAGGAAAGGAAACTGCAGAGTGTTTTCAATGTCTGTACAAACCATGCAGCTGAAAAGGCTGATAGCTCTCTTTTAGAGCAAGTGGTGACATTATCTGCTGCTCCATTTTAAAGGAAGCCAGAAATTTAAGGTGTTGGATAAGGAGATAACTAGGCTCTCCATATTCATCCTTAGAAGTCCAAATACAAGTGTTTTACACTTGAGCTCATAGACTGCTTGCCTAACAGCCTGACATTTCCATGTGTTCTTGCAACAGCTTTGGCTTGACCAAGGATACTGATGTCAATCCAGTAAATTATGTGCTTCATTCTTACAACTTCACTGAATGAGGAACATCAAAATCCACCACCTCAGATTCAGAGGATAGGCCATGCCATGTGTAATGATGGTGCTTTCCAAGGCTACAACAGGCCTCCCCTCCACCAGAGCTTCCTGTACAGAGGGATGAATCCTGACAAAAGCACCTGGGGATAAACACAGAAGAGTGAGTTATTTGTGTGGGTATTTGCATTAACTACTGCGCTGTTTTATGAAAAGCAAATTGTCGTCATCACAACAAATTTATCCCCCTCTTCAGCTGTTCTTTGGGGTGAACTTACAAATAACTTTAAGAAGACTAAAGCTGTGTTTCTTAAAAGTGAAATGTGTGCAAAATATGTTTACTGTTAATATGAAATATAATCCTCATCACCATCACTGAAGGATCCTCTGCCACCATTTCTGCAGTTGTATTGTTACTGGCTCCAGTAACATTACTTGAACATTACTGTGAACAAACTGAGCCCTGCAGCCATGCCTAAAGATGGGAATATGTTTTAAAAGAGTGGAAGCACCAAGGATACCATAGTAACTCAATATATTTTAAGACTATCGTACACCAAGGCTATTGTGGCTCTTTGCTGTGCTCCAAGAACACTGTCAGCAAGGTCTCTGCTGAATTCAGACGAGGAAAATGCTTTCCACCCAGGAACTGTTTCAGAATGCACCACTCACCATGCAGAAGTCTTCTCACCTGGGTGGTCCCACGTGTCACGGAGAACACGTGTCTTCCCAGGCTGCAGGTTATCTTCCTAATCATCTTGTGCATATGGATGGTCCTGAGATAACGGATGTCAGGTGAAAAGGAAAGATGTAATTTAGCAATGATGTGACCCTGAGAAGCTAAACATATCAGCTCTTGCCTTGACCGTGGAGGGTAGACAGCCCTTGCCAAGGAGATTGCCTGGAATCTCCTGGTGTTTCAAGCATGAGCCAGGGTGTCGAAACAAAATGTTAAGCTGCAGAAATGGAGTTGAAATGGGTCAACTGGCCTATTGTCAATGCTGGGCTGAAATCGTGGTGGAGCAAAGCATGAGGAGTAACAAACTAGGGAGAATTCTGAAGTAGAAAACCTTTTAAATTCCAGAGTGACCTGCTCATGATCGATTTCAGGCCCAGCCACTGCCACCTCCAATGTGAAAGGTCACAAGAAGGAATCTACAAGGCAGAACAGTGCTATAGGGATATGAACCTAGTTTTTGCCGGTGTCTAGGAGAAAATAAGCAGCTCAAAAATGAGCTGAGAACTGACAAACCAGACTGGAACTGCGAGGAGGAGAGAGCAGCTTTCCCTAGAGCCGGGAGTGCTTTATGCAGGCTCATATTACATCATCCTTCTTAGCGCAGTGCCTTGGAAGCAGAGCGGCAATTCAGCCCCAGCAACAAACTCCAGAACTCCTCTGGTCTCTTAGCAACTCCTTTTCACTCTAATTAAATTCATTCCCAAACAGAGAAAGAGGGGGAGAGAGCTGTAAATGTTAAGAGAGTGGTCTGGTCTGAGCCTCAGGGCAGTTTCACTCAGTGCCTGGCTGCTTCGCATACTTTCCCTGGGCTTTCGGCCATATCCCTCCAGTCTCCCTGTTCCTCACCCCTTCCCTAGGAGGAAAGGATTCCCTTCCTCAGTCCTTTGTACCTGCTGTCCATTCAGATGGCAAATTAATCGAAATACAGTACTGTGTTCATGTTACACTTAGCAGAATATGGCTCTGCTCTCAGCACAGTGTGTGGCACTACAGCTATACAGAAAATTCTCACGCCCGGGGAGAGTGTATTTGCCCAAATCTAAAGACTTTAACTATACAGGACAGCTTGGGCTGTGTAATTTAAGAAAAGTGGGACTGGATCAACTAGACACGATACACACCTGACTGAAACACGAAGATTTTCCACTTTCCAAATCCTTTTCGTGCTAAGCTCAGCAGCTTGAGCTGTTCATGGGTTCATGCAAATGTTCTGGCATTGCTCTGTGTGTGCCTACACACACCTCGCTCTCTGGGGCAAAGTCAGCTTTGGAATAAATTAATTAAGCCAACAGGGTTACGCCAGGGATCTGCTGAACTGCTCGAGTAGTGCTCTGAATTTTAACAACCCCCCAAACTCAGAAGCACAACAGCCAGGAGTGCCCAAGCTGTGCTGGCCAGTGGACAAAAAGCAGCTGGTCACCACCTGAAACCTAGCAGGGCTGAGCTGATATTCACGGGAAGCTCGGCCAACATTCAGCCTGAGCTGGCTCAAAGATTTCTGAAGCTTGGCAAGTTTTGCAGCAAGACCCATACAACCTCTTGCCTTGCAACCAAACTTTGCAGATTCATAGCGCAAGTTTCAGGCAGCTGGGGCAGAGAGCTGCTCTCCTCCCACCTCCCCTGTGTGACCCCTTGGCGTGGAGCAATGGCCTGGTGTCTCTTACCTCTGGGTGGGTGTCTCATGGAGGAGGCTGGGTGGCTGCTGGAGCGGTGCCTGGGCAGGAGGAGGCGGAGGAGGGGGTGCGCTGCCCAGAGCTCCTGGCCAAGAGGATCTATTTATGATTAACCACAGGCACAGCTGAGCTCCACAACTGCTCCCTGCCCGGGGTGCAGGGGGCCATTTCACAGCAGGGCCAGGAAAGCTTCTGTGATTATTTTTGTTCACGCGGAGCCAGATTTTCCCCTCGCTCTTTAAAAGACTTTTCTCATTTTTCAGATTCCTTTCCTATTAGATTTTTTTTTTTAAAATCAGTGAATTCCTTGCTTGCTAAAACAATGCCTTTGCAGACTGAGCCCCTTTGTACTTATTCCTAAAAAGCAGAGGAATTACATTCATGCCTCCCCCGCAACTTTGCCAAATGCAGCTGTTAAAGCTCTTTCTTCTCAGGGTGAGAGCTGTGCCCAGCTCTTGGCCTCTCCAGCGAGGAAAGCTGTAGGTCTAAAGACAGTTGTGGCCACGATTTTTTCCCATGCAGTCACCTGGCTACACCAAGAACACAAGTGGAGCTCACAGCAAAAAAAAAACTATTGTAGTCTTCTATAAAGACAATCCATTGTAGCAGTTCAAGGGCAGCTTTGAACAAGGACTGTGAAATTAACAAATGCTTGTCCCCTCCTAAAAGAACCATGATACTTTGATATCTAATGTACTGGTATTGTACATGTTTCAGTGTTATATTCTGCAGAAAATATGAGAGTTGAGAGTTAGATGACCATGAAGGAATTGATTTACAGGTTAAAAGACAGACATGATTCTGTGCAGCTTCCATGCACAACATAAAACTAGCTGAAGTAATTACTAACGTATTGCTGAAGTAATCAGTGTCAGGGAACTGATTTTACTGCAATCCATTAATCAGGAAATTGTAAAACATAGGTTGTTAAAGCAGTATTTGCACTTTACACTCGTCCCTTTCAAAAGAAATTTCTCACAACTTTTGTTTAACCCAGAAGTAACAAATTGTGTCTTATTTTCTACATCCTTCCAATCTCTTCAACTAAACACATCCAAGGAAACTTCAAACAAAGCTTGCTGAGTTACAAAGACAATCTGCTTCTGACTTCTGCTACTCAGTCTGGAGGGAATTTAATTGCAGGAATGATAGATTGCATCCTCAGATACCATAAATGGAAGCTGAAGATTTTGTGAACAGTATCTTTTTCCTGGGAGGATGGGTAGCCAGATGTATTGGAAAGAAAATGTGTAGGTAAAATAACAATTTTTTAAAATGCACACAAATTGTAATGACATAATTTTGTTTTCCATGAAATCTATTTAAAAGATTGCAGAATTGGAGGAATCTATCTGGACCATCATATTTTTGACATACTCTCAGGCAAGACAGTTTAGTAACCAAGCTGATCACTCAGTTTCCAATTCTTAACATCATCTGAAGGTGATCTTAGGCAGTGGGCACCCACGTTCAGCCTGTCATATTAGGTAAGTCAGGAGTAAGGATGTTTTGCTTGATTCGCCATTTTTTTCCTTAAACCCGGTGGAAATTCAGCCCTCTGGATTTTCAGCTCAGCTTTCCAGCATGAACCTGTAGGTCTCTGAGACAAAATGGGGCAGGTCAAACAGGTCTCTGGGGGCACTACTTCAGTCTTGTGCATATCCCAGCTCTGGAATTGTGCCCTGCAGGCTTCTGCAGTGTGATATCGGCTGATAACAGTGATGATGGGGTTTGGAAGCAGCCAGTAGGTGACTGGCAGGAGAGAAGGCCCTGGAGAAGAGCTGGAGACAGGTTTGTATGGAGTGTGGGGCACAGTGTAAGTCCCTCCTCTGCGTGCTGCACTGTTAGCTGCCTTTCCAGTCCCGTCTGCCTGCCGTGACCCGGAGCTTGCTGCTCCTACTTCCCCCTCCAGGCCTCAGAAGCAAAAGTTAATATTAAACAGGTTCCTGAGTAAAATGGGAGCGGCTGGGAACAAAGAAACTGCCATGGCGAATTCCTAGTGCCTGCTGGGAGCTGGGCCCTCGGGCCACCCTGGCATTTTTCTTTCGGAGTGATTCCTGGAGTTAACATCTCCCCTGAAACCTTTCCTCTCTCAGGGGCATCACTGCCGAAGGCATTGAGGAAATGGGAAACTCCACGTTACTTCTGTCACATCTACCATGGGACAGTATTTTCCTTTCCCTGTGTACCCGATTTCTAAAAGTCTGTTTACTGTGGTTAGGCTGGGATTTGCTCATTGGTGTTTCTCTGTTTTTGAAGCTTGCTTGTAGGCTGCTAATATTCAGGAGACCTCCTAGAGACATGCAGAATGATACAGAACACATTTAACCACTCATTTATTTTACCTGAGTGAGAACTATGGTGCCTGGAACTGTCTGTCTTGTCAGGACAACAATCTAACCAATATGAAGGTCTGACTAAGTTGCTCTTTAGTGATTTAACCTCCTTAACTGTCTGACATCCTTCCACTTCCATCAGCAGATTTTCATCATCATTCTAATGGATCCAAAATAGCTTCCCAGATTATCTTAATGGATTAAAAGTATTTGATTTTTTTTTTCCTAATATGAAGTACTTTTTCCTCCGGCTGTTTCTAACAGAATGCAAGACTGAACATACACACCTGGTGCAGTCTTTGAACTTTTATTTCCGTGCTGAACATTGCATGAAAAATGCTCTGTGATGGAATCAGGTGCAGGAAATAAGTTTCTTTTTTAGATATTGAAAAGGTCTTCCCAATTTGCATGGGACAGTTTTTCATTGAATATCCAGGCTCTCTCATAACAGGGATTTTTGAAACTGAATTTATAACCTATTTGGCATTGATCACAGTGCTGATAATATCAGGAGGGAGTCTGCTGCATAGAGAGCCTGGACCAAGGTCTTTATTTGGATGCTCCACGTCCTGGATGAAGGTTGATTTTATACAATCATTCAAAGAAGTTGTTCATTCCAAGACTGCTGGAGTTCAAAGTTCATTCCAAGAACTAGCCTTTTTTTTTTTTTTTAATGCATACCTGTAGCTTGGTTTGAAGTCTGTTAAAATTGGTATGGATATTTCACCTCCTTTTAATTCAGAGCTGTGTTCACCCAGGTCAGACTCTGCATATTCCCATTGCCTCATTCCTTAGGTAGTTCAAGGGCACTCAAGTCCCCGTTTTAAGGCAACCTGAAAACAGACTTACCTCTTCTCTCCTGTCTAGTGCTCTTCCTGAAGTCCAGCCATCTCAGGGTGCTGTCCTACTGCCTATCTTTAGAGCAAAGGCTTCACTTCAGTGTTTTCTGGAGCGACCGATGGCTTGGATATGTTTGAATTTTTAATATATTTTCAAGGAGAGAAGCAAAATAGCAGTAACACTGCACTGACAGGCCTCTCCCTTCACTTTGCCCCTGCGCCCTTGCTTGTCACTGTCTTTTTGGAATGCGTTTAGTGCTTGCCTTAAGTCTCTTGGCAGCAGGAAGCCAAGGGCACCATGTGGATCAGGCAAACAGTAGTTTCACAACCAGGATTAATTACAGGATCACAGAATAGGTCGGGTTGGAAGGTGCCACAGTGAGTTATCCAGCCCCACCTCCCTGCTCAAGCAGGGTCGTCCTGGGGCACATGACACGGGTTTGCATCCAGAGGGTTCTGGAACGTCTGCAGTGAGGGAGCTGTGAGGGCCGAAGGCCGCGCTGTTTCTCACTCCCTTAGCGCAGCACTGGGTGGCTCAGTGCCAACTTTGGGCCTGGGCCTTTGCGGCGCCCCCGTCCCGTTTTGCTTCCCAGCCCCCGCCGGCGCCACGTGGCCGTTCCGAGTCGTTCCCTCGGAAAAGGCCCTTTCCCGCCGCCGGCCGATCCCGCCGGGGCGAGGCGGGCCCCATGCGCGCTCCCGGC
>VZRV01002792.1:49032-79150 GCA_013398115.1 Falcunculus frontatus | reverse complement strand
GCGCCGCGAGCCGAGCCCGCCGGTGGGGGCGGTGCGGCCTCGTGCAGGGCTGTTCCCTGCGGCCTAGCGCCCGCCGCTGCCGCGCCCGCCCCGGGCCGGGGCCCCGGGAACGCTCCAGGGGGCCGTGGGCCGCTCTTTATTGTGCGGGAACAGGCCCGCAGTGCTCGGCGCGAAGGACGCCGTGTAAAAGGAAGTCCTGCAGCCGCGTTCCGCAAAGCGCGACAAAGCAGGAAATGCAACGTAATTTAAATTTTTGTGCGTTTCAATCGAAATTTAAAATTGGGAATTAATTCGTGATTGATATAGCGAAAGCTATTCATTAAACCGGAGAGCAGGAATAAGTGAGGGCGTATTGCAAAATGTGCGAAGTGGCCCTGCCTGTGTCACATCGAGGTTCTGTGTGCTGCGTCATTTCCTATCTGTGTTTTCCTTTAAACTGTATTTCTGATAAATCTTCCCTCTGGGGTTATGCAAGCCGAACTGCATGTTTTAAAGCTTGCCCAGATGGACTATTTTTAAACCTACACTGCTGGTCGGTTGGCAGGCAGAAAGGAATTTAAAACTGTTTTGTGAACGTAGACATATATTAGTTAATATAAAAGCAAGAGATAATCCAAGATTAACATCGAGGAGCGTCTCCTGATTTTTTAAAATTTATTTATCTAAATAAATTAAAAAAAAATTAAATTACATTTAACGTGTTTCTGGGCAAATAAATTCCAAGTCAATTGGAAACGAAAAGGAACATCCCTTGGTTAGGAAGGAAGAGGCTCCAGATCTTGATTTTTTTTCTATCTCTCCTGCTTGCTTTTTTTGTCCCATTTGTTCCAGTGGCAGATTGCAGCGGCAGCATGAGGAACCGCTGCTCGGCTTTGCAGGGAGCTCGCTCGCTGCGTTTCACGTGCCCTGCAGTGTTTAAAGCGTCCCTGGTCGCTGTTGGCCCACATTTATTTTGGCCAGTGCCCAGCTAGCTGTATCCCTTTGGGAAGCACCGTTTGGCAGCGCTCTCGGGGTGCTGCTGCAGGCACAGGGTTTCGCCCGCCAATCCCCGGGTTAATGTTTGATGCCGGTGATGAGGAAATGACCGGGAGCCGTGCTTAGCTCAGCTTTAAGTGAGGCGCAAGGTGGGTGCTCCCTCTATTTAAGTTTGCCTCGTAATTTCGAAAGATCGAAAGGCTCAATTAGGCAAATTGGATTCGTGAGGCAGAATAGGTATAGATGCAGGATCGATTTATTGAAGACAGTGGCTGCCACAGTACAGATGCAGTCAAGTTCATCAGTGTCCTGCAGTGCAGAGAGTCTAGGGAATATATTTATTTGCAAACACCCAGGCCGAGTGGGAAGCTAAAGCTAATCTTTTGTAATGGTTAATGTGCTTTAATGTGAGCTTAAACAATGGGATCTTGGCCTTGGATATAATGAACATCTCCATTCTTTGTTCTCTTAGGCTAATCCTGCTAGTTATCCCATTGCTTGCTTTATTAATTTTTATGGGACCATTCAATTTGGAGGGAGAATAGCTTTACTCAGGCTTTAAAGCGAAATTAGCAATTTTGACTTGCCCTTCTGGGAACCTGCGATAAAAATTTTGGATTTCTAAGTTTGGTTTTGATAGGATATATACCTATTTAAGAAAATATGTTTCTTACTATTAAATTTTGTTTTACCTTTGTAAATAGAGGATTTAACAGTGAGATGAAGAAGTTAAATTTCAAAATGAAGGTTTTTAATGTAGGAGGTAGAGCAGTTTCTGTTTGAGTAACGCTGCACAATTCATTTTGTTCACGGGCTTCTTTAGTTGAATCATCATTTGGGTGAAAAACTTTTGGGAAATAGTCCCTTCAGTAGAAGGAGCTAGCACGTGATGGCTGATGCAGAAATACTGCTGTTATATGGAAACTGGAAGGTTTGAAATTCGTAGCGTGAGTTCTTGCTGCTGCTTTGAATATCTGATGTGATAGGTTGGTTAATGAGTTTTAATACACGAGTATGATATCCTTGGGATGGATGATTAATATCTCAGAGTGAGAGAGACAGTGACTAAGATGAAGGACTTTGGTTTCTCCTGCACATACAGTTTTGCTGATGTTACCCTTCTGCTTTTCTTGCAGCTAAAGTTTAGACGTCTCAGGATGAAATATAGGAAATCATGTTCCGTAAGAGACAATGAAAAATCCTTTTTTTTTTTTTTTTTTTTTTTACTTCTGTGGTTTAGCAGTTTTCAAGGCTTGCATTTTGTAAAAATTTATAGTATTTTAATCTGGAATGAATAGCAGGGGAACAAAGCTTTTTCAGAACTAGTTTAATGTTATGATCTTTTTCTTATTGATATGTTTGAAATAAGAAAAAGAATGGTTGTCCTTACCAAGTTCCTCAGTCGTTCCAGTTCAGATGGCTACATGGTTTTATAGGGCAGTGCTATAGCCAACCTTTTTTTTTTTTTTGCAAAGGCTTGATACTGTTTGTTCCATGCTTGTGTTTCCCAGATGTCATGCGACATTAAAAGTCATCAAGTTGATGTAAACAAATTACATTTCACTTATTTGTTTAAGAACTGAATGTAAATAAAACCCATAGCAACTAAGTGGTGTATTTTGAGAGCTGTCTACGTGTTTGTACCGTAGCTGTTTTTCCTGAAAACCTGGGTCGGGTATTTTTCTTTCTTTTCATGTGAAGAATGCATCAGTAAAATAATGCCTCCTTAATTCAGTGCAGCACCAGGGATGAGGTGTAGGGCACAAACCTCCTGACAGCCTGCCTGGATTGCCCCTTTCATGGCTGCTCTGCTCTGCATCCCCCGATAACTTCCGAAGGAGGTTATGGAGAAGGAACAAGGAGCTAAATGTTATTAAGATCAACTTTTTTTTCCCCCCCTTTTCCTTCAGGTTCCTAACTCCAGCAGAATTTCATTAGCCAGTAATGTGGCTGAATGCCCACGAGCTGTGCTAGAGCAGTGTGCTTAGCCTCTTTCCTGCTACCATCTTCCCGGGGATTCTCGGTCTCTGTATGGCACCTGAAGAAACTAATGAGTGCAGATGGCTGTTACCCTGAGCTTCCCCATCTGCCAGTCGTGGCAGTGTCTTGGGTTTTGAAGGAGGTTTGCTATTGGGTGTAACATTCTTATTTAGCTGAAGCAGTAGCTTGATAAACAGATTAGCATTACCTGAAAGCAGAAGCCTGAAGTAAAGAACAGAACCCATCTGAATAAGGAGACCTATTGCAAGCTTCCAAAGCTATAGAAGGAAGCATTGCCTATTGAGAAATACCCACGAAACTCAGGATATGCTATTTGGATTAAGGCATTCATAACTAGACATGTGTTGAACCTTTTTGAGTGATAAAATGCCAGTGCAGGCAATTACTAATTTTGTCTGGTTGTTCCATGTGTTGGTGTCACTCATGTACAATTTTGTACAATCATGCAGTGAACTGAACTGGGGAAATGATCTGGACTTGGACCCTGATGAGTTCTCTGGTCTGGTTCCCCAAGCAGCTTAACCAAATTACGTTTGTATATTTGAATTGGAAGGACAGAGAGCACTGCCAGAATAAGTGCATTTTTGGATGACAACATCACAGAGGCTCTGAGAAAATCCAGTTATATACTTGTCTTGATCTAGTTTTATTTTTCAGATGAAATTACATGTGTTCTCTGACTACTTGACCAAATGCAAATTTCAGATGTCCTTCTACATGTCACTGTGTAAGGCAGATAACTCATATATTTCTCAGTTTTAAGGATTCTTTCTTCCCATAACCAGAATGAAGAGGCTGGTATCACTGTTGAGTAGGGTTAAATTGAATACTCTGTGTGAGTAAAGATGCTCTCCAAAATAAATTTCATTATCTTTTCCCCAAAATAAAGCACTCTGTTTATTTTTTCGACATGGCCAAAGTATGTTTTAGCCAAACGCTGCAGTTTGATATGTAAAGTGTTAAATTCTTTGTGACCTTAAAGTAAAAATCTTACCTCTCAGTGAGGAGGAGGGTTGTGGAGGAAGTTGGAGTGTAATCCTAAGAGAAGTACATTTTTTTTCTCCTCCCACTCCAGCCTTTTTGTTCAAATAATGCTGAGTTTGCTGTATAGAATCTAAGGCCTTTAAAAGTGATGTGTGAATTAGAGCCTGGGAGTGTTTAATGTTTATTTTTTTCCCTTTATAGCCTACTATTTCAATATAATAAATTGTGACAACTTTCAGAATTACATAGAACCTGTATTTGCAGAGGATTTTCTAACATAAACTGGGAAGGAAGGAAAGGCATTTGGAGCTTCATTTTCCCTATCAAGCAGTGGGAGAATCTCATTTTGGGGCTTAGGGTACTTAGCATAAGTCATGTTGACCAAATAGTTTCTCTGAGATGTCCTCACTTGAGGCAGGTGCCTTTCTGTCAGTCATTTATTTCAGCTGTGGTGGTGTCCCAGCGCTTTGTTGGCTCAAGGAGCAGAGTGGCTGTGCAGGGTGGTTGGGCAGTGATCTGATCCAGATTAAAAATAACCATGGGGGCAGCAGAAGGAATGTCAGGTTCCATTGCAGCCATTTCCTGGGCTGTGTCAGCGGGTGCCTGTGAAGTTGCTGCCCCAGCACATGGGGGAAGCGATGCTGTGTGGAAATAAGCAAAGGGTGGAGATAAGGCTTGTTAAAGAACAAATGTTAAACAACCTGAATTCTTTTTTTTACCCTGTTGGTGCGACTCCTGTTTCTTGAAAGCAATCAAGCCAGAAATTCCAGTTATATTCTGGTTCCATGACTTCAGGGGTGGTTGGGTTTGTTTGTGGTTTTGTTTTTGGGGGGGGGGGTTGCGTGTTTGGGGAGGAGGTGGGGTTCAGTAGGGTTTTTTTTCAATTGGTTTTGGTTTGTTTTGGTTTTTTTTTGCTTTTGAGGTGCGTCTTTGTCGGTGGGTTGTGCTGTTGGGTTGGGGGGGTTGTGGGTATGACTTTTGGGGGTTTTTGTGTGGTTTTTGTTCACAGTGGTGAGTGCTGGTGGTATAGCAGGGATGGGTCTTGTTCTGTTTTTGCACCACGCTATTCCTGGTGTGTGCTGGCATAGCTGTGCTGCCACCTGACCTTGCAGAGCCTCACCTGGGTCTTGTACTGCTTATTTTTTATGTAGGATCGCATTTCTTACCTGGTTAATATGTGTCTACAGGGTACAAATGGGATTTGGAGAGTGAATTTGAGTGGTTTGAGTGCAGCCTGATGGCAAGTGTCAGCTTGTGGTCTGTAAAGCTAGTTTAGACTTTTTTTATTCTTAGTATGTTGAATACACTGTTGGTATTGCATGTGGAGGGTTATCAGCTCTCTAAACACTCAGCCTCAGGTTTTAATATTTCCTTAAAACTGGATTGCAGGTGTAGCTCTGCTTATGTCATTTGGTGCATTGTTCACTGGCTTTATCTGACTTCTTAAAAGTATAGTAGACTAAATAGCTATGTAGGAGTGCATATAGTTCATCATCTTATCACCTTTCCTGGCCAGGGATATCAACTGTTTTGTGAAGAGTTGTCCTAATCTTAGTTGTGGCTGCTGAAAGATGATCCCTGTGTCTCTTGTGCTGGCTGTGAGGCTGCGCTCAGCTGCTTGGGGGGGCCTGGTTCTGCTGGCTGGGCAAAGTGCTGGAAGTGTGCAACAGGAGGAGGGCAGGACTGCCCCATTCAGCAGCAGCGTGGGCTTAGACAGGTATAATCTGCTTCTCAGCCTTCCCTCGAGTGGTGTTTTGGACGAGACCTAAATCTTCACAAATTTTCTTTTTACTAGGTCTTCATATTTCCAGTGAGTTCAGAGTTTGCAACTTACTTGGTACCTGGGGGCAGTGTGGCTTCTTTCTAAACTCAAGTGTTGGTAAACATTTATGGATTCAGTTTTTACACAGGATTTAAAAAAAAAATTTTCCTTTTTTTCTTGGCTAATATTTTGTGTGGATTGGGAAAGATGTACTTGAACTTTTATTTTCAGTTGTAGTTTTGATGTGAACGTGCTGAATCTGAACAGTTATGGTGCCTTAAATTTCAAGAAGCTTGTTCTTCTAGGTTAAAATTTTTAAAAAATTGAAAACCACTCCAGTTTTCTTGAATAACTGAATTGAAGGTGCTAAATTAAACATGTGCTACTTGACATGCTAAAATTGATCAAACTGTCCTTAAAAGCTTTGAAACTGTCCAAGTTTTTCAAGACAAGCAGCACAGTATTGAAGCAGGGTGCTCTGACTATTGATTTGGCTCCTATCACAGAACTAATGTGTGTGTTTTGTCAGATGTAATTATCCATCACAAACATGTTTTGCATTCTTGGAGAGGAAATTGCATTTGATTGAATTATTTATGAATCCAGAATAGATTTAAAACCTTGGGCGATTTAGGGTGTGTCTGGGTTTGATTCTTGTATTCACTGGAGAGTTTCTGTAAGGTTTTCTCTTGTGTCAGAACACAGAGGCTACAAGTAAAACTTAGTGCCCATCTGGTTGGTCCAAGACTCTTTCCTCTTAGTGTCATAGCCCAGGATCACTTTGCTTTACAGGTTTGGTTTTTTCCCCCAGGCTTTTGTAAGAGCAAGTCCCTAAATGTGCAGCGCAGTTCACTGGAGTAGCTGAGGCTTCATCTTTCCTCAGATGTTCTTATTTTTACGGTTATACTGGGGCAGGGTCCCTTGAGTCTTTAGTGCTGTTCTTAATGCAGCATACCTTGATTTATAGAATAACAAGATCATCCAAATACTTAGTTTACAATTTCAGTGCTTCTCCTTAAGTTACCATCATCTTCTCTTACAGATACTTCATGCATGGAGTCTGCAAGGAAGGAGACAACTGCCGCTATTCCCATGACCTCTCCACCAGTCAGTCTGCCATGGTGTGCAGGTATTACCAGCGAGGATGCTGTGCTTATGGAGATCATTGCAGGTAAAGAAATGCCCCAGGCCATCCTGCACGAGTCATTTCACTCCGTATTTCTGAGTAAAGAGCTCAGGGAAAGACAGTAAATCTTAGTGTTTTCCTCTTTTGTTGCTGCTTCAGAAATTTCTAGAGATAGCTTTTCACAGACTGTCTTCTCTTGCTAAATACCAGTGTTTGCCATGCAAATAAACGAGCAAAGGCAAGGTGATAACTGGTTTTCATAAAAGCGATAGTTGTCAGGGCATGGAGTTTTCCTTTTTTTTATTAATAACGTGAGTAGGTTAATTGAAGTTGGAGACGACATTCAGACTAGCTGAATGGGTGAAACTGAGTTACACTATTTAAGTGATCATAATGGCCTGAACAGGTAAGATTTTACTTATTTTTCCCGGTGTTGTCTCTTGAGGAATTGGTACTCTGACACTGGAACTACCATTTTGGAAAAGTAACTGGAGTTTGTCATGTAAGTTCTAAAATGTTGCCCATACAAAATAGCTTTACTTTATAAAAACATATTATGAATTAGTCTATACCCCTGAAATTATAATAAAAAAATTGTGAAGAAAGAAAACAGATACTTTCTTAGTGGAGCAAAGCTTTACAAGGGCTTAGGAATGTTTGTATCATCATATATGCATTTTATTGGAACTTGTCAGAAGTTTTAACATTCTGTCTTATTGCAGCTCTAATTTATGATTAAACATTTGTATCATGATTTTATATGGTAATTCATAGTTGGCTTTGCTTTCATGTTTAATAAAAGGTTACTATATGTAAGAAAGGTAACAAAGAAAGCCTCTCTGTAGTCTATCTGCTAGTGTTGTTTTTTTAGTCATGTAGATGAGTGATCTTCAAACTTTGGACCATGCACCCCATCAGTTCAACATTTTTGAGCCCCAACCAACATGCATATTTATTTATAGGTTTTTTATATATATATATGTACATCTACTACTGTACTAATGTTATATACCTTATAATATGTAATTAAAAATCAGAATTTTAAAAAGGTGAAATGAAAAATATTTAATAAATATCTTATAATATTTTATAAACAGTCCAAAACTATTTTTACTGTCACTAAAAGCCTTATTAACATCAGTATTTTTTTACTGACAGTAATGTTGATTCAGTGGACTTCCTTATTTTTTAAAATCTCAGTGTAACATTTTGTTATACAGTTATTTGAAGGTCTCATTCTGAGTTCAGCTTATTTCAGTCCTTGGTTTTAATGGCGGTCATAGCTGAAAAAGATCTTTCACAAAGATATGCAGATCCAAAAGGAAGTGTGTTGTTGGCTGCATGTACTAATGTGTGATAAATTCAGCTAGTAAGTTTCCACCTTCCCTAATGTCAATCAGCTGCTAGTGCAGATGAACTGGAAGATGTTGCATTTTTATATTTTTAGTAAATGGGTCCAAAATACACTGGAATTCTGAATTTGAAAGATTTTTAAACATGTTAGAGAAATCGCTTTCCAAGTTTAAGTGTACAAGATATGAAAGTTTTTTGTAGTTGACACACTTGGGTAGTTTTTGGCAATAAAATCACATAATGGTGGAAATACTTCATTTTCAAAGTGTTGTCTCCATACCACACATTTCCCTCAAAAAGCAGTTATCTGTTCATAGAATGACTTTATCTTGGAGGGGCAGTTTGAATGTGGTTGGGTTTGGGGTTTTTTTTTAATATCAGCAGCATACTGCTGGCAGTGACTTGTCACAGTAAAGGGCAGCAAATTTGGACCACTTGTCTTTGTGAAGTAAACATACATAACTCATTCATGGCAATTTTTAAGTGCTTTACCATGAGATAATCAGCAAACATCTGTGTGGTACAGAAGATTTTTATGGTGGCTCTCAATCTCATAACTGGGGTAAACATTTGACTAGTTAAAAATCTATATTGATGACATTCTCTAGTGTCACTTGGGTGCTTCTGGATCCATCTTTGCTACAATATCTTGCCTGTGAGTGATGCAGTGATGAATTTCTGGTGTGGTGCTCTCCCTGTAACCTTACCCTGGAATCTCTTATTGTGGTCAGAGCAGCTGTTCCTTCGGTGGTTTTCCTTGCACAGTTTTTCCATAGAGCATTGTTTTTATTACAGTAGTTGTCTACTGTTGAGAATCTATCTCCTCCAGTGAATCTTTGTCTTTATTAAAGAAGTAATTTTGTGACAATGTTTCTCTTCAGGTACCTCTTTTCTCGGGTCTCTCACAAAAAACAGTTCAGCATTGAAACAGAATCTAGCAAGTATCATAAGCTGAGACATGTGAAAAACATCTGTACTTTTCTTTCTGCCATACAGCAAACTTCCCACACTGCAAAATTTGTTTTACTGCCTGTTTCTTGAAATCTCTAGCAGTGTTTTCTGTGTGTTTCCCAACAGTATTTGATGACAAAGGAATGTGTTTTACTTTGTCACCATATTGTTTTCCATGAGTTATTTCAGTCATTTTTACCACAGCAGGAAGAAAAAGTGGTCCAGTGGCATATGGCTTTTTGTCTTTCATTGTTACGTAACAAGCCTCAGAAGAGGCTTCTAAGCCCTTATTGTGAAGTTCTGCAAAGTACTGGATTGAGTATTGCATGACTTGAAACATCTTGGAAAAAATTGTGGAGGTTTGTCTTTGTGTTCTGGATGTTTTGATTTTCGATGTTTTGCTAATTGAGATGGCTTCATACTATCAATGGCTAATATCTCAAGGTACAGTATGCACTGAGAGCACGGTTCTTCATTAATAGTAGTGGATGTAAATCCATATTTCAGATTGCCTTCTTGGTAATTTGATTTATTCTGTGGTTCCCCTCCCACTGAGTTCAAGAGCTGATTAGGTTGGCATTGTTTTACTTTGTAGTGTGGCTGATAAGGAGCTCATAGTAGGAGTAGAAGTGTTAGCTCTGTCATTTTCTTGTTGGCTTTTGCTCACATTGTCACTGTTGTCGTCAGCCCACAGTTGCAGGCGTCTTTTCAAGCCACTTGTTCACTTTGTCAAGGTTAGTTTAGGTAAAAAAAGATCAGATAATCTGTTGATTCATTAAGTGGGTACAAGCAAACTGCAATATGTCACAATATGCTGAAAGTGAGCAGACAAGGGGGGTGCCACTATCAGCCCACTGGATGGTGGAACACCTGCTCCTTCAGGGCACCTCACACGTACCACACATGGGCCCTCTGGCATATGGACTGTGAGGACACTGCCATCAACATGTATCTTAATAATCATAATTAAAATGTATTGTGTTTTTTAAGGGGAAGAAACCTGCTAAGTTCTAGTATTTTTTTCCTGCACCCCAGTGCCTTGGGCACCTCGTATGGTGCACACACATCAGAGGCCACAGATGTAGAGATCTGAAGGCTTGAATTTTAAATTTGTGCTTCATAGGATTAGGATTTCCAAGCTGACATTTGGTTGGGAGCACCTCTTTATTATGCAAGAAGTGGGACACTTCATTGTTTTTAACCTGACACAAGCTAAACGGATCACAGTCACTTCAAACTTCTGTATGGTCTCAAAAAATTATCTCCTGTTGTCCTTGAAATTAGTCAGGAAATATCTAAGACTACGGTGGTGTATTTGTAATTTATTTTCTCCATGTAGTCTCCTAGTTGCTGGAAGACAGATTTTTGAGGGAAATGGTGCCTTCCTGCTTATTGTGGGTGGTAGGGCTCAAAGTGTTCTGATTATCATATTCCACTATGAGCTGAAAGAGGCATTAGAAATAAGTACTCAAATTCAGTGTAAAATCTGCATGAGACAAGATGCTTAGACGCAGGAAAAGAATCACTTATGTTGTTGGGGATCTCTGAATCTATGCCAGCAGAGGCCGGGTTGCCCAGGGCATTGTCCAGTCAAGTTTTGAATATCTGCAAGCATGAAGATTGTGCACCCATTCTAGTGTTTAACTACTCTTAGAGCAAATTTTTTTCCTAGTATCTGTAACTGTAACTTCCCATTTTGGACTGATGCCTACTGACTGTCATCCTATCACTGCACCTCTTAGAAGACTCTGCCTGATCTTTCCTGTGGCTTCCCATGAGATACTTGGAGACAGCAGTGTCTGTCCTTAGTCTTCTCTTTATAAAGCTGAATGAACTCATTTTTCTCATTCAGTAATACTACACATGTGTAATAGGTACCTGACCAGTTTGGGACACATTTGAAGTTTATTCTGTGTAAGTTAAGTAAGAATTGTGTACACTTTTTTTTTTCTCCAAAATTTCAGTACGTTGTGTTTCTTTGAGCAATGCTACAGATTGCACAAGTGGAAGCATATCTTTATAAAGGGCCATCAGTGACTTTCTCTTCCAAGCCATTTCTGGGTCCTCCTTCCTGATAGCTTGTTCACATCTTCCTTAGTTTATTTTCAACACACGGGGCTGCCGTCTGCAGGTATTTTTTTGTGGAAAGTTGACGCGATGTGTTTTAACTTTTCAGGTATGAACATACCAAGCCACTAATACAAGAAGAAGTGACTGATGTGAATCCAGAGGCGGAAATCTATCCATCAGTGTCCTCAGACTTTGCATCGCTCCCTGAAACAGCTGAAGAATTTATTGCTGAGATAGAAGATGAAAATACGGATCTGGCAGCAGCAGGAGTAGGGGCTGAAGACTGGGTGAATGCAGTGGAGTTTGTCCCTGGGCAGCCATACTGTGGGCGTGGTAAGCTGATCACAGGAAAACAGTGAAGTTCCATCATGGCTCAACAGTTTCTATGTGGTGCATTTATTTTCATGCTTTTCATATTTATTGATCAGTTCAAGTGAGCTTGGGCTTTCCAACATGAGTAGTCAGACTGACTGTTCCATTTGGAAACCAGGTATATTTCAAGTCAGTCTCTGCATGACTGGCTTTCTCTTGCTGTGTTTCTGAGTGACTTGAGAATCTCTCCTTTGAGGTTTAGTTTGCATATGGGATGGGAGATGAAATTACTGGTCATGCAATTAATATTGCTGCTCTGGAGAGATAATCCGCTGCCTTTGTGTTTTGGGTTGGTTGATTTGGTTTGGGGTGGTTTTGCATTCTTTTCAAGGTTTTTCAGTGGAGGTACAGGTTCCTGTAGAAGGAATTGAAGCCTAATGCTTACTTTTGTGAATCCCGTGGCCGGAGGCTGAAAATTACTTATTCTAGTTACCTTTCTGGAACTCAGCTTTCTAATACTGGGACATAATGAGCTATTTCTAATAGCTCATTATGAGAATGAGACTAAAGAATCTCATCGTATGAGACCAGACTATTTGAGTAGCATACTTGTCATCTGTTTTTCCTGCAGAAAGATAACGGTCTTAAAATTTAAGTGAAAAGTAGGCTGAAGGTGTTCACTTTAACATAATTTCTAATATTTGTCTCTCTAAGGCATGAGGAGGCTATGAGTACTTAAATAATTGTTTGAATTCAAAATGGACATGTTGCATCCAGAAGACTTTGAAGAAGAAATAGAGTGCTCAGAGTATTCTACTTTGTCTCCATAGCACTGCTCGGATTCTCAGATTTGAAAAGAGAATGACCTTCTCAGTGTTACAGGGTGCTGCTTGGAGCCTCCTGCCTTCCAGTTTGAGGAGGGTGAAGAGGAATGGTCAAGTGACACAATGGTTTGCTAGTGTTGAGAAGTTTGATTATGGAATTGTGTAATAGATCTGTGACTTGAGTGTTTCCCAAAGGAATGAAAACTTGACCGCTACCTGTTAACGTGCCACCTTACTGTCGTAAAAGATACAGCTTCTGTGCTTGCTGAGACAAAGGATTTAAAAAAATATTTTAATCAGAATATAATACTTTAGATTGGAAGGAACCTCTGGATTTCATCTAGTTTATTTCCTGCTTAAAGGTTGCCAGGGGCTTTGTTTAGTTGAATCTCTATCCTCAGAGATGTTCAAAGGGCCATAACCTCTGGGTATCCTTTGCAGTGTTTGACTTCTTTCACAAAGAAAGCCTCTTCCCTAGTATGTAATTGGATTTTTCCCTGCTTCAGCTTGCCTTCTGTCTCTTGTCATGTGCACGTCTGAGAAGAGTCAGTCTCTTTTCTTGGGCTTCAGCCCTATTAATGACTGGCTGGCCCTCCACTGGAATCAATTGCTAGTTTGAACAGCCAGAGATCTTTTAAATACACACAGTCCTTACAGAAGAGCTGGTGCTTCTTCCTGAAATCTTAAGTCATTATACTGTTAACTTAGTTTAACTAAAGCAGTTTCTTTTTTTAGGGGTTAAGCTTATTTTTCGTGCAAACTTGTGCCAGATTAAGTTAAATAACGTTCTCTTCTGTGAATCTTGTTGCAAATCTCTGTTTTACAGCCTTTGAAACTTGATGTATTTTAATGTACAAACGTATTCATCTGTTTCTGTTCTGAACAGTGCTACATGATGCTAATTCCCATGGTGACTTAAAAAAAACTTTACTTTTCTGAAGCAGCTGTCTTTGTTAAGCTACAGAAATAAAAATGTGTGCAGTGTGTTCTATAGTGTATGCCTTAAAGCAGATTATTCTTGTCAAATCGCTGGAGAAATGTACAGATACTTGGAAACTACAAAATGAAACTTATTCCTCAAGGTTACCTAGAAGCCTGTGTGTTTCAAATCATCTTGAAAATGATAAAGATTCAAGGTTGGCAGTTTAACCATGCATAGCTTGGACTATAATGCTCACCTTGTACCACCATTCTCTGATCTGGGACTAAACCTGGTATCTTGAAGATGACTTCAGGACCTAGCATAGAAAATAGTGATGATTCTTCAGGTATTCACTTGTTAGTTGTACAGATGTGCCACATTTCCATACTTGTTCTGCAGCTGTTGCTGCTCGATGTTCTGCAGTAATTGAGGAAGAGTAGAAAGGCAGAAATACAAGAAGCACTAAATTGGGTGTCTGCTTGCTGTTACTAAAAGATTAATGTGTTTGATGCTACACAGTGTGTCCTAAAGTGCAAGCAGGTGATGTATGGATCAAAGGTAACAAACCAGTTTTTCCACTAGCGTGAATTTAACCCTGTTGACTGGGAAATGGGCAGTGAGAAGGTGGGAATTGAGTCCACCTACTGGTGAACAGAGATTTGGAAAACAGCTAATAGAATAATACAGAACGAACGTTACTCTGAGGGATGTTGGATTTGTAACTGCTGAGACAGTGAAGTCTTCTGAATTTTTCTAATTGTGCTTTCAAAGAGGAAGTAAAACTGTAGCTGATACAGTGCAGTAGATGTAGAAGATATGCATACTGTTCCAGCCTCACAGTAAAAGAATTTCTCCCTGCTATCTAATCTTAACCCAACCTCTTTCAGACTGAATTTTAGTTTGAAAGCATTACCTTTGTCTTACTACTACATGCCTTTGTAAAAAGTCCCTCTTCATCTTTGTTGTAGGCCCCCTTCAGGTCCTGGAAGGCTGCAGTAAGGTCACCCCGGAGCCTTCTCTTCTGCAGGCCGAACAACCCCAACTCTCTGAGCCTTTCCTCATAGGGGAGGTGTTCGATCCCTCTAACCATCTTCATGGCCCTCAACTAGGTAAAAAAATCTGTGACAACATTAACTTGAGCAAACACTGGCAAATGCAACAGTTGAGGGAATAGAAACTGAATGGTAGTTGTGATTTTTTGTTATGTCTTTTGGAAGTGGAGACCATGGATTTCAAATGGGAGGGCAAGTGGGATTTCAGTAAGTAAGTACATATTTTCATGTTATGCTGAGCTACTCAGAAGAGTCTGTAGAGCCTAGTATATGGTTTCTTGTTACTTTTCTTGGTGCTGGTTCACTAGAACTTGTTGGGAAGAAGAGGTAATGAACATTCTTTGTTTTGGAATCTCTGACTGAAAATAAGGAGGTTGCCAGGTGACTTGTTACTCAGTTACTCACTTGCTTTGAAAAGTATGTTTTTAACAAACAGGCTGCTCTAAGATCAGCCTGAGTGACCACTACAGTTAGAGGTGGTTCAAGAAGCACATTTGATCTTATCTTTGAGAGCTAATATTTTTCTGCACTAGTCTTCAATATTTGCTTGTTCCTCAAAACTTAAGTTGCAGGGATCTGCATTTTCTTTGTCCTAAAACTAACAGACTGATGCATGCCTATTGTTTTGTCTTTGCTCCATGGGGATGAAAACTGTGCGAGCATGCAGCCTCTGATTAACTTTGAGAAGGAGTCTGTCCTTCACTTTAACTGATCCAAGTATACCTTTGGTAGTTTTTGCTTGTTTCTCCAAATCTAGTGCTTGAACAGCTTCTAAAAGTTATGATTTTGTATAGCATAGATGACTTGTTACTCTTGTAATAGCTTCTGGTTATGTAAATGAACTCCAGCTGCTGTTCTTCCTGGTGTTTACTCTGAATATAGTAACACTTTATGTTTATTATATCTTCAGTTTCACACTGGCTGCTTTTGTGTTGTAATTCAGTAATCATCCTACTTGTGTAACAATCTCAGAAGGCTGACTTGTGGTGAGGCAGGCAAGCATGTGTGTGAGGTACAGGGAGAAGTGTTCAGCTGTCTAAAGGGGGAAAAGAAAAGATACAGATTTCCGTTCAGTTTAGAATTAGGTAAGGGAATTTACTTAGGGTGTTGCAAAACTGATGGCTATCTTAGAATGCAGTGAAAATGGCCTGAATTTCAGTTTCTTAAGTTCATGTATCTGGCTAATTGACCAGATAGATACCTGTTTAGGACAGGCATTTTGGCAAATATGTAGAATGGAATTAGTTTGAGAGGCGTGGACACCACTTTTCTATCAATCCTAGAGATGCAAGGGAGTCCAGAAATGAAAGTTTCTTCAGTGTTCAGGCTAAACAAGAGTGTGCTAATTAGCCTGCACATAAGGAATTGCTGATGTGGTATTGCCATACTAGCATTTTGTTATGCTGGATACACCTTTATTACTTCAGCTGTGTAATTTCTGGGAAAAAAACTGTGAACTTGAGCTGATATGAAAATTTTAGCTGAAGTGAAATTGATTCTAAAAGCAATGAGAGATTTGTAGCCTTATTTAATGGTTGCTGAACCAGAGTATGTATAACAGTGTATTTAAGCTGCTGAGGACTGGTGCGGTTTTTCTAGTGTGGACTTAGCCTGTAAATAGATCTTCCCTGGCCACTGAAACTTTGATAGCTTTAATCTTGTCTGGGTTGAAGGATGAAGAAATTGGTCTTGAAATTTCTTGAGTGGGGAAAATAATTTGGTTCAGGTTGAGCGTGTGTGAGCTTGGACTTAAATGAACCTCGGTTGTTTCTCTTATTCTGTTTGGGTAACCTGAATGTTCTTACTCCCAGTGCTCAAAATCTGAATGTGCTGCTTACTGTTGTTAATTCTGTTCCTAGCTGCTCCTTTCTGTGCTGAAGCACCCTTGCAGGAAATGGTGATTGAAGAAGAATATGAGAAGCAGCAGGCAGATGTGGAGATGAAGAAGGAGCTGTGCCCCTACGCTGCATTAGGAGAATGTCGTTATGGAGAAAACTGCGTGTATATCCATGGGGACGTGTGTGACATGTGTGGCCTGCAGGTCTTGCATCCCATTGATGCTGCACAGAGATCTCAGCACATAAAGGTAAGCAAACAACTGTCTGGTGTTTAACAGCTGTAAGTTATTGCTTCCTAGCTCCCCTCAATCACTTGTTACTAATTCCCTTTCATTTGAAGGTGTGTGCAGGTCAGGCAGTGAATGAAATTCCGGTTGTAAACTAGACTGTTTCCTGCCAGGGCCATACTCAAAAGCAGCTGGATTTCCTTATCTGTGTTGGGAGAGCAGTCTGCTTAAAGATACTAAAGCTTTGTTCTTTGCCTAGTAAAAGTGGATGGTCTTTTAGATTGCCTTTTCATGTTTAAAAGCAGTGTCTGAAGGAAGGAATTTGAACTCTGAATTGGTTGTTCCCCATTACTTGAGCAAATTTTGAGGATAAAGATTTTTTTTCAGCTTAATCACACTCTATTTCATTATGCAAAACAGCAAAGTGAGTTTAAAAACCTGCTTAGACCTCACCACGTGACCAGTTGTCTCTGTAGTTGTTTTCTTTGTGTCTCCTTTTCAGTCTTGCATTGAAGCTCACGAGAAGGACATGGAGCTTTCCTTTGCCGTCCAGCGTAGTAAAGACATGGTGTGCGGGATCTGCATGGAGGTGGTGTATGAGAAAGCTAATCCTAGTGAGCGCCGCTTTGGGATCCTCTCCAACTGCAGCCACACTTACTGTCTCAAGTGCATCCGCAAGTGGAGGAGTGCTAAACAATTTGAGAGCAAGATTATAAAGTGAGGCGCTTTCCCATTTCGATTGTGCTTTGTTACTGTGGCTTGTGACAACTTGCAACAGACTTCCAGATGCAGAGTGCACAGAGACTGCATTTAATGCATACTAACTTTGAGTTTAGGAATGAAATAATTGTTAGGGATAACATTTACACTCTGATTTGGCTAATACGGGTTAAGTTTGCAGAACTCAATGGTAGTAAATAACTGTTGTTTATTTAGTAGCATGTTGTCCAGTGGTTACTGTTTATGTCTTGGACACTCAGACAGGAATCTGGAAACAGATTAACCAGTTCAGAATGTATGCTGCTTAATTCTTTGCTGCCTTAGAGCATTACTCAGTTGGCAAAACATTTCTCCATTTAAGGCTGTTGTAGAAAATACAAAGTTCCAATCAAATAAATATAGGAATAATACCAAAATAAATTTATTCAATTCTAAAGAAAAAGGAGTCTGTGTGAAGTGTTTTTTCAAGCTTTTCTGAGACAATCTGACCAGCTGCTATTTCCATTGAGTTCTTGAAGGACAGTTTAGGTTATCTTCATGTATAAGAGAGTCTAGATTGAAAAGGTTGTACAGCAGGTATATGAGTACAGTACCTCTTTAAAGATGGATATTTGCCATGACTTTTTATATAGGAGAGAGAGCGCCCTGTAATGTGGAATTTTGCAGCACAGTCTGTTCATTTCCCAGGTCCTGCCCAGAATGCCGGATCACATCTAACTTTGTCATTCCAAGTGAGTACTGGGTGGAGGAGAAGGAAGAGAAGCAGAAACTCATTCAGAAATACAAGGAGGCAATGAGGTATGAGCAATGCAGCCTTTTATCAAATTGAGACCGCAGAGATAAAGACCCACATGGAGAAGAAGGGTGTTGATGTAAAGCCCCTTTTCACACCTCCTTTTCACCACCACGTGTGAAGTGCGTCTTTGCCTGTCTACCCACAGATGCATGCACACAGTCCCAAAGCTATTCCTGTGTTCTTTCACCTGAGTCTTTCCCTTCTCTACACAAAACACTGGTGGTGTAGCCATAAGACAGTCCAAGCTCATGCACTGCACACCACTGGTGTCCCTCTGCATGCATCAGTCCACACGTAGTTTAATAAATAATTTCTGCATGTAGGTCTTTTCCTCACAAAATGCCTTGTGCTCCTGGTACCCGAGATCCTTGTGGACTGCAGGTCAATGCAATTCTGAAGTCTGACTGGGGTCTGCTGTCAGTAAGGGTTGTGATATTTTCCTTTCCAGCAACAAGCCATGCAGGTATTTTGATGAAGGCCGTGGGAGCTGTCCATTTGGAGGGAACTGTTTCTACAAGCATGAATATCCTGATGGCCGCCAAGAGGAGCCACAAAGACCCAAAGTAGGAACCTCAAGTAGATACCGGGTCAGTGCTGCTGTTTAATTGCCCTTTCCATAGAGAGAGAGCAGAAGAGGGGTGTGCATTATGTCTTCTGCCTTGAGAAGAGGACAGGGAAATATTGACTCTTCTTTTTTCCACTTCTGATAGACCTCTGTAATGGTGAATTTGAAGGAAGCGGTGCTCTAAAGTGTGTGAATGCTGGAGGCCAAGATGGAAAGACTAAATTTTAAAAGCTTTCCTACAACATACTGAAGTAGGAATGTTGGGTAGCATTAATAGGGGTGTGTAAAGGGTAAATTCTGCTGGAGGTCAGTATCTCCCTGAAAGAGAAATGTGATTTCTTGCATGTCAGAAAGTACTCCAGGGGCATTGGCAGCCTCTGGAAAGGCTCCTGCTTTGTACCAGTTGGTCACCTGGGGAAATCCTTGTGTTCCATTTGCAGGCCCAGCGGAGGAATCGGTTCTGGGAGTTCATCGAGGAGCGAGAGAATGGTGATCCCTTTGAAACTGACGAGGATGAGGTGGTGACCTTTGAGCTTGGTGAGATGTTGCTTATGCTGTTGGCAGCCGGAGGTGATGATGAGCTAACGGATTCCGAGGACGAGTGGGACTTATTTCATGATGAGCTGGAAGATTATTATGATTTGGATCTATAGCACCTGTCAGTGGAGTGTGGACTGTTGTCTTGGCTTCAGGCAGTAGCTATTACCTGTGGTGTTGTGGCAGTGCCTGTGTTTCTCCTAGGCAGGCCGATCAATTCCAGGTGCTGTTGTAATAACTTTTACCCAGGGTCTGTCTCTTCCCCTCCCCTCCTCTCCCACCCCAGGAGTGTTGTTTTTCCTCTGTTTAAACAAATAACAAAAAAATAAATCTTTAAAATGTTAGTTTTTGTAAAAATGAATTTAACTGTCAAACAGTTAGCTTAGGTTTGTTGCTTCATCTGTGTACCCAACAGAGTTCACCCAGTTCCAGGGTTAAAGTGTTTACAGGATTTCCACACTCATTTTGAAGAGCCCAGATACAAAAATGAGCAGTGGCCATGCAGTGGGGATGTAAATTGGCTGATGGCCTTTATTCTGTCTTTGTACCAATATTTCTGATTTCAGGCCAGATAAAAATATTCTTTCTGGAATCAGCTCCGTTCCAGCCCCCTCATGTACACGTCTTCATTTGTGACTTTTGGTCTCTGTTTACTTGCACATTACTATTACTACTGTGTAACCAGAACCAGGTGTGAACGTTCTGGATTTTTACTGTGTTTAGCATGAAAGGAAAATGTCTTTGTGAAAGGAGAACTCTCTATGTGTATATACAGATAAATGTAGAGTTGGACCTCAAGGATGGGGAGACTCTGTGTAAGTTAAAAATAACAAAACCATCTTTCATCCCCTCTTGGTGCATGAAGTCTAGCCTCCAATTGGACATGAAACTGCTCTAGTGGTCTCAGCCCAGACTGGGAAACGATCCTGACTATCGCTTCACTTGATCGATGGCACTCCCTAATACACCAGCTCTCTTTCATGTGTATGATTAGGGTTGTCCAGGAGCAGAAATCCGGTTAGCCAAGGTGGGGTCAGAGGAACACCAGAGAGGACCCTTTAGCTTTATCGCTCTGTAAGTTTTAGAACTTCATGTAAACACTTAAGCCGTGAGCTTTGCTAGAAACTCGCTGTGCCTCCCAGCTGCTTTGAGGTACTTGTGCCTCTCTGCAGCTGAGTTGGGCAGGTTGCCTGGTAAAGCTGTTCAGTTTATGTGAGTTACTGCTTACAAAGGCAGTCGTGCAGTTTCTGGCTGTAATTTGCATTGGGAAATTACTTTGCCACCAAAGCCCCAGCACAGGAATTTTAACCTTGCATTACATTATTGCTGTTTTTTATTGACTTGTGGATGCCCCGTGATCTGTTCTCCTGCTGCTCTTGTCCCCTAGACTGCCTCTCCTTTCACTTTTAAATGGAATGAGAAATTGTTCTGAGGTCTATAACGTATTGTTTTGCAGCTGCCTTTTGTAAGAAGCACTTTTCCCAAATAAAAAAAGTAAAAAAAAATTAAACAAGAAGTCAGTCTGTTCTTTTAAGTTTGAACCTTCTGGGTTTTAACTTGATTCTTTTTGTGTGTGTTTCTGTAAATACAAAGGCATTTATGTCACTTAGTCTTAACTCCTGCAGAACCGTGTTATGCTTAGTACAGAATTCTAGTGTTGTTAAAGCCTTTCCAGCCAAGAGCCTGTAAGGCAAGGGACACATTCCAAACAGACAGCTGAGACAGCTGATATATTGAAGGAATATCTGGGGCCATTAGTAAGAACAGATGCATTGCTTTCTCAGAAGTCCAACACTATTGTGTTAATTTTATTTGCACTGAACAAAGCCAACTGCAGGATATACTCTTATCCATAGTTTTGTGTCATAATGCTGTTTGGACAGCAAGTCCAAGCACTGCTACGGGCCACTTCCTGAGGCTCCACGTGCTTGAAGCCTGTGTGTTCAGATAGAAATACACAAAGTTGGAAGTAAACTAGAAAATATGCTAGAAGCATATTCAGATGCAGGGGAATATGATTAAAAAAAAGTTTAAGTGAACAGAGTAAAGCCATTTTTGGTTTGTTTGGTTTGTTTTTTTTCCCCAGGGACAAGTAGCAGAGGGAAGCAAGGAATGTAATTTGAGCAAGTAACACTTTAAACTGATAAGAAGGAGAAAACAAAAAAATGAAAGCCTTCCTGCCCTACATGGTGGACAAAAGTTTCAACATCCTATTGGAAAGCTTGATTCAAATGTGAGTTTGTAACAAAGCTATGTTCTGATAAGATGGAAAAAGGTAATGAACTTACCAGCCAGAGCACACAAGTGCTTCTTTCCTAAGGGCTCAGGAGTGATGTGCTTTACTCTCTGCCTGGGTGTACGTGTGGCACCGTGGTGGCTGCTGCTGCTTTCAAAGCTTCTTCCTGTGCGTGTTACAGAGGAGGCTGACAATAGCCAGATGAGTGATTTGCTTTGGTGGAGGCTGGTGGGTGGAGCTGCACGGCCACTGGTGTGTTCACGTGCATCATGACAAGTAGTTCCTCTTGCTTTGAACTGTGCTCTGGTTCCTGTTGTGCAGGTCCAGGAGCTGCCTGTGTTTGTCCCCAAGCCAGTACTGCTTGGTGCCGCTTCCAGTCCGAACCGTGCTGTGGGAGGCTTGTTTCTCAGCTGGCTGGAGCGTTGTGATTCCCACCCCACCAACCCCAGACTGGGACAGCTGGAAATAGTAGGGCCTCTGAAATAACTATGTTCGTAGGCTGCTCTGTTTTTCCTCTGAGAGAACAGGAGAATTAAGACAAGCTTATAATGTAAGTAGATTGAGGGTGACAACTTTGGCTGTGCTATATTCTCTTCAAGGAAATATTTAAAGTACAGAAACTGAAGAGGCCAATGAGAGTAGTGTCAAGATGGAAAAGGTATGAAGTCTCCATAAACTTGCACCAGCAGAATCTTAATTTTTCATCAAAAATCTTTAGAAAAAGATGGATGCTATCACTTGAGGTGCCTTGACTTTACTCCTTAGGCCAGAATATATATATTTAGTTTGATACAGACCTTTGCCTCTTGTGGGCAGTGCAGAGTGAGCGTGCTTCCTGTTCTCCCTGCTCTGAATGTGATCATACAAGGTAAGAGCACTTGTTACAACTTCTGCTTTAGTTCAAATGCTGGTAGCACAGCTGGCCTTTGTGGCCCAAAGTGGATTGCAGTCTTTGAGGAAATAGCTCAAAGGTTCCTTTAATGAAATACTAAGTAACTTCCCTGCTACTGCAGATACAGAGGAGATTTCTCTTTTGAGGGTACCATGAGCTATGGGGTGTCTGATGTTTGGAACAAAACTGGTGTAGATGAAATTATTAATGCTGCAGCAATTTAAAATGAGGGAATCCACATGTAATCCCATAGGACTGAGATACAATACAGGACTGTGCTGCAGAGATCAAGTAGCTACAAAGTCAGTTTAATGCTAGCATTGGAAAGGCATTAAACTGCAGTTGTGAGGCTCACTTCAGGTTAGCAAAACTAGACTTAGGAGTGGAAACTGTATAAGCAGTGATGTTCATGGAGAAAGCAGTAGCAAGGAAATGTGGGATTGCAAATATGCTGAACTCTTGCCCTGTTATCCGTGGGTGTGCTGTTTGTTACTGGCTGTCAAGCCACAGTCAACCCCTGCTTTATGTGACTGCATTGACAGAAGCTGTGCAGGCAGCTGAGTGAAGGTTGATTTACAACAGCAGCATTAGAAAAAGTGCTTTAAAAGATTTTTGAAAGCCTTCCCATCTGAAACTGAATTCCTGTTACAAGGTGAAGTACTCTTAAGACAAAGGGGCTTTTGGCCTGTCTAGAACTATTCTCAAAGGACTGTGATAGCCCAGCATTGCCTGTTGGTGTAGTTCTAGTTCTTAACACAGTCACTTAAGAGTGGTGCTTCAAAATTTTTTCAGGAGCCAGTTTGCTGAGCAATGTAGGCCCTCACACACACCTGCAGGCAAACGTGGTGTTCTGGGAGCTGAGAGCCATGAAAATGCCTTCTGGCAGCCCACATTGGGCAGGGGCAGCTGTAACAGCACTGCCCTTAGAGCACTCACCTGGCTGGGGGAAGCTTCACTTCCAGTTCCTTGTCCAAAACCACAGGCATGCATCTTCTTCCTGAAAGAAGGCTTCAGGATAGAGCACTCCACCTCTGTTCAGGATCTGAAAATTGTCTCCCTTCCAACTATACTTAAACATTAACTGGAATGATTAGATAAGAACCTCAGCTTTTGTAATTGAGAGCCTGTCTTCTGCATATGAAACAAAACTCGACCACGTAGGCAGTGCTGGGTGCCTTCCACATCACTGGGCTGCTGTTGGGTTGGCTTTTAACTAGTCAGCTTCTGGGAGGTGTCAGTTTGGTACATTTAAAAATATTTATACTTATTTTTATTATCCTGTTCCACCAGTAGGTACTGCTTCATCTCATCTGGCCTGGCTGTGACACCAGTGCAAGTAACGTGCCGCAGCAAAGAGTCAAATACTTCTTCCCAGTAGATAAGAACTTAACAAATGAGCTCATCTGCAAGCTGAACGTGCAACTCTTAAAACTGAAACCTGTGGGACAGTAATAATTTTTAAAATAGTGTTGTGAACAACCTTATAACCCTTTGTACAAATGCATTAATGATGCTGTCAAGAAGCACTTGGAATTTGATATGATTTGCATATGAAGCTGGGGGACAAACCATCAACAGAAGGTTCCATAGCAGTTAATGCTACTTTGCCTTGTCCTAGCTCTGTGTTTCCATCTGTTCTCTGATGGGGAAAGGCAGAACCACAGAGATCATGCTTCGCTTGTGTTTTAATCTAGTGGTTCTCACGGTCTAGAATAACAGGCTATACTAAGGGGATTTTTTAAGAGTTCATAGCTTCATGTATTACCTCATGAGTAACAGCCTTACCAATATACTCTGAAGAACCTCGTTAGCAAGTGCTGCTCTTCACTCATGTGGGACAGCTGGGAAAGCGACTGTGGAAACCACTCTGTAACTGCCCAAAGGCCTCCTGGAAAATGCCAAACAGAACCAACCAAAAGAGCTCACGTTCCTGGTATAGCTGCACAATGGGCAGCTGTCTAAGACTAGTTTCTTGGAGGAGTAGGAAGCCTGTTAGAGCTGTTAAAGGAAAGGGAACAGTCACAAGCCTGTTCTCCCTGATCCTGTGTTGCACAGCTTTCTGCCAAGGAAGGTCTTGCTTTACCAGTAGCTCCATATGTGCAGGAAGGGAATGGCAAGAGCCCTGTAACCTGGCAGTGCTGGGCACTCAGGATCACATCAGCCTGCACAAGTCTCCATACTGAGGGTAAGCAAAATAACTTCATACAGTAGTGGCTAATTAAGATGGCAAACCCAATGAACCATGCAAAGTTAACACTCTGCTGGTACCATCCTTTCTCTAACTCTTGACCAATGAAAGATTGTAACTGGAGATGAAAGCAATACTTTTTCTACTGCAGTCTTTGGGAAGATACTACTACCAAAAAAAAAGCAAAAATGATGGATTACAAACTACTACCAGGAATAGAAATATTAAGCTTACATTTGACTGCTTTTGTAGTGACAAGAGCTGTAGAAACTAGTTGTTTGGAAGCTGGCTTGCCACTTTGAAAGGCTGTGGTATTTACTGTTGCTTAAATGTGCAAACTGAAATGCAACTACTAGGCTAGTAAAAATGAAGAAGGAATAAAGATTTCAAAAGTAAACATGAGAAGGAGGATGCCTGAAGATGAAGCTTTCTCCACAGCAGGCTATAGCAAGAGGGTAGCATGGAAGATTCCTCCCTCAGTTTACCCAGAGCTGAATTAACCCCTGCTCTTTGCATGTAATAGCAAAGAACCTGGCCAGAGAAAGCATTAAGAATATTAGAAATATTTCCAAGACTATTATTCAATGATTCATTCTCCTTTATTTTTTTGTGCTTCTCAGACAAGATTTTCCAGCAATACTTGCTACATGTTTTTCCCTGTTTTTCAAGGACTTAGGAAACAGGGGCAGCCAGCCATTGGGTAAGCTGGCAACACCCCAGCCTTCCCAAGGCTGCTTTGCATGGAACACAAACTGTGTTTTATCATTACAGAGTTTGAGTTGCAGTTCGTAGCTTAACAGCAACTGAGTGGTACTTTGGTACATGTGGACTGCAGTCAAAAAATCTTCCTCTGATATTTCTTTCCTCCTCCTTCCCTGTTTCCATCTACTGGGAAAAAAAAAAACTTGCAAACAAAACAGCAGAAAAAAACCCCTCAAAACCCTCATCAAAAAAAACTCAGCCCAAAGCCTTCATTCAGTTCAGGTATACAGAAAAGTAAGCCCCAAGCAGCAGAGCTTGCAATTGGGAGGAGCAATCCAAAACCTTACATTGCTACCACAATGTTCAGTCTCCACAGCAGTAGCAGATAACTCACCTAGGGCAGCTCTCTGGTGCACCCTGTACCTTTGCCTTACTGCTCTAACATAATATAAATTTTTAATTTTTTACCTAATTTAAACCATCTTACCCCTTGCTGAGTTTTACAGGAGCTTGCATCCATCCTTCACACTCCCTTGAAAATCTACAGGCAAACTCTCAAGCTGCCACTGGCCCATCACACAAGCTACAGAAGGCTTTTGGTTAAAATCAGCACATCTAAAGCAGGATGAAGTTAGCAGGGAGGAATGAAAAAAAAGGCCCCTTCACTGGAAGCTTTGCTGCTCCCAGCAAATCCATGTAGCAAGATGCAGATCAGGATTGGGAACAACCCTGACTATGACAAAGCAAAGTGAAAGGCAACTTTTCTCACTCCAGGAAGAAGTGTATCATATTCTGCCTGCTATGCAACCCCAGAGATGTCTCCAGGTTTGTCTGGTGAGGAGCTCAGGGCAGATGGGAAATCCTATACTCGTCCATAAATGTTATTAAGCTCCTTGGGATGGGTGGCTACCTGCCTGACATCAGGAGAGCTCCTAAATGAAAGTTTAGGCAGAAGTGGGTTGGTGCTGTCCAAGCACGTGTCAGACTTTTCACAGCTACTGGCAGAGAGGAAAGTGCTTGTACTTAAAACCAGCAACACAGCTTAGAAGGGTCAGTGCAGAGCTCTGGTGCAAATTTATCTCCTGACACAGCCAGAAAGATGTGTAAGGATATAATTAAAGGCAATAATTTTTATAGTTCTCTTTGGTTAAGGCAAGGGCTGGCAGCTTCCCGAGTCCTCTCAGCTCAGAAGTTCACGTTGCTATGTTCAAAGCAACCTGTGCTCCCAACAGCAACAATGATCTCTGAAAATACTCACAAGCCAAACTGCAAGGTAGAAATATCAAGAGATGGCTTGAGGCCACATAGAACACTTTCATCAACTGAATAAAACTGAATCAAACAGCCTCAGAAGAATGGCAGTTTCCAAGTTCTCCCTGAAGTCTCTCTTCAACAGGAGCACTGGGTCTTCTCCACACTTGGACTGGCAATCACTGGCCTGGAGTCAAGACTGAAGCTGTTTGGAGGGTTCTCCCCATGAAGCTGTAAGGTATTTCGGGCTATCAGCTCCTTAGCCATTAATGTGAACACCTCTTCTATGTTTTGAGCTTCTTTTGCTGATGTCTCCAGCACAGCTAAGAGCCCGTGCTTCTCTGCCAGGGTGCAGGCATCTTCAAACAGCACTTGGCGCTTGTCCAGAGAATCTGATTTGTTCCCTTAAAAGAAGGCAAAGAGATACTTCAATCACTTAGTCTTTCAAAAATTTATTTTTAAATGCAATGCATGAATTCAGTTTTGTTAAACAATAGATTTATGTTAGGAGTAAGAGTTACTGGAAAGAACAAGATGTGAGTACATCAGAGCCACAAATATACACTGCAGATCAAAACTGCACCAATCATATGATAGCAAATGAGATGAAATCCAAGAAAAAACTAAAAACCTGTGTTCATCTAATTACTTAGTGTAGGTAGTGGGGCTAAAGGATTATTTGGAAGCAACTGTTGGTCCTATTCCCTAGTGGGTTTAAATGTTAAGGAGCATTTAACTTGAATATTTTTTTAAAAAAATCTTCTAAGATGATGTAAAAAGAAAGACAAGAATTCAGATCAGCTACCTTAATGCCTACAATAGCTACTTAAGTTGGTTTTTTATGTATAGATTAAACTTTTACTTGCAGCACTTTAGTCAAAATCCATCAGAAGCCATGAAACACCTCAGATAAAAATACCTTTGTATATTCTGGCAGTTGCAGCACCTGTGGATTTATCAGGTCTAGTAGCTGGCTGAAATCTACATTCGTAATTTCAAGACAGCCCTTCATCATATCCATGTCTTGAATTTGAAGGATATGTAAGCCAACTACCCTCCCATTAAGTCCCTTTCAGTTTTACTAAAGGAAAAAACAAAAAAAAAAAACCCAAAACCAACCTACCCCACAAAAGAAAGGAAAAACCAAACCAGCCAAAACCCCAAAAAACTCCAGCTTGAGGGTTATTTGCCTTCTTAAAAAGAACCCACCCACCTTTTCCTCTTTCAGTTCCCGATAGGAAAGTTAGGTTTCTTAGCCTTACCCTCCTGCTAGCAAGGTGTATAACATGACTAAGCGTAATTAAATGTACAAAGACTTCTGCCAAAGTAAGTAAAGCAAACAGCACCAGCTTTGGAAGAAAGCACCAAGCTGGATCCTTAACAAAAGCTTTACTTTTACTGATTTAAGAACTTATCTTTTCTTAAAAAACCAACAACCACCAGCAGCCCCCAGCACACGCAGATAAGTCTCGTTCTTTAGATTCATGACAGAAGTTAGAAAAACCCGGCCAAAGTGTAGTGATTTACACCTCCCCTGCCCCCAGTTCCAAGCGCTGCATTAGATGCAGGTCACAATTCATCGTTTGCTTCTTCCAGAGGAAGGACAGGAGGAGCCCCCGCAGCACAGGCACGGAAGGTGCTGGGAGCAGAGGCAGCAGCTCAGGGGCCCTGCGTGGGGCTGAGCGCTGCTCCAGCACACTGCCACAGCAATGGAAATAAACGCACCAGCGCTCTCATTTGCAGCTTCTTCCTCGGGGGAAGGAAGAGCAATAATAACCACGAAACCCAAGGGAAAGGAACCACGCGGCTTCCCACCAGCTCCATTCCCGGCAATTCCTGGTCACTGCTTCCCTCAGGAGGCAGTTTCCTGAGCGCTAGCGCAATGCAAGCAGAGTACTGCACGCTCTGCAAAAGCCATCTCCCCACCTCTTGTCTTACCTGCTCGGAATCCCATTACAGAGCAAGGCGCATGCACAGCAAGAGAACAGAGAGGAAAGATGAGAACTGGGAATTGTGTTGCTCTGTGCATTCCCCTTCATCTTGAATTATTGAGCTGCTACATTCCTGTGCATCAGGAGTGTAGGGTCAGGCTTACTGCAATTCTAACCTCAGCAAGGAGGTCCCTGCCTCCAGCCTGGCACCAAAGCTCGTTGTGTTATTCCAACAGGAAAGGAACAACTAGAAAAGGTTTAGCTGTCTGCAATGGGTTTGGTCCTGTCAGGACCAGGCTATGACTTTGCTCATTTTTTTAAGCTTAGGCTAAATTGACACACTTTGTGATCTCTTTTAATTAGAACGGCATTCTTCCTTAATACATAGTGTATAGATGCTTTAAGTAGTGGTAGGAAACAAGGGAGATTTTCTATAAAAAAGCTACATAACACAATATTTAAAACTAAAATCCTACCAATTAACATCATGACCAAGTTTGCAGCACCATACTTTTCAATTTCATGAATCCAATGAGGAATGGATTCAAATGTGGACCTCCTAGTAAGGTCATAGGCAAGGATGGCCCCATGGGCACTCCTGTAATAAGACTGGGTTATTGTCCGGAAGCGCTCTTGACCGGCTGTGTCCCACACCTGGATCTGTAAGAGAAAGGACAGAAGTTGTAAAGATCAGTGAATAGCACTTTCCTAGGTGCTTGCCATCAGCATTTGAAACCCTTTGTCTAGTAGGCAGCCAGACCTGTCCCAGCTCACTCTACTGCACCAGTGTGGCTTTGCCCTCTCTAGATCTGAAAAGCCATTTACAAGCCTGTGAAGTCAATCTACACAGACCAAAGAGAAAGATGGAAGGGTAAACCCAGCTTTGCAAAGAGGCCAAGAAACCCAGTTTCAACAACTCTAATGAAAGAGGTAGAACATTACAGCCTTTTAATAGCAAAAGGAGAGCAAAGAATCCTAGTACAGGACTGGGCAGAGCAAATCTATTTATAAAGGGCAGGCACCCAAACTTTCATCTGCACACAGAGGGAAGTTCTAGTTGACAATTTCTTCTAGTATTTGTCTTGGAAGTCTTCTTCCCTCAAATTAAGCACACATCAAAGTGGAGCCTTTGCAAACCTTGGGGGTTTTCCCTCCCTGGTGTCCCAGCTCAAACCCCCACAGCTCTGGAGGGAAGAGATCCCCTCCAAACTAGAGCTGTCTTCCAAAGAACTCCCTGCAGGCAACGCACGAGCCCTCTGCTCAAGGAGATGCAGAGAAGTCACCAGAGCAAGTATGTACCCAAATTAGGGTAACTGCTTCACCCAGGGCATCTTCCTGAGAGAAAGCTCCACTAGGAAACTACCCTGGTTAGAAAGGCAGTCAGCTTTTTCCAGCTGCCTTCAGCAGGGCCGAGCAGGAGGTGCCGTGCATCCCACCATTTCCTGGCACCTGCATGGGGAGGATGGCACGACCAAGGCGCTGCTCGCCAGGACGCTCGGGCTCGCTCCCGCCACCGACCTTTACTTTCTTGCCGTCGATGTCCATCGAGCGCACGGTGAAGTCGACGCCGATGGTGTTCTGCTGCTTCTCGTTGTACTGCCCCGTCTTGAAGCGGTGCACCACGCACGTCTTGCCCACGTTGGAGTCGCCGATCAGGATGATCTTGAAGAGGTAGTCGAAGGCATCGTCCGCGCCGGAGCCGGGGAACGGCATCGCGGCTCCCGGGCGGGCCTGCGGCGAGCCGGGGGAGGAGGAGGAGCCGCGGGCCCAGGAAGGAGCCGTGTCCCGGGCGCTCACCTGCCGGCGCTGCCCGGCCGGGACAGGTAGCGCCGCTTTGGCCCGCCCCGGCCGCGGGGCCGGCGGGAGCTGTAGTCCGCCCCCCGCCCCGCCCCGGGCTCGGCCG
>VZRV01002792.1:0-48933 GCA_013398115.1 Falcunculus frontatus | reverse complement strand
GCCCTGCGCTGCCCGCTCGGCCCCGCTCGGCCCCGCTCGGCCCCGCTCGGCCCCGCTCCCCGCCCAGGACGTGGCCCCAGCGCCGGAGCGGAACGGAGCGGGGCTGGGCTGGGCTGGGCCGGGCTGGGCTGGGCTGACCCGACCCGGGCAGCCCGGATCGTGCTCGGAGCATCCCGCTGCTCGGGGCTGCCCCGTGTCCTTCCCGGACAGCGTCCGGCTGGGCATCCCCGGGTCAGACGCTCTGCTTGTGCTGGCTGCGGAGGGCCCGGGGTGGGTCTGGGGTTGTGCCACTGTTCTTCTGTCTGCCTGGAAAAGTGGCGTAGGACTGTGGCGGTTTGTTGGTTTGGTTTTTGATGGGGTTTTGTTTGGGTTTTTGAATTATTATTATTTTGAAAAAATAATCCTTTCGTTGTTTTGCAATTTGGAAGTCCCAGGAATGTTAACGCTGCGCTTTCCTGCCGGCTTTGGAGGGCAGTAGGGTAGCATTAAGGATGTTTATTTTGTACTTTAGGTGAAGGGATAAGGCAGAACACCGAGGAGAGCTTAACAAATAAGGGCGAGAGCCTAACAAAAGCTTACTCAAAGTACCGGCTGGCTGAAGGTAAATAGTGCTAAATAGTTAGACAAGGCAGTCTAACACTCTAAAAGCACTCCTTCCTTTCTGAAAGGTATGTGCTTCGCTGTCTTGAGTTCTGTGGGTCATCCTGCTGCCTGATTTTTGCTTCTCCTCCACTACAAAGTTACTGTGGTGTTCTCACAATAATTAGAAGACTAATTTTAAAGAATAAGCTGCTTGCACACTTTCCTAGCCTAGGGAGAATGCCACTTTTGAATATAGAAAGGACAGGATGAAGAAAGAGGGAAAACAAAATCTTTTGTGGTTATCTCTGCCCTGTGAAAGTGTCCTGTGCCAGAAGGTCTTCTAGAAAGCTAACTGAGATTGGAAAGCTCTGAAGAACAGATTGTTTCAATAGTAAATGCTGTTAAAAGACCCAGGTGACTTTAAGGTCAAACCAGGCCTTAGCTTTAAAAGGGCTCAATATCTTGGACAAATAAGATCTATATTTGCATATGTTGATGTGAAGCAAGTAGTAAATCTTGTGCTTTGGTCTGCAAACTGATTACCCAAGGAAGGAACTTTTCCCCACAGCATTGCACAACTGGCAGTGTTTTGCTTTCCTCGGGACTGCTCTGTTATCTGCCTGGTGGGAGGGGAGGGAGAGGCAGGGAAGCTCTTGTGTTTGCCCAGCAGAGCGTGTGGTTCACAGGCCCATAAGGACCATGGAGGTGGGAAATTGGAGTGCCTTGGCTTCCTTTCTCTGTGCAGCTTGTGTGGGAGTCAGCCCTGAGCTGTAGGGTTACTGCTGCCTGGAAGGGAGTAGCACTGTGTGATACTTACGTGGGTGCTGAGCCTTCATTCACTGATGCTGAGAAATGGTGTGGGACCTCAGGTGAAGGCAGTATCAATACTGCTTGCAAAGCTGCCTCTTCCAGGGCTAGTCTTGCCTTCCCACAGCTCCAGCTGTAGGCACTTTTCCTGTGTGTGAACCCAAGCAGTCTAGACACATGTTCCTACAAGGAGGTGCTGGCACCCCGAGCTGCTCTGTGCCAGCTGGAGCAGTGGCAATGTGGCTCAAGTGCACCTGGGCTGTATGGATGGAGACAGATGGTGTCAGGTCTTGTACAGGCTTGCTGCATTTGTCCTGGGTGAGAATGGAGGCATTCAGGTGTGGTGTAGGATAAACGTGACTCCAGTGTCTCAAAGCTGTCGTGGCTGGGTCCGTGTTACTCAGGGGATCTCTGGGCCACACTCTGTTTTGGAGGTCAGATGTGATTTCAGTTTCCATGATGGTTCATGTATCCAGCAGTAGCTGGGTATTGTTCTTGGTCATCACTGAGGGCACAGGGAAGGGAGACTGCCTGCAGTGACAGGTGTCTTGATGAAACCTTTGAAAGTTATTAGAAGGAGGAACAGAAAGTCTTTGTAAAAGAAAGGGTTTTCAGCAGCAGGAATTTGGATGAGGGACTGTCTAGGCAATGACTTCCACTTTCTCCAAGTGAGATTATGAAACTGCACCTGAAAAGTCTTCTGTCAGATGTGCAAGTAGTTACAAACAGTGCCTGTGGATACAAAAGAACGCAAAGGCATTATCTTCTATCTTATTTCACTGCTGATCCTTTGGGGGACCAGGGGTGGTGCTTTATTTTACCTCTCCTCAGCATTAAGAATGTTTGTGGTGTTGGAATGTCTTCTGAAATGTGTGGAGAGAGATTCGCCCCCTCGCTGCCCAGTGGGGCTGTTTCCCCAAATCAGTTAGCAGAAATGGTCCCTTGGCCATGCCAGCACAGCTGGGGGAGTGGAGTAGTGTGCCATGGAGCAGCATGAGGAGATTGTGTGTCTGTCATAGCCCCCCTCAGTGCTGATCATTTCTGGTTATCTCGAAGTTGAGGCGGGTGTCACCCATGCCCTACAGGAAGGTGTGACTTGTCATGTGCTGTACTAATGAGTTAGTGACAGATGGAGCTGTAATGTCAGGCTTGAGAATGAATAGGCAAGGATTCCAGCTGTTGGGTTTCAGCACTGTCCTCACAGTTACTTCCCTTTTTCCATCTGTGCAAGCCCACTCTTACGTATATTCTTTCAATTAATGAGGCAGTCGGATCCCAAACCCTTCCCCACCCATAGCCAAATGCTGCTCTCGTGGCTTCATCACCTGTCTGTGGCCAGCCAGGTAGCAGCAGAAAGCTCTTATTTATGGCCACTCTGTAGTGCACCGTGTGTGTAAATGGTGCACAATGGTCTTAAGTGGGAGAATGCTGGGAATTGGTAGATCCAGGGGGTATTCCTTTGGTCCTGGGCACTGAAGAGTCATCTGCTAGGAGAGAAACAAAATAGAAGTGCCATGAGGGTGCTGGGAGAATGGTAATAACAAGACACCCTAAGCCATAGAAGTTACTGAGGAATGTACGAGTGATGAGATGGGTAGTGGTGTGAAACAAGTTGGAAAGGCACGGCATAGAGTTGTTCCATCTGAATTCATTCTGTTTGGGGAACAGAGCTGTACTTCATACGCGTGTTTTAATTCAAATATGTTTTCTCTTCTCCTCCCTTCCTACCTTCTTCTGTTTAAGTGAGAAGAAAAATGACCCAATGACCATCCGGCCCTTGTGGCCAAGGCAGGAGCAGGGGTGGGGCTGCAGGAACATGGCTGTACCTGGGAGCTTCTGGAGGCAGCCTGCCAACAGAGGCCTTGTGTCCCACTGCACCCACCATCATATTGTTGTGTTCCTGCTGACCTTCTTTAGGTAGGTTGAGTTGATCTCTGCTCGGAGATTTGTTTTTCCACCCTCTCCCTCTTGACCTCCAGAGAAGATTTGCCCAATCTGTGTCTGTGTGTTTTCTGGCAGTTATTCCCTGCTCCATGCCTCCAGAAGGACATTCAGTAATGTCAAAGCCAGCATTTCCAGCCAATGGACTCCCTCCTGCCTGAACAGCACAGCCCCAGAGCTCCGGCCATATGAGGTAAGGATGCAAGGGAGAAGGAAGCGCCAGGAAAGGTGGGCAGCTTCCAGTGGGCTGAGCTCGTGGGGCTTAAGAGGCCCCCTTAGGTGTTCCTCACTTCTCAGAATGTGAGGGGGAACTGCAGGTGTTGGCATTGTAGTTTTATGGATCACCAGGCGATGCTGAAATCTTCCCTAGTGGTTCCCAGAGAGAAACTTCTCAAGAAGTTACAGTGTTCTAATGGAAATGGGGGCCCCAGTAGAGTCTGCAATAGCCAGCAGCATGGAGGAGGGGGAAACAGGGACTCTTCCTCTGAAGTGTTGGGGGCAATAAACCAAAGCAGTTAATGGGCTCACAGAGAGTTCTGTGAAACCCTGGCTGTGCTTTCTCTGTGGCAGTGGTGCTGCTGCCACTCTCTTAAAAGGATAACCAAACCAGGAGAGAAGAGAGCTGTCTGAGAATGCTGGCTGCCTATCCTAAATTGATAGTGAAGAATGACATATTGTCTTGCATCTGAAAGGTCTGATTTCCATGCTGAACATCCAGTACCCCTTGTCTATAAACTCCTGGCTTCAGTAAAAGCAGTGGGAGTTTTGGCAGTGCTTGCTTGCAGGAAAGGAAGTTTTGAACTGCTTGGTTCTCACAAATGGGAATGCAAGAACTACCTCCTGGTTCCTACCGTGGGGTTTTTAGGGCCATGCTTGTTTTTTGTAATGCTTTGTCCCGATGCTTTTGAGAAGTGGAAGAAATCTCACATTAACAACTTGGTCACAGGCCATGAGCTCTATTAGAGCAGGGAGTTCCAAGTCAGCTGATGGAGCTTTGCCTGCATTAAAAATCATTGGTTATTTCAATGTTTGACAGAAGGAACAGAAGGATGATAAATGCTGACTTTTTGTGATAAGCGAAAACAGTAAATTGGCCTTGTAATGTGTTCAGGATTTTATAGTATGGCCAAAAGGAGTGAGCATCTCAGGGATGCTAAAATAAAATACAAGGTGTTTATATTTAGTTCTTTAACTAACATTCAAACAACTAGCATATTTTGGAAGCTGTTTTGATCTTTTTTTTTTTTTAATATGTAGATGATTTAGTGTTTGCTGGATGTTGAGATGCATGTTTCTGAACAAGAAAAATGGTCAAACTGGTCCTTTAGGTATCAATTTAGGTTACATCTGTTAAACTAAGTGGCTGTATGATTAGTGTTGTCTGTACAGGATGTTCTCCTGGAGAGATAAAATCAAACTGAAACTGATGATATTTGAGTTAGGTCAGGCTTGGGTTGGGTTTGTTTGTTTTCTAATGGAGGCATGGTGGGAAGGGAAGAAAACTATGTTCTGGTTTTTATTCATTCTTCAAGTTGTCCTCAAAGCTTGCTTTTTTTTTTTACCTGATGTCACTAATCTTTCTTTGGGGACAAGTGAGACTTTTTCCCTTTTTTTGATCATATTGAAAGTAAAGTGAAACTCAAGGGTAAGCACAAAACCCAACAACATTAGTGACTGGAGTTTGTTGTAAATAGTTTCCAACCAGTCTATTTCTTCCCCTTGTTCCTTTTGTGCTCTTTCTTTTCTGTCATTTCTTATTTTGGCTGCTGCCACAAATACTTTAAGGGAATTATTCATTTAATGAAGACAGCAAGAGAAGTACAGAAGAGATGCTGCACATAAAACAGAATATGCCTTTATTGTATTATTCATTAAAATGCTCATCAGCGTTTCAGAGTAAGAAGCTGTCTAACAGTTGCATGCTTGTTAGAAGTAGGATTTGTTTTGCCAGTCATTTGTCTTGATCCAGGTGAAAGGAGCATTTCTCACTTCTGGTTTGCTAGCTTGCCTTTTAGAAGTGAAACACAGTGTCAGTGGACATTTTCTGCCAGAAGATAATGCCAGAATTATTCCTGATTTGATAATTAAAATCTTGGGGGAATGGGAGCTTGCTTGGGCCAGATGCTGTTCTGCTTTGGAGCTGGGGTTTCCACTGAAAAAGAGTAGAATGAGCTATGCCTCTCCCTGTTCACCTGTCACAATTTTCTCTCTGTAGCTCTGGAACAGCAGCCATTTATTTTCTAATGCAGAAGAAGCAACTCTCTTCCTGGGGACACTGGACACCATCTTTTTGTTTTCCTATGCTGTGGTGAGTAAAGCTAACCCCAAGCTGCTCAGCTTTGGTTGACTCTTCTTACTGGGAAGATCACACCCACAATAAAAAGCTTAGTTCAGAGGCAAATCTTTTCTCTTTTGGTTTCTGTTAGTTCTGTCACCCATGTGAAGATGCTTGTTAGCAAACACAAGGGAAATACTATCACTTCAGAATTTCTTACACTCCTGTCACCAGGGAGGACTAGTTCTGTCTCTCCAAGAGCTCTCAGCTGGATTATTTTAAGCAAGAAACGTAATGAGCAGCTACAAGCAGTGTTTCTTTAGTGGCAGGAGAAGTGCTTAGACTCAAACTGTAAGTTGGTATAACAGCAGTGTTTGGATTAGTTTGGCCTTCCTACTTAATTTTAATTCTTACAGCTATAAGGTGCAAATCTTCTGGCTTTATTTAATGCTGTTTTTTGTTCTCAGGGTCTCTTTGTCAGTGGCATAGTTGGGGACCGCCTGAATTTACGCTGGGTTTTGTCTTTTGGCATGTGTTCCTCTGCTCTGGTGGTAAGTTGGAACATAGTGGGGTTTAAAAATCTGCCACAGGGTTTCTGGGTAGGGTTTTGCTGTAGGGGAGAAGAGGCTCTGTTTCTGTGTGAATCTGCCCATGAGCTGTAGCTGTACCTCAGTGGTCTCAAAGCCTGCAGGTGTAACTTGGTGCCTGGTGCATGTACTGCCTTGTCTAAAGCATGGAGCACAGGTGACTCTCCCCTCCCTGAAGGGTCTAGTTTTGGACACTGTGTCAGAAGGAAGTTCCTGAGTTTGAGGCACTGGCTAGAGACCTGATGAACAGCTTTTGTTCAAGATTGGTGTATTTGGACTTTTGGGGACTGTTTTGTAGTATAACTTAATCTCTTAGACCATGTGTGTTGTTATCGAGGCTTTTGCTTCCAAACACAATCTTTGCTCTGTTCTTTAAAGGACGTGCTAACAATACCAGGCACTCATTTACTTATTTTATGTGGTTGCTAGGAGGGTATGTGTCAAAAAAGAATGTCTGCTTAAAACAAAAGCGTTCTTCAAGTTCAAGCCACTGCAGATAAGTGTGAATCTGTTTTATCTCATGGTGGTTTTCTGGTTATCAAAGTAGTAGTAAAATGTGTGGAGTGTGTTTGATTTACCCAGTGGCTACAAACCCCACTGTGGCCTGTTGGCAAACACGTGACTACAAGTGTGCATCAAGCACCCTGTGCCACAACGTGTGTTTATTTTGGCTGGTTTGGGTTAGAGCACTTAGTAATTTGAGACCTAGCTGTAGTATTTATGTTAAATTTGGTGAAGGTACATGACCTGCGAGGGTTCTGTGTTTGCAGAGAGCCTCATGGATTAAGATGTCAGTACAACAGCAGATCAAGAGGCTACTGTATTTTTAGTGTTGTCACTGAAAGTATTTGTCTCTTCCTTCTCCTCTGCTGTTGTAACTGTGCTGTTTGGGGAGACAGAGGTCTTTTGGAGAGGAAGTGCCCTGACAGCACGTTTGTCTCTGGAGTCAGAGCTGTGCTGGCTCAGCAGAGGGTGCTGTGAGCCCTGTGCTGTGTCTCAAACAATGCCAGCCTGGCCTCTGCCCTGGCCCCTGCACAGCTCCCTGAAAGCTTGTCCCTTTTCTTAGGACCCCACTCCTGCCTGTCTTTCAGCAGTAGCCTCAGGGTGTCTTCTCTGTTTTCCCCCTGCTCCTCTCTAGGTGTTCTCCTTTGGCACACTCACAGAATGGTTGCATTTCTACAACAAGTGGTTCTACTGCTGTCTCTGGGTTGTGAATGGCTTGCTGCAGTCCACTGGCTGGCCCTGTGTGGTTGCTGTCATGGGAAATTGGTTTGGAAAAGCTGGGTAAGTTGAGTTTTCTTCAGCGGCTCACTTATCTGACCTGCTGAGTAACAGATCAAGCTGAAATTCTCAAACCAGAAAGGCCAACTCTTCGATCATAATTAAAATTAGGTAGGATGAAATATGCCTTGCTTGTTACATTCTCTCTCTCTGTTTTTCCTGGAGCCACAGAACAGCCTGGTGTGAACACAGCTGTGTGTGTTAAAAGCACAGGTTCAAACTTCAAAAATCCTGTAGAGTGTCTGAATTTTAATTTTCATACAACTGAAAAACCTGTTTCTGTCTACTTAGCAATAAAGAGAGCAAATGGTAACTGACTCATTGTAGGTTTTACTCTCACTTTGGGGTATGCAGATGAGCTCTAGTCATAGTTTGTAACCTTGTTGCCAGCTCACTCTGCTTTAACGCAGATGTTTCAGGGTTCCTTGCTTATCTATTTGGCCCCTCCAGGTTATTATGTTTTTTATTTTAAATGACCCTTGAATCTCTTTGAAGTGATCAGGGAAAATGGTGTAACTTTATTCATAAGTTAAAGTTCACTTGAATGTTTTGTTTTTGTCTTGCATGTAATGTCATCTGTCCTCACACTGCCTGCTTCAAATCTTTCTCCCCTTCTGCAGGAGAGGTTTTGTGTTTGGACTCTGGAGTGCCTGTGCATCTGTGGGAAATATCCTTGGGGCATTCCTTGCCTCCTGCGTTCTCAAATATGGCTATGAGGTAGGTGTTGCTGCCTGGGTACCCCTGCATGTCTGAATGGGTTATGAGACACTGGTTTCTTATCCTGTCTTTGAGAGGTAACAGCCTCATGTGTCCCATTTCATCCTCCTGAGTTCTGTGGAGGTAAGCAGTAGGCAGAATAGAAAGGCTGTTCCTTTCCTGACTCTTCCGAGAGGAGAAATGAGCCCGAGACTCCTCTGTAAACGGGACTGATGGTTACTGAGGAGCTCTAGTGTCACATTACACCTTCTTCTGCTTTGGGTGGCTTCAGGTGCTCTTCGGAGTCATCCAGCACAGATTCTCAGTTGACTGGGGTCGCTGGAGCTGGGAGGGCATGGAGGCATAGCTGCTGTGACTGGGGAGAGGCCGGGCTCCCCTGTGGCAGTGGGCAGCTGAGCATGGAATGGGAGTGACCCAGCACATCGCGTAGCGTGGGGCCTCTGAGGACAGACTGACAGAGCTGAGCTGGTCACTCTGGACATGAGAAGGCTTAGGGTACCCAGAGCAGCCTTCCAAAGCCTGGGAGAAGATTGCTGGGAAATTAGAGCCAGACTTTTTCCAGGACTGCACTGTGAGAGAGCGAAAAAGCAGGTTTTTTGAAGTGAAACAGGGATGGTTCCAACTGGATGCTTGGAAAACTATTTTCCTATAATGTATGTTAAGCAATGGAACTAGGGGACAGAGCTTGGAGGATCTGTCCTTGGAGGATTTCAAGATCTGATTGACTAAAGCTCTGAACAACCTTGTCTGAATTTGGTGCTTGACCCTTCTTTGAGCAGTCCCTTCCAGTAGAGCTGGATCTCTGGTTGTGGCACCTCAGTACAGGTAGGCCTGGATAGGACCCAGTCTGTTCAGGAGGTGCAGAGTCACTTGTTTCCAAGTGTTGTTATGGATGCAGTCTGGGTTGTTGTAGCTGTGTGTGCTCTCTAATGAGGTTGGAATGTAAAGAAACCCTCATTAGTGAGGGAGGGGCGTGTGACTGAAAGTGCTTTAAGAAAGAATGCTTTATTTATTTCTCCCCAGTATGCTTTCTTGGTGACTGCCTCGGTACAGTTTGCTGGAGGAGTCATTGTGTTCTTCGGGCTCCTGACGTCTCCGAAGGAAGTGGGTGAGTGGAAGAGCTGTGCTACTTCAGTTCCTTCATGGAAAGCAGAGCTGCAGCTTTCCATGTAGTACTGCTCATTCTGACAGCATTTATCCTCAAGGCTCCTATCAAATGGTGTTGCACCTTAGTGCATTTAATGGAGCAAATGCTTTACTTGCCAAGATCACACTAAATGCTACCCTGCATCACGTGGATAGGGTCTGGATATTTTTCAAAGCAAAATAAAATGGCCTGGCTCTAACATCTCCATTAGGATATGCCTAATTATCAGCTTTTCTTCACCTGAAACATCAGTATTTGTTAAAGAAACAGCAGACAAACTGATAACTGGCTATTGTAGGAGAAAACTATGGCAAGCCTTAACCATGCAAAGGGAAGGGAAAATAGTTTCGGTCTGCAGGTCTCCCACAGACAGATAAATAACTCTTGGGTTCGACGTGTTTCTTCTGTGAGAAGGTGGCAGGCAAGTCAGAGTGTAACAGGAAAACAAAAGAACTTTGTGGCTTTGACAGGGCCGTGGAGGAGGTTTCCCAGGTGCCTGCAAAGGCTGTAAAGTTGGTAGCACTAAAGCTGCCATAAAGAGTGCTCGTAAGAGTGCTGTGCATCCCAGGAAGCACAGTGCAGTTCCCAGGCCTTCCATTCCAGCAGAGGCATTAACAGGCAGCAGGTGTCTGAGTCCCTGCTGCTGCACTCAGCCTCCACACTCGAGGGAGGTGGCACCCAGGAGCCAGGGCTGAGGATCCCAACCCCTCAATAAGGGGGGAAATGCACTAATTTGTTGTGTCTTCCAACTAATGGCCAGACACTCAGAACAGACAAAGCCGACGCCAGGATCAGACAATACTTTCAAGAGCCCTAGAAGACAAAGGGTAGAAACTGGCGGCACTGCAGAGCACCATCTAGAAGAGTTTCTAAGCCAAAGGAGGATGGAGGTATGGGAGAGCAAGGGAATTGCTAGAAGGTAGAACTGCTTAAAAGAAGCGAGCATAGCTTTAGAGTGGGGAGAGGGTGAACAGGCTGTGGTCCGTTTTTCCTGTTGCTTATTCCTTGTAAAACTTAGGCCTCCCTGAGCTTGGAGCAGATGAAGATGAAGTCAGTGTGGAAGAAGATGCCAACAGACCTCTAATGGGCAATGATGATGTAGATGATGATGACCGGAATTACTCCATTCAAGCAACTGACAATGACAACCAGCCCAAGGCCATTGGCTTTTTCCAGGCTTGTTGCCTTCCTGGTGTAGTACTGGTGAGGACACAGATTCTTAAAATTAAGAGCTGACTTATCTGCTAAACATAAAGCTGGCTTTTTGTGTTGTCAGGATTTGTTCACATCGTTGTTAATATGTTGACCATATGTTGTAGCGGTTGACATCTGACGTCTCACGCTGTTAAGATGCTGGGGTTGGGCCTGTTATCCTTGTGTGCATGGATGATACTGTCTGGGTGTGTGGTGTGTGTTGCTCTTCCCATCCTGCTTCATGGAGTGCATGTAATGAGGCAGGGAAGGGCAGCAGAGATCCTGCCCTTCCTGCTGTGAATTGGGAAGGGAGGCCATGAGCAAAGGCTGTAGGATGTTTCCTTGGTAAGATAGCTGCTTTCCCTGAGGAGTGGGGTTCTCTCTCCTAACTGAGCATCACACAGAGCTCTGTGGCACTGGTACTGAGATTTGGGGTTTTTTAGTTATCTTAGAGGAGAAAGCTGGCCTGAAAAGCCTGAATCAGCATGACGTGACATCTGGTGAAGTGTGTGGGATTTCATAAGAGCAACAGGAAACCAAGGCCTGGTGATGCAGTTTCCACATATCCTTGTCCTGACCCTTGAAAACTTGTGCTTCTGTATCAGCATTATTGCCCAATTCATGTTCAGCTGAAAAGTTAACCTGTCATTAAAAACCAGTGTTAACCTTCTGTGTCTGTGGGCTGTGTCTCCCCTGAGTACCGGAGCCAGTACAAGGCAGGGGGCAGAGTGCTGGCTCAGCACAACAGTGGGAGCTGTCTGGGTTTGTCATGGAGCAGAACTACTGAATGGGCAGTGCTGTCAGGTACCCTTAATGAGCAAAGCAGTTGGCTGTTGTGATTAAGGCCACAGAAAATCTAGAAGGGATGGGTGGATTGTCAGTGTGTCAAGTGCAGGACAGCCCCAGTCCTGTTGTTAAGGCCTTAGTTGAGGGATGGCAAAAGAAAGCAAGCCCATCTTGAGTTCTTTCCTCCTCTGGTAAATGCCTGACACAAAATGTTAGTGGTGGCATCTGTCTCACTTGATGTGTGACTTTTTTCACTGGCCTGAGCAAAAGGAGATGGCAGCAACTGAGGTTGCTGACTTTGGGTTTTGAGGACACGTTCCATGCCCTGATCCAGCAACCTGAACACCTCTGAGTTTTAACTGATGTCAGATTAGTGCCCAGCCAAACAGGGATACCATGTCAGATTGGTGAGAGACCAAATACTGAGAGAATCTCTAAAGCCTTGTCAAGATTCTACAAAGAATTTATTTGACATATTTTTCTGTAGCTTCTCTCATCTCCTGCTGAGTGATATGGTGGAAGAGTTTTAGTACAGACAGCTTTCCCCCGAGCCTCTAGGAATTCAGCATTTAATCACTCAGACAATCTGGTAGACAGTTTATTAGTGCATTGTAGTAAATACCACTTTGTACAGTGCACTTTTCACACCCAGAGGCAGGAGAACCCTACCAAACGTCCCCATGTCTTCCATGTACGGTAGAAATTAGTTTGTGTCCTGTAAGAGTGAAAAAGCATTGATAATACAGCTAAAAAGTCTGTATCTATTAAAATAATACAAATTCAGAAGAGACGATTTTGTGGAGTTTAATATGCAGAAAGATCTCCTTTTTGAAATTCAAAATGAAGTGTCCATATGCACACAGTCTCAAAGGCTGTGCTTTAACATCTTCATCCTCGTTTGCCTCTTCACCTGGGTGCCTTGAGCTGCCGTGTCAGTGTTTATCAGGAGGCTTTACTGAAACAGGGTGACCTGTCCCTCTGCAGCCTGGGCCAGCAGTCCCTGAGAACTGCCCTTTGCCACACGTGGGAAGGCTCTCAAGGAGGAGATCTGCTAGCTAAGGACGAATTGAGCCCAGCAGCCAGAAGAAGGAGGTTGTCTCAGCTGTTGGGTTTGGCAGCCTGTGCTTAGCTTTGGCCAAACCTTTCATCCTGTGTCTTGGAATACTTTCCTGGGGATTAGGGATGAAGCTTTCTCTTCTGGTGCTGTAAGCAGATGAGCCTTCTGAGCAGCACAAGATAGCACAGAGGAACCACTTCACGTAAATTTTCTCAGCATGATCACAGATGACTAAATCTCAAGCTTGTTTCATGTCACATGGTTGGCTCCCTTCTCTTCAGAAGGTGAATTAATTTTTCTTCGTTTTTTGAAGCCTGGTGTCATTTCCTCTCAAGATTACACTGAAAGTGTTTTAACCCATTGCATTCAGTGATAAAAAAATAACCTTCTTGACAGTGATTTTTGTATTCCTGGGTTCCCTTTGATGTTCAGCATTAAGCTTTCATGATGCTGCCTTCTTACATGAAATTCAGAAGTGCTTTCCCCTGAAAGCTTTAGCTGGATCCAGAGCCTTATGGGAATAAGCAGAAGTGCTGTTTGCATTTCTCAAGTGCTAACTGCTCACTGGCCCTCTCTGTGTTCCAGTACTCCTTGGCCTATGCCTGCTTGAAGCTGGTGAATTACTCATTCTTCTTCTGGCTGCCCTTCTACCTCAGCAACAACTTTGGATGGAAAGAAGCAGAAGCTGACCAGCTCTCGATCTGGTATGATGTGGGAGGAATCATAGGTGAGTGAGCAGCAGAGTGACATCTTCTTGCAGCTGCCTCCATAGTGTTTGAGGATGAAAGTGAATGCTGCCAGAGCAGTGGTGTTCAGTGGGATCTAGCTGTTCACTGAATGTGGGAAAAGTCTAGTTACATATGTGGCTGCTTGGCTTTTTTTTTTCATAAACACAAAGTTACATGACCCCCCTAAAGAGTTTACATTTAACTGAAGGGCACTGTCACACTCTTGAAAATTACCTCCAGCTGGCATTTTTCTTCACTGACTAGGACTTCTCGAAAAGTGCTGTGTACAAAATGGGGTTCCTGCTTGCTACTTCCTTTCTGACAGGTACCCTTGGGGAAGATTTAGATCTGGGCTTAGTGGGTTCTGTACTGTCCTGTCTGTCCTGTTTTTAAGGACAGACTCATTGCAGATCTCAGCAGGGCAGGCACCAACTGTGTTATGTTCAGAAATTAAATGTAATTGCTCTTGTTTCTGCTGGCTGAAAAATCTGACCTGGTTCCTCCAGAATAAAGAACATATTGTATATGTGTTTAGACTTCCACTCTCCTGTGCTCAGGTTCTTGCTTTATTCCCATGTCCAGTTAGCTTTCCAGTAATAGACATCCTCATTTGGGTCTGTTCAGGGTCAGTGTTTTTGCCTCTGTGGCCTTTTCTGTATTAGGCTTTCTCAGCATTCTGGCTTTTACCAGCAGAGCAGTTCCTGCAGAGGTAGCAATGGTACATAAGGTGATTTTTATTGGCCTTTGGCATTTGTTGCATTCAGTTGCACCTGCCCTAAGTAGGTGAGACAGCAGGGAATGTGAGGCCCCTGTGTAATAGTGTTTTCCCTGTGAGAAAGAGCTGCCTTTTCTTGCACTCTCAGTTAAAGGAAGCAGCCACAGTGTTCAGCTTGCTTAATCCAGGGTTGTGCTGGTTGTGGAGCTGTGATGGTCCTATAGAGGAAGAAAAAGGAAAGTAGGAGCATTGGCTAGTGGCATGCCAGAAAAAAAGAAGTAATACATTCCCAGCAAAGCACTATGAGTAGTTTTCCCTGCTTTATCTGAGACACTTAAATTTACCGTTGTCTCTGTGTCCCGGGCAGTAAAGGCAGGAAGCTTAGCTCTCAGGATTTTAGAGGGAATGTGTATTGATGAGGGAGCCAGAGGCCACTGCACTCAGTGAAATGAGCTTTGTTCAAGGTGGCAGCATCCTGAGCCTGACAGTGTCAATTTTTTTTAAACAGGTGGGACTGTCCAGGGCTTGATTTCTGATGTGCTGCAGAAGAGAGCCCCGGTGCTAGCAGTGAGCCTGCTCTTTGCTGTGGGCTCTCTCTTTGGATACAGCCGTGAGTATGCGTGTGCTGCACAGGGGTAAGGGCTTCATTCAGTGCCTCCTAGAGAGAACCAGAGCACAGCGTGTTCTCATTATGTTTTCTGGTCCTGAAAGTGCTTCTGGATCAGAATGGTGCCTTTTGGTCTATTTTGCTCAAGTGTGGCACTGCACAGAAAGAAATCTGTTCTCTGGTTAATGGGGTGGAAATGATTTCTCTGAGTGGCTGAGTTTCCCTGTAGTGGTGAGTTATGGTACTGATCCTTCTGGTACTGATCCTTCTCCAGTGTCAGTGAGATTTTTGGCATTGTCCCTGTGTCAACACCATAATTGGCAGAGCAAGAAATCTCAGGTGCTTCCCTATACTATGAGGAAAGAGAATCTGTGGACAGATCTGTACTGGAGTATATATACACTACTCAGAGGCAGGAGAAGCTCTTAGACTTCACTACTTACACTTCTGTAAGTGGTGAAATCAGAGACTTTCTGCCTCTTTAATGATAGATATAGTTCTTGGTGTCTGGCTATTGAAAGGAATCTCAGGAAAACAGAGTGTATGGAGATGGGAAGATATAATTTCTGTGAAACATCTATGAAGCACTTCTAGGGGTGACAAGTTTGTGTCTTCAGACAATGTCCTGTGGTACCAGAGTGATTTAACTCACTGAGATGTCATTTCACTTCTCTGTGTGTTCCTCCAAAATGGGGTGGTGATCCAGACAGACTTTTTAGAGCACTTTGAGATCTGTGGGTAGAAATCTCTGCCAGAGCTGGACATGAGAAGTGTGGCTTTTGGAAGCATGCAGGCTTACTCAGGTGGTCTTGAAGTAAGGTCAATAAGTTATTATCATTGAATAGCAAGGATTGGGTTTGGTGGAGTTTTGTAACTCATTGCTTTAAAAAGTGAATTGGAAGTAAACGTGAAATTATTGCTGATGAGGTTTGAAGTTTGTACTAGACAGCAGAGCAGCCAGAGCCCCAGGTGCCTTGTGCTTAACTCAAAATGTGCTACTGTCCAGACAGATACAGAAGTCTCAGGTGATCCAAAGTTCCTGCAGTGTGATAATTCAGCTTCCATCAGCCAAAACAGGAAACCTTATTATGCCCATAGCATGCTACACATGAGAGTAATAATGGCCTGAGAAGATGTGAAGAGGGTGCACCTTGCCTTGCACCTCTCCATGTGTGGGCCCTGAGTGGAAGTGAGTAAGGAATTCAGGTGATGCCTGGAAGGGAGATGTCAGGGAAAACTGAAAGCACTGAGGGACTGTAATGGAAAACTAGCTGCATGTCCATATGCTGCTGGAAAGGCAAGGGGAGCCTGTAGATGCTCAGACATGGCTTTGTAAGGAGGAATTAGGATATGGGGGTTTGCATGTTTTGCTTTAATGTGCAGCATTGTTTGGGAAGTTGCTGGGTTACTACCTCCAGGTCCAATCTCCTCTGTACTTTAAAAAACAATTTGGGAAATGGAGAATGAGTGCAGGGGCTGATTCAAGTGCTGCATACTTTATGATGAGAGAGTTTGAGCTGAGTCTGACTTCCCCCGAGAGACAGATGAAGGATTCTCTTACTATTTAAGTTTATTTACACTCACCTGGTCTTTCTCTTGCAGGTTCCCCAAACAGCAAACCTGTCAATGCTGTGATCATGGCAATTACAGGTAACTTCTCAAAAGCCACTGTTGTGCTGGTAGACATCTAAATCCATTGCAGCACAATCAGTAACACCAGCCAGGTAGTGGTGAGGTGTTTGTGTGTGCTGTCATCTCTGATGATTTTGCAGAAAGGGTGAAAACTGGGGCCCAGTTTCTGTTTCCTTTGGAAAACAGCTGTAGGAAAACTGCCTCACAGAGGGAGGTGGGGAATACAGACTGTATAGAATAATGGCCTGGAGCTGAGGGGATCTGCCTTGGCTCAGTATGATGGAGGTGGATTTATGCCAAAACACCTAGCAGTGATCTGGTATCTGAGGAAGTGGGTATATGGCAGAATCATGAGCTGCAGCTCACACTGGAGGGTGTTTGTCAGAATCCAAAATACCCTGTGTGCTGTGAGAGGTCACAAGCTTTTTGTGCTACCACACATACTGTGCTGTGTTGTGGAATTAAGCTGGCATGAATAGAGCCTTTCTTTCCAAACACTCTTATTTCAGAACTCTCTGTCCTGTTGTTGTGGGTCCTTTTTTTTTTTTTTTTTTGCCTTCCATCTCCTCCATGAACTGTTGGAGTCTGAGGCTGTAGCATGGGGTATGCTACTCCAAAATAATTAAAATGTTCTTGTTGGCTATTTCTGTGTGACTACTCCAGATATTCAGGGTGTTCCATGACTATGTTTCAGGTACTCCTCTACCTGCAGTTAGTCTCTGAGCACTGTCCTTAGGCTTAATTCTTGTCCTGAGCTTTGCATGGTAGAAAATCTGTGTTTTGAAGATGCTTTGTTGAGAATCTGTCTGAGCATTTATTTTGCACCAAGGCTGTTTTCTTGTCACTTTCAGGATTTTTCATCGGAGGCCCTTCTAACATGATCAGTTCTGCAATTTCTGCTGACCTGGGGCGTCAGGATGTGGTGAAAGGCAGCAGCGAGGCTCTGGCGACAGTCACAGGAATTGTGGATGGAACAGGCAGCATTGGTGCTGCCGTGGGCCAGGTGGGGCTGACAAAGGAAAAGAGAGGTCTGGGGAAGGAAGAACAGTGTCTGTTGTGGTTACAGACGTTAGTGCATTCCTCAATCCACAGCTGTATGGGGAGAGAAAGAGAGGGTTGGGGGTTTTCAAAAATAATTACTTAAGAAACAAGGGAACCTGTCTGTTTTAATGAAGTTTCCAGTGGAAACAGTGTGATTAAGAACTAAACTAAGTATTCGTAGTGCTAATGTTAAGGCACTTCAGTAATTCAAATGAATTTTAGAGACTTTCATATCCTGAACTTCAAAAAGCTTCCCAAAGAGTGAAAAAATATTCTGAAGTTGGAGATCTTTTGTTTTGAGGTGATAGGAAAACCTTCTCTTACAGAAAAGTGTATCTCTATAACTGAGTAAAATTGGAATACCTATTATGAATGTTACAGTGGTTATGAAGTGATTTAAAATCTGCTCTTATTTGTGCTTGCTCTTTTTATCTGTGGATATCTTTTACACCTTGTAAATCCAGCCCCACTTGCTCCAATAGTCCTTACAGTATGCTGCCAAAGGTCTGAGAACTAGAGTGCTGCAGAGGAGGAAGCTGACAGTGTGCCCACTGGGGATGTTTTCTTTTCAAATACAAGTGTTAGCTACGTGAAAGAACGCAGTGGTGCTTTGGGGAGGATTTAGTAGAGATTGGAGCCAGTTCTACTCCAGGCATCCTCCAGTGGTGGTAAAATACCAAGGATGCAGGAGAGTTGGGTGAGTTCCTTTTCTAGAAAGAGATTTGGGTTTGTGCTTGCCATTGATTGCCTGATAAATACAATCATTCAGTCGCTGTTTTGTGGGATAGATGCTGCTTATGTCCTCTGAACATGGAAAATTCCAAGTGCTTTGAGGACATATATAAGTGCACTGTTACGCTCAGCGTTCTGCTGGCATCGTCTCAGTGGTTTTTGTCTTCCCACACACATACCATCCAAACTCACGTCATCATAAAAATTGGGTCTTTGGTTCTGAGAGATTCCACCTGCCTCCCCTTCCGACACTGCATTTATTCCAGCAGAGACAACCCCGACGTCATTCCGGGGGTGTGTGAATAACAGCAACTGCGCAATGAGCGTGTTAGAAATTCAGATCCTGTGCTGGTACACCCAGAAGTGAAGAAGGGAGGCCCTTGTGCAGCAGCTGAGTATAAATCTGCTCATAAGGGATACATTTTCTTGTGTGGCCTGGGCTGCCCAATTGGGCCAGGGTGCAGCTCAGAGCAGAGTGTAGTCTCAAGTGTCTTGCCTAGATGAAGGGTTAAGTAGTTACTGGTTGCACAGCTCTCGAAAATGTGTCCTGTGTAATTTATAAGGCATTCTAGAGCTTTCAGTTCTTCTGAGAGTACTTACATCCACTTATGTCCCAGTGTTCTGTGCAAAAACCTCGTATTCAGCGGAGTCAATTTGTCACCCTTTGAAACTATAGTTCAGTTCTGACTTTGTGCTGCTCTGAGTTACTGTAAAGCTTCAGGATGGTGTCTCTGCTTTGCTGAAAGTGTGGGTTTCATACAGAAAAAGGCTGCTGTCCTGAGTCATCTTTTCTGACAGGAAAAGATCAGTTGGAAGATTTTGTGATCAGCTCTGTGTGGAGTGACAACAGCCCACAAAGTCTAGAAAATGAAAGTGTTATGCCTGAAAGTCATGCTTATCTCCCCAGTTTGAATAATATTTTTTTCATTTCTGTTTAGTATCTAGTGTCTTTGATCCAGGAGAACCTGGGATGGATGTGGGTTTTCTATTTCTTCATTCTAATGGTAAGAAATCACCTTTTTTTAAAAATTCTTGTCAAAGCTCAATTTGCTATAGGAGGTTTTTGGGAGAACCTGGGAACTGTGACTTCTGATACCATTCTCAAAGTGGCCTGTGATGTGGCTTTGCCTCAGGTTGTCTAAGTCAAGTGGGTCCATTTTGGATCCTTTAAAGTCATGTTACCCAACACGAACTAGGATTGTAGCAGAGACACAAAAATACTTGCCCAAAAATACCTGTATGCATTTCATAAAGCTCATACCACCTCACTGACTTCCAAGGCAGGACTTCTCCCTCCTTTATCTCCATGATACATAGTTTCTAGTATTTTCGGAGAGCTGAAGTGAAGCTGCTTGTTTGTTAGGTCTTGAAGATTAGTGGAAGGAGTGATGAGGGTATTGAAACTAAACTGAAAATGCCTTGCCCCTGTTTTGCTGCTGGGGAAAACTGTTGAGGCCCTGATGTCCCCTCAGCATCAGCACAGTGGTGAACGCTGCACGATTCACTTGGTCTTCCCTGCTGGAAGTGCCAGGAGCTGTCTCGGCATCTGTGCTGACAAGGGAGAAGGCCACCTTGGTAACCAGCAGAAGTGGCGAGGAGGAAGGTCACGGAGGAGCTGAAGAGCTCATCTTTGTGAAAAGCTGATCATGACAACTGAAACTGTATGAGCTTTCCTGCAAGCTCAGTCCTTGCTCTGCTGTGCCACTCTGTCATTCCTTCTCTTAGCCTGTGTCTTTCTGGGATGGCCTTGGATGCACACTGGAGCAGGGGTGGCTCTGGTTGCTCTGTGCTAATTGTGCTGGATTTGCCTCTTTCCACAGACGAGTTCAACAATCCTGTTCATTTCACCACTGATAGTGAGGGAGATGAGGTTGCTGCTGCACGAGCGGCGCCTGCGAATGCTGGCAGAGTGACTTGTGCTCCCCTCTGGAAGGACTGCTGCGTGGAGCTGACAGCTGGGACACTCATCAAAACCCTGGCAGACTTGTGTGTTACACCCTGCAGCTTTGGACTGATTCAAAATGACTCCACAAGACTTGATTGACTCGCCTTAGGCGAGCTCAGTCGTGAAGTACCAAACACCCATCCTGAGACCACCCGTGTCACGGAGCTGCTGACCTAAGGCAGACAATCCATGGGACTGACGGATTGTGCCAGCCTCCCAGACCCTTCCATGCCAGCAGGCACACCAGGGTCTTCTGCTGGGTGTCTCATTCCTAGACCTTTTGTTATTTATTTCTGGATGTGCTGACCAAAGTCAGCTGTTTGAAACTGACAGTTTTTGGGAGGCTGTCTTGCAATGAATCTTGATGCTCTTTTGTGCTGGTGAAATCATACAGTGCAGTTCATGGATAGTCCTAAATTTAAGATCACCTTAGCTTTTAGAAAGGGCAAAAATAATTATTTGGGATTTACGCTGTCCAGTTGTTTAAAAACTGCTGTTTTTAAATCTCTGCACAGATGGACCTCTGCTATCCCCTAGTTATTAACTGTTACATATTCCAGTAGAATCACATGGAGAAGTTACCTCTGTATTTGTTTTTAACATTTTTTAATAATGTTACTAATCTCTGAGAAATGAGATTTTTTTTTTTAACTATTGAAGCAGACAAACGGTGTGCAATACTTTAATCTCTGAAATAAGCCTTAATAGGTCCTTTGTGTCTAAAGGATCCTTGAATGGCTTCAGGGATCAGTAATGGGACACAAACACTTTCACTACTGCTTTGTTTATTGAACCTGATCAATACTGACCAAAATGGGTGTGAGGTGACCTTCTGAAGGAAACTGGTGTCACTGACTTCATACTCCTTGGGCAATTGCTCATCTGTAGCAAAGAAGGATCAGAATGGAATTAAAGGAATTTAAGGGACCTGGCTGCTCTCAGACGTGGGCTTCCAGACAGGGACTGAAGCGTACTCATGGAGTAGCATTAATAAACAACTGCTGCTGTCTCCCCCCATGCTCCCGTGGCTGTGGCTGCATAGGGGACCTCAAGCTCAAGGGTTTGAAAGCTTGAGTTGTATCTTGAAGGGAAAGGTAGATGCAAGTTTACCTGCAAGCACTAAAAACAAGTGGCTGTACTTGGTGTGGTGTTGTTGGAGTGCTTTGCAGTACTGTGGTAAGTGGGGTGACCAACTGACACCTCTGACTTTTTTTGGTGATCTTAAAGGGATCACTGAGTAACTTCTCAAAAAAATTGCTTTGTGTTTATGCCTTGAGATGTTTCATTGCAATAGGTCTGTGTTAACCTGCAGAACTTGTGAGCAAACACTCCATCTAACTAGTCAGCAATGCCTGGATGGGGGTGGGGAGCAGCAAAATTGTTGGAGCTGAGAATCTGAAACTTTTTAAATGGGAACAGTTGCCTTTTCAAAATGTACAGCAATTTTATTTTATTTTTTAATTGATGAATGTCAATTTTTAGTCATGTGTTGATTGTAACGAGTGGAACATCATTAGTGCCTTACAGTTTTGCAGTTTTGAACGGTTGCTTGGTGATTGCTGCTTCTGCAGTTACGTCTCCATGCACAGCTTTGCTTAATGTGGAACTCAGTTGCCCCATTTTATACTTTTTTTGAGTCTTTCACTCTGGGTTGGAGGTGATTGTTGCATCTTTTTGTTAACCCTCAGAATATTTCGGTGCTTGGGAAAATGATGTCATCAAGCTGATTTGGGACCTGAGTCCTGTTCTTGACTCTTCTCATTCCCATTCCAATTTTTGCCTGTATAATTAGAGCAGGAGACTGACAATCTATCATCCTGTTCTCAGAATTATGCCCTGGGGTTAGTGTTCACATCCCAAGCTACTCATTAGCTCCTGTACAAACAGAATGAAAACTCCCTGAAATTTAGTTCTAAAATTGATGGTGGCACCGTTTGCCCCAGCCACAGCCTCTGAGAATCTCTGGTTTCAAATTCCAACCTGGATGAACTTTTTGGCTGCCTCTCTGGGCAACTGATGAAAGGTGGGGTGGGAAAGGGATGTTGCTGGGGTTAGGGGGAAGGAGAGGCCGGCCCCTGTAACAAATGGCTTCCTGTAAACAGTTCTGTCCCCTCTTGAGAAGTGCCAGAAGTGATGGAGCGCCGAGCCCGGGCCGCTGCATCTGAGCGCGCGGCGCTTTGGGGCCACCCACAATTAGAGAGGTGTGTGCAGCCTCGGGATTGCTGCTGTTGTTGTCCTGGATTTTCGGTTCTGTGTATTTCTCTGGGGTGCTCTGAGGGAGAAAGGTTTTCAATCTGGTCATGTCTGAAGTGATCTCACATGAATAAACGTACTTGGACTTGATCTGGGCTAGTTCTTCTGTGTGCTTTATTCCACTCTCCCCGGTGTGGTTTTGCTGAGCATCCTCCTCTTCCTCTTCCTCACAGGTCTGGCTCTAGCAGCTGCTTTTCACTCAACTGCTGTGAAGACTTAAGCCCTGACTCGTGCTGAAACCAAACCCTCATCCCAACCTAAAAGGGGACCATGTTCCCAGGGCTGCAGTTTGGCACTCTTCCTGTCAGGTTCACAGGAAGTTTTGTGTGAGGCCCCTAACAGAGATGCCCATAATGGTGTAATTAATGGTCTTAATAAAGGAACCAGACCATATACTTGGTTTCATTAATCCATTTCTTTGTTGATCTGCATGTAGAAGTCAGGTGTTCTTCCCCTGGAATTGAATGTACCATGTGCCTGTGGGCCCTGCTGTGCATTCTCTCCTGTGGCTTGTTCCTTTAAACATGAATCCACATATTTGGTTAGCTGTGTTTAAATGGACACAGTTGGGAACTTGGTAATTGTGTTTGTGTTTTATAGTTTACATTCAATTCTGAGTTGAGCATGATACCAGACCACTGGAGAAACTCCTGTGCCTGCATGTTCTGGTCCCTCAGCCCTGAGTAGCTTGGTGGTGCTATGATGCTACTCCTCAAGAAAACTACCAGTTCATACTTTTACCCCTTCTCTGTCACTTTTTTTCCCACCTACTCATCAGGAACTTTCCAGCCTGCTCTGGAAGTACTCTGAGGAGTAGAGCTTTGCTTGAGTACCTGAAAATGCTGACAGTAGCAAACCCCATCACCACCGCTGTGACTGCGATCTCCAGAGCTGAATGTGTGGGCAAGCAGAAGAGGAGGAATGGCTTAACTTCAGAAGTGCAAAGGAAATGCATAAGGAGCTGATCTCTGAGTGTTTTAGACTGAACACCAGGAGGTGACAGACTGACCACACTGGTATTGAAAGAAAAGGTGTGCTTCAGCCCCATGACACTTTTCCTGTATCGAGGAAAGGCCTTGCAATCGATGCCCTACAAGCAATGCTGCTGCATCCTGGTTTTCTTGGAAGTCTGGAACCCAGAAGGTACGGATGTCAGCCTGGTGGGTACCACAGTGCTCTCCAAAGCGGGGAGAATCGAGCTGCTGCCCTTCGTGCTGGGCATCCTTACAGGGCACGTGAGCTGCTTGTCCTCACCAAACTCGGGAGAGCAGCTTTCCCTTCTGCAGGAGAGTGGGAGGAGGAGAAGCAGCAGCAGCTTCAGGAATTGTTTTCTGCCAGAGAGAAAAGGAGGAAGTATTCTGAGATAGTCCCACAGACTGCACCAGGTCAAGCAGTGGCTGCTCAGAGATGTCTTGGACACGCTGCTCTTTGGTTACTCTCCTGTAATTTAACTCTCTGTCCAGCTGTGGCCAAAGTGCTCTGCCAAACCTGTTTGAAATTTCTCCCCTCCTTCTTTTCTAGGTTCTTTTCTAACTGGAATTGCCTACAGGGATGTTTTGGGTTCTGTATTGCAAAAGTTTTCTAAGGCACAGCATGCCCACCTTCCTGCATCTTTGTCAAGCCTTATCTAATCCTTTTAGTAAACAGCCTCCCCCTCGCAGGAGGCTGTAAATACAAGCTCTTAGGACGCTGTGTGAGGCTGGACTGGGGCTCCCTGTGCTATGTACACACCCATGAAAGCATCCCCCATCCCTGGAAGTGTTTAAGCCCAGATTCGATGGGCTCTGAGCAATCTGGTCTAGTGGAAAGTGTCCCTGCTTACGGAAGAGGGGTTGGAAATAGGTGAACATTAAGGTCCTTTCAAACTCAAACCATTCTGTGATTCTATCAAAGCCTCTCTAAAGGAGAGTTGCTTAGTACAAAGATGAATTTAGGCAATTACTGGGAACATTTCTTTTGGTCCTCCTGCACTGGTGATGATACTTGTGTGCATTTGGATCCCAGGAGGTTCTCTTGGAATGTCTCCTTTGTCCAGGGCTGCGACAGCGTGCAGGTGCAGTAGCCAAGTTGGGGTGTACTCCTGGAGCAGAGAGCAAGCTTTGTTACTCTCTTGTGAAGTTTAAGAGTACTGCCAGGAGAAGAAAGACTGCTGCTGAGAATAGAGAAGTCCAGGTAAACTATTTGGGGAAAATCTGTTTTGTTTCGGAATAGATTTTGGAGTGGCAGCCGGTGGCAGTTGGTGGACTTCTAGGTGAGTTGGTGAAGTCTCTGTCCTTTTGGTGCTCTTCCCCTGTTGTGAAACAAAGGAAATCCATACAACACCATCTCTTGTCCTTGAGGGCCACATAAGCAGCACTAGAATTCAGAGTGTACCAGTGGAATGACAGCAGCTAAGGAGGAGATTACTTACATGTGCTAATTAAATCTTCTTTCTTTATAATGCAGTTAGCAAAGTATTGGGGATTTGGGATGAGTTGATTTCTCTGAGCTCCTGGATTCCAGCACTAGCTCAGAGAACTCCTACACCTGTGTCCTCACTCCTTTCCCCGTTTGTCAGGTGGGACCCGTTTCTAGAAACTCACTCATCTGCTCTGAGGTGCATGGTAGAGAAAAGGATGTTGGCCTGACAAGAGCTTGTGCTTGCCCGCAGCGAGTGCCAAAGATGACAAAGCAATTGGGTTGCAGCCCACTGCACTATCCAGCTGGAAGGATGGGAGTGTTTGAGAGGCACTTTCATCAGGACTGCCTCAACTATCCATTTATCTCTTCTTCAGCCTCCTTTCTCTCTGCTGGAACTCCTGCATCCTTCTCGAAATAGCGAGGTTTCAGTCCTTCCAGTCAGTATCAGGCTCATCCCAGGACTGCTTATCAAGCCACGGCAGCAAGAAGGGCAGATGACAACAAACAGCTGTGCTCGTTCCTGTTGAAGGCAAAGGAGCTGCTCCGTGGGAATGGATGCAAAGGTGGGAGCCCTGCCTGTGAGAGCAGTCCTGTGTCAGCATCAGGGACTCGGGAATGGACCCACGCCCCCAGAACGTCCGGGCAGTGCCTGTGCAGGGCTGGGACAGCCTCTGCCAGAGGGGGCTTTGTCTCTGTGTGTAGCTCTGAAGCTCTCGGGCTCGTTTTTAAACCCTCTCTTGGTCCTGTGTGCTCAGGTGGCATCAGGGCTGGTTTTCCTGAGGGAAGGAGGAAGTGGAGCATGGAGCCGTGGCTCCTGCAACCTGGGTGCCAGCCTGGTTATGAGGGAATCTGGCCTTTGCTCCCAGATGGCAAAATCCCACTTCCTTTATGCACCTGGTTCCACTGTACTTTGTCACCTGCTTTGGCTGCTGTTTTGCTCTCAGTTGAATGAGGATCTCTGCCTGTCTTCTCCAGCTTTATTGAGCACAATTTTCTCAGCTGCCTTCACTTTTTACACAGAAAGGGAGCAGGGAGTTGGTTTGGAGGGTTTATCATAGGACAAGGACTAGGTTTGCTGACTCTTTCCTTTGCTCTTCTCTTCTTAATTCCACTGTTTCACCTCAGTTTACCTGTTTGACCTCAGATGTGCAGGGCCATTTTTTCTGCCCCCAGTCTGTTTTCTTCGCTGCAGCCTTTGTGGTAGCTTGTCTCCAGGACCAGATAAGGGGACAGTATTTTCTGTGCTAATAAAGTGAGCATTGTTGTAATGCTGTTGCAGGGTGGGTGGATGTGATTGACGACAGACGTATTCCTTCTGCTAAGGTGTGGATTAAGGCTCAAGGTGACTTGGTTCCTTCATAAATTCACTGACTTTCCCTAAGGAACTGAAGGGGCAGGACTGGGAGGGGAGAAGTATGATAAATGAAAGTGTTGGAAGGAAATGCGCTTGCACGAGCCATGTTACCTGAGAACAAACGTGTGCTCTGTGAGGAGCTCTCACCATTGCCTAAGGTACCACTCAGAGGGTTAAAAAACCCAGGAGGATGTTCAGCTGAGAAGTTGAGCACGGCTCCCTGCAGGCTGCTGTGCCAGTGTAATTGCCTGGGTGAGTGGATTAGCGAGCAGCAGCGGGGCTTGTTCGGGGTTAGGAAGGCTCTGGGGAGCGAGCAGAGCCCTGTCCCTCTCAGGAGGACAAGATGCAGGCAGCGCTTGCTGCGGGAAGCAGCGCTGCTCCCTTCCAGCCAGACGGGTGTGATGCCGAAAGCTGTGGCTGATGCCTGGCTGTCACTGCGGGGGCTTGCTGGGAAGGGTCCCATGGAAACAGTTCCTTTCAGAGCTGTCACTTGTCCTTATCTGCCGCGAGGTGGGAATGGTGACAGCAAATCACATCTTGGGACACTTCTTCGCCTTTGTTGCCATGGGAATCGGTGTCTTCCGCAGCTTTGTCTTCTGTGAAAAAAAGAGGGGCATTGTTACCTCCCCTGGCTTGCCCACCCAAATGTGCTGAGGGTGAGAGGGGGGTTGTGGTCAGCCGCAGAGGCCAGGAGAAAACCTCGGTGCTGGGGACAGGCTGGAGGTCACTTTGCCTAAGCCCTGACCCAGCCCTGCAGGTCCCTCTGCGGCAGGTGCCACACCTGGGCTGGGGGTGGTGATGCAGAGCACAGAGGGGGGCACACTGGCCCAGGTGGCCCTGCTCCACCAGCCCTGCGTGTCAGATACCATCAGACCTTGCCAGAGTAACAGGGTTGGGACCTGCCCTTGCATCCGCTCCATGGTTAGGTAGAAGAATCTGGGTCATGTCTGACGTGCCAAAACATGACATGGGATCAAAAGCCTGGTACAGCCCAGGGATTCAAACATGGGAACTCGGATGGGGTCCTCTGCCTTTGGGGGAGTTGTAGGGTATGGACAAAGGTGTACCAGATTTGTAGGAAAGCTACTGTGTTTTGTTTCCCTTCCTGGGTGACTGAGTAGCCCCAGCAGGGATGTGGGAGCCATGCAGCTGGTGCTTCCTTCACAACCAGGAGCTGAAGGCACTGCAGAGCCCCTGAGGGGACCCCAGGATTTGCCACTAAGCAGGACTCCAGCTGGGCTCCTAACCCAGGATCTGCATCTCTCCTGTGCTTCAGTTCACCATCAAGCCCTTTCGAGGGTGGTAGGGAGCTCCCCGTGTTTGTACCCTACATCTCATCCCTTCCTCCCAGCCCACACTTGTGTCATTTCTTTAGAATTGCAACTGATCTCTATTTTAGTTACATTTCTAGTGTGGATTCCAATACTCAGTTAAAAGGTGTCTATCTGCCCAAAACTCCTACGTAATACAGTGGTGTTATTTCCCCCGTACTGAGGAACTGAGTCAGAGGGAGGCTAAATGACACATCTGAGGTTACCCAAAGGGGCTGGGCACTGCTGGGAACTACATCTGGACGTTCCTCTTGCTGTTGCCAGAGCCCTCACCTCTTCTTATGTGGCACTGGATGTGAGGCATCGCCCTGCTCTGCCCCCAGCCTTTCATCTCAGCCTGGGCCCTTGGACTCTGAAATGAGCCATAAATACAATCAGCCCTTTTCAAGGGGAAGGAGTGATTTATCTCAAGCTCTAAACTTTTGGCAGTGGAATTAAAAGTAGAATTTGAACTAGTCTGTGCAAAAAAACCCACAATTACTATCTAGTACTTTTGCTTAGACTTTGATGTTTGTGCTGCTTCATGCTATGCAAAGATACTTTTTAATGTTCATCCATTCAAATTAGAAGTGTTTGAATGTAGAAATATAGGTAAGAACTGTGGAAGTCTAGAGCAGTAGGAAAATACCATAGGAGTTTAACACGGGATAGAAAGAAAACTTACCATTTTCTCCAAAGTGTCTGCAATTTTTATAAATATAAAAAAACCCGCCAACTGTGTAATAAGCTGGCTTGAGCTGTACAAAAAAGCAGGAAGTTTCACTTTCTAGTCTAAGAGATGCATGTTTCCATGTTTATTCTTTTGCATATGTATGAGTATATACACATGTATAAATACATGACATGCTCACACTGTTGTAGCTCAAGCAGTTTTTCTATATTTTTCTCTCTTCAAATGGTGTTGCTTATTTTCTGAGGATATTCATCCCAAAACTCACTTTAACAGAAATGGGCTTCACTTACAGCTTGAAGCTGTTTTTGTTGCCTTTTACCTTTGCTTGTGATAGGGCTCTCTTGGAAGCAGTCAAGGACACTGAAATAAAATGACAGGATAAAAATAATGAATAATAGAGGGTGGGCAGTGACTGAGTCACCATGAAATACTGCCAATAGAACTTGCTCAGCTCCAGCTCGGCTTGGTCTGGCTACCTTTGTCTCATTGCTGAGTTCTTCAAAATGTGCCACTACAGACAGCTGATGCAGCCAGCTAACCACAGGGAAATGGTACAGCTTCAAAGCTCTGGGAATAATAAAAGTCATGTCTGCCACTGTCTGCTTACTCACCCTTGAAACGAGCTGGTGTGAAAGCAGCAGAGAGCAGTTCAGGCTCACAAACAGAATGACTCGTAGGCTGTGATGTGTTAGAAATTAGTCATGTTTCAGTCTGAGCTTCTGATTTTGCTCAGAGGTTGTCGGCAGTGCCTCGGTCTCTGCCTGCTGTCCTGGACATTGGGCAAGGCAAGAGAGGCAGGCAGTGATGGGGATGAAGAGAGGCCTCTGGAAAGGAAAACGAAGCCCTGTGATCTGCCCCACCACGCGTGGGGCGTGCGCAGACCAGCGCTGGCAAACATCCCCCTGTGCCAGCACGGCCCTGCCATTGCCTCTCGTCAGGGATTTGCACTGCAAGGGATGAGAATTCCCGGTGCTGCCAGCAGGCAGGAATGATGGAGGCTGGGAAGTGCGTGGATGTGCTGTTTGAAAGCACAAGCGGATGCTTTATTGGCGTGGGGCTCCTCGTTCAGTGCCTTTCCCAGTGTGGACACCTCCACAAGGTCCTTTACCTTTGCCAGAGGAAAGGAAGGGAAGGTCACCCCATTGCTCTCAGGCTTCAAGCTAGCTTCCCCTCCCTGAAACTGTGGGGCCAGTGGGGGGCTGCTCTGGTGGTGTTTTTCTTTCATGGGTCTGAAGTGGGTTAGCTTGGTTTTCAAACACCTTCCTCCAGCCTTTCCTTCTTGTACAGCCATATACTTCTGCTGGCAGGCAGTAAACCAGCAGTTAAACCCAAATCCCTTTCTGGCAGGTGCCGTGAGCCCCCTGCCCCCCTCCCCACTGCCTGGGGCTCAGCCCTGCTGTGCTGCTTTTGAGGACAGGCCTACAGAGGGGCATCCACCACAGCCCCAGAGCTTGCTGGAGGTGGGCACTTGCTGGCTGCTGTGCCCAGAGCCCCATTTAGCCCAGAGAGCTGCAGGCACCATGGGACAAAGCCAGGCCCTTTCCTCCGTTTGTTCTGTCCCAGAAGCACATGAAGGCTGCTGGCATCTCCACTCGCTGTCCACGTGAGTGGAGACCCCCTTTGGACACCCATCACTCGTGGGACACCAGCACTGAGGCGAAGTGCAGTGAGAAACAGCCAAGGGAAATGAACCCAGGGGCAGCACCTCACTGTCCTCACCCTCCAAAACTCAGTGTCCAGTGCTCAGGGAGAGAACAACGATGCTGGGGTACTGCTGGTGCCACATGGGGCATGTTAAGGGCCTGAGCAGTGGGTGGTCTGATTTGAGGGATGTGCAGTGCTGTATTTTCCCATGCACTAGGGGTGTCCTGGGTTGTAAAGCCTCCTGAGACAGCTGGGTGCTGCTGGAGCCCAGTTCTCGCCTAATGCTTTTTCTTTCTGCCCAGTGCCAGGTCGCAGGGGACACAAGCAGAGTGGTGGCACAGCAGCAGAGAGGATGCCCGCCCAGCTGGCGTGTTCCCCTGGCACACCCACCGACAGATGTGGTGCTGCACGATCCCACCTGCAGCTCGCAGCTGTCACAGCAAGCAAACCCAGCTTCCAAATAGGAGCTGAGCAACACTGACAGAGCTGAGCAGAAGGGCAATCCCCGTGCAGTGGCTGTGTTTAACCCACGAGAGGCCACCTCCCTGCTGTGGGGGCCTGCAAAGGGACCCCCTCCTGGGGCAGACCTGGTGCTGCTGGCACAGCCCAGAGCCCCGTGTTGGCTTGGGACTGCTTTAACAGGCATGGGTGCACCTGTGCAGCACAGGAGGTGCAGCAGGAGGCCAGTGGCACTCAAAAGAGAAGGGGTTTTACAGCCCGTGCTGCAGGCGCTTTCTGAAATGTTAATGTCACATCATCTTGCTTCTACTTTTCTGAAGCACTAAAGCCCACCTGGAGTAAAAATCTTCCATTGGAGCTAATGAGAGTCGCACATATCAGTTCTTTTCAGCAGCTGGGAATTCATACAGAATATTTTATCCTTTAAAATGCTGGGCAAACATTAACTAATCCTCTCAACACCCTTCTGGGATAGGTAAATATTACTCTCTCCCAGGTGCAGAAACTAAAGAGGAAAAGTTATGTGATTTGCTTAAAGCCACAGAGGGAATCAGGTGGGGGTAGACATGGGGGGAGGTTTTAATAGCTTGTGCCTGTGCTTGGGCTCATTACAGGTGCTACCGCTCAGACAGTGGTATTTTATAAGCTCAGCTGTAGTGGGGGGAGAAATGTGCTGGTGTCTCTTTAGCACCACAAGAAGTGAACCAGCCGATGCATGAGCACCCAGGGTCTGTGAGGAGCATGGGCAAAAGGAGGGGCTTTTGGGGACAGGAGTTCCAGGGAGCACAGGGGTCTGCAAAAGCCGTCTCACTTTGAAGTCAATTAAGTTTCCACCCATCACCTTCGAGGCAGGACTTAAAACTTGTTTCTTCCAGGCTGAGTTTGCCATGGATGGGGAGTGCCCCTCAAGGGCTTAGTCCCAGGCCGCCTGTCTTTAAAGTGGGTGATAAATGTTGTCTGTAGAGCTGGGTTTGTTATCTTTGGGATTTCCATCCCGATGCGGTGGCGGGACAGCCCCGTGTTTGCGGAGCTGGAGGAAAGCTGAGTGCCCATCCAAGGGGGCTGCTGCCGCTGCCTGGGCTCAGCCTCCCCGCAGCGCCTGCTGCTGCCTTCGGGCTGGGGCCAGGGTGTCCGTGGGGCACCAGTGCCTGGTGCTCCCCAGAGCCACAGCAGCCACCTTCCCTCCTTTTCTTGGCGGCTGGGATTGTAAATGGCCTTGTAGCGAGGGGGTTCTCTCCTTGTGCTTAATTGCACCACACCAACCTTTTCTGACTCCTATTCCCAGGGTGGGTCGGCTCATCTCCTCCTTGCTTGTTTTCTCATCTCGGACCTGGCCAGGGCTTTCGTTTACAGCTGACAGACAAAACTCAGTGGAAGTGTTTGTGTGTGAAGCTGCTCTCACCTGCAAAGGTAAAGGTCACTTCTGGGGTTTACCGAGTGTTTGCCCATCGGACTGCGACCACTGCCACCTCAGGGCAGTCGCCATCCGTGGGAAAGCCTTTGTTTGTTATCCCTGATCCTGTTTCAGAGGCAGTCTGAGGCAAGGCCATGTAGCTGGGGGTCTGTGTCTGTGTGATGGGTTGCCAGAGAAGGCTCCTGTCTCTGCTGCCTTGTGCATGGGCTCTTTTAATTAGAGACACATGGTTCATTATTTAAAAGAATATGCTTTGCTGGTTGTTTGTTAGGATCTTGTATCTGAGAGCGCTGCAGCTTGTGAGCCTTAAATGAAGCTGTAGGAAGGACATTGAGCACCTGGGGAAGGGGCTGCTGCAGAACCGGAGCCTATTGTTCTCTCCCTGAATTGTGGGGAAGCTCTTCCCCCGTGCTGGCTCTTTTACTTGGGAGCCAACTAATACACACGGCAGTTTGCTTCTCTCTCCATCTGTTCCAACTTCAGTTTATTCACGGCTCTGTAGGTATTGTACACTCAGCTGCTTTTTTTTTTTTTTTTGGATAGGAGAGCCTCCCCTTTTCATGGTTCACTTACTCATTTTGTAGGTCTCTGGCTTCCTTGTCAAGATTTCTCTTTTGTTGTATTAATTGGTCTTAAATCTATAGTCAGGTGTTGCACGCGTGCTTCCCGTGTACACCTTAACCATCTGCTGGGTTTCATCTCCATGGCACCCAGGCCAAATTCCAGCTCTGGTAATGACAACCTGCCTCCCTGCATTTTTCCTTTGCTTTTAATTGGCTTTAGTTCACTTCTCTTTCGTTTTTTGGGGTTTTTTTTCCCCGTCCTAATGTGCCCCTCTACTCAGTGGCAAGGGGGGGTGGTCTGGGGTGGTGAGGGGCTCCAGGCTGCCAGCACCCACCTGGAACCAGGATGGGTCCAGCACCGTGAGCAGCAGCCACGACACAGCATGATGATTGGAAAGTGAAATGGAGAAAACATTGTACTGGAAACAAGATGCATATTTTCAGCACCGAAAGCAGTTGCATGACTTTCAGAGGCACACACTGAATTTTGCATTTCCCCAAAGTTCTTTCAGGGAGAGAATAGGTAGGTTTCTGAAACTGGTGCTGTTTCTTCCTGCCGGCCCCTCTGTCCAAACAGATCAGCTGTGGTCCCTGCAGGAGGGCAGAACAACAACTGATGTTTACCCTGGTCTTAACACTCCTAGATTCCGATACTTTCAGGATAAAAGCTGATGGGTCCGAGTGATCCCAGAATGCGTTGAAGCTCCAGGAGTCTGGCTGCTGCTGTCGCCTGGCTTATCTGGCACTTTAATAGCACAGCAGTCGTTAGCTTTACAACCGGGTTTTGGGAGGACCAGACTGATGTCTGTGTTTGGGAATTGCTCTGTGCAGCAACATGGTTTTCTGGGAGAGAGCAGGTTCTTGCTACCCTTTTTTCCCCCTCTTTTTTCTTTAAAATGCTCGAGTCTCATTATGATTGAAGAGATTCTCTAACGCTCAAAACTTGCTTGAAAGCATGGCCTGAACTCCTTATTCACTTTGTCTATTTCTTCCTAGCCTGGAAACTTTCTCTTCTCTGTGCTAATCCTGTTACTTCCAGTGACAGCTCCAGCCATGGGGGTGAGCCACTGGTATGGCCCTGACTTGCCCGTGCTCTCCACTGGGAGTCCTTACTGTCACATCCTGGCTCCAGCTGTCACACTGAGTGCTGGGCTGACAACTGTGGGCACCCAGACAGTGGGACGGATGGACGGACGGACGGACGGATGGATGGATGGATGGACAGATGGATGGACGCACAGCCCGGAGCTGCCAGTGCTCGTCGAGAGGGTGGGTCCCCGCTGAGGATGGCAGAAATACCTGCCTCTTATCCAGCCTTTTATAGCAGGTAAAATCTCGCTGATCAAGGGCACAACAGTGATAGAGACTGGATTGCAGGCAGGGCAATGATGAGCACCATTTTTTGCTTCAGCAGGCAAAACATCCATGGGACTTCAAATTCCTGGTGGAGGTTTCTACCGCTTTGGAAATACCAAAGGAAGGACTGGCATTCTGGGAGTATTCAAGGGAGTATTGCTACATGAAGTTATATCAACTTCTGATCTTATGTGAGCCAGTGGAAGGGCTTGTCCTTGCAGGAGTCCTCTTGCCCAGCACAGACATTCCCTTGAAAGAGCAGTAAGCTGCCTGTGTTCCCTATCTCTTATAATCAGAATTGTTTAGGTTGGAAAAGACCTTTAACATCATCATGTGCAACCATAAACCTAGCATATCCAAGAGGATAAAGTACCTGTACTAAAGTCTGCCCTAGCAAAGCAGCGATGAGCAGGGGGAAGACCAGCTCTTATCAATGAGCAAAGCAGTACAGCCAGCAATAAACCCAGGCTGGCTGAAGAACCCTGTGAGCCCCAGTCCAACAAGGTCCTTGCAATATTATACATTATTTGTCTTGTGAGGTCCTTGTGAAGATGATGGCCTGCTCAGCAGTGTTAGGCATACACACATGTGCAGGTAGGAAAGTGTCTGTCCTGAAGTAGAGTCCAAGTCACTGAAGCAGGTGGCAGGGGCAGGAGAAAGGAAGGGCTGTGGATCCCATTTCCCTGGCAGGGCATAGGCTGACTATAGTTCAGATTTTAACAGTATTTGGAAGCATGGAGATGAGGGGAGGAGGATTCCCTGAAAGTTGCTTGCTGGGTTGCATGACCTTTGGTGCATCTCTGAGTGAGTAAATGTCCTTAGAGATTTGGTCTTTTACTTGTGAGACCTGTGGGACTTCAGCACCAACTTTCCAACTCCGAAATAGACTTTTAACTATGGCAATATCCTTAATTTGCTACAAGGTAAGGCTTCTAGATCAGCAATACACTGGGTGAGATCTGATTGTTTCGGATGTGCGGGTTGGTTTAGCAGTGTAGAGGGTCAGCACTCTGCTTGTGTGTGTCCTGACACCCTGTAGCTGTAATGTCTGCAGTGATGGAACAGTTTGTGAATCCTAGTGGATCTATCACTGCTCCTGGGAGCGAGAGAAGTGGGTTTTCAATTTTTACAAGGAGGTGGTGTGGCATAGAAGAAATGAGGCTTTTTAACTCAGTGTCAGAGGAGAAGGTGCTGGCACGGTTGTGAGCACTGCCTCAGGTGGGCACCATCCTGCCCTCCCCACGGGGTGCTTACAGCAGGGCACAGAGGTCCCCCCTGGTTAATGACACTGTCAGTGCTCCCTTCTCCCGCCTCTTTCCCTGTTCCCACAGATCAGATCAGCCCTCTGTGCCACAGCCTGTCATCTGATTTATGGGAGCCATAAACTGCAGAGCAGAGAGAAATAAAAATACTAAACACTTAGTTTTTTAAAAGGCCAACAGCGCATTGAAGTCTTGGTGATTATTTGCTCATAAAGAAATATTATGCTTCAGATCATAATCCCAGGCTGCAGATGGAGGCTGAGGTCTGGCCTGAGTCTCTCACACTTAGGCTGTAAAAGGAAGGCAATGGGATGAAAAAAACCACATGACATGTGGGGATTAGGCTCTGCTGTCTTGCTGTCCATCACCTCTGGTGCCTGGGAGGTCTTGTGGAGAAGTGCTGATGTTCTCCAGAAAAAAAGCTGTCCTGTGTTGGAAGGACGGTGGGCTCATGGAAAGATGAGAGGCAAGAAGGGAGGGGAGAATAATAATCCATGAACAACAGTCAAACAGCTGAGATTTATAGGCTGTGTGCAAGTGCCCAAGTGGTGAGTTGAGGGCTGTTCCCCTTGGACTGAGCCGGGGGCTCACCTGCATTTCCTGTAGCATTGTCAGCACAGCCAGACAAACACCTCTTGGTGCTGCCTGGGCAGCAGTAGCCTTTAATGATTGTTGTTGAACACTAAGTTTTGGTCAATGCAGATAGGTGTCTCGGTTTCCAGAGGTGAAAACCAGCCCTCTGCCAGGAAGAGCAGAGAAGCAGTAGGTGTGTGAGCAGGTGAGACCTTCACTGGTGTCGATGTTTGGCTGCTAGAGAGGTCTCCCAGCTGCCCCAGGCAGGGGCCTGTTCTGGGTGGATAAAATTCCTTTCTGGTTTGGCTTCCTGCTACAAACACTGTGTCTGTTTACCTGCTGGGCTCGCACTGGGGACAGGCACCTGGTGGCTAAAAGCAGTGCATTTCTTCAAAGGAGATCAAGGACTGCACAGCCATTTCAGTGCAGATGTATTTTCTCATATCTGATCTTCTACACCTCACCCTGTCAAAACCACCTATTAGCACACTGCCATCTCAAAAGAATCTTGCTATGATGCTGGTAGGGTTGCAGGAGGGCAGGAAGGTTGTTAACCATGTTTTTTTCTTTTTTTCCTTCTGTCCTTTTTGTATGTCCTCCTGGCAGGAAGGCTTCTGGCAGCACTGTCTTGTCTCCTGGACAGCACAGAGCTCAGTTGCCTCTCTCAACTCTTCTTCCTACAAGAAACTCTCCTTTGAAAGGAAACCTTTATTTCTCAGATACACATCCTAAACATGGTGATGTAGGGCCACTTATAAAGGCATGGGAACTGGGAGGAAATTGTCACTTATGGGTTTTTCCTTAATTTTTTTCCTCTAATAATAAAAATGAGCAGATATTCCACGAATCCCCAACTCTTCTCTGGGACTCATAACATTCATGAAGCGTGCTATTCCAGCTCTGTTCCAGGTGCAGCCTTAGCAGTGGTGAATTATGCTCTCCCCAAGGCCTGCTGGCCACGCTGTCCCTGCCTGCTGTGCAGTTTGGGTTTGCAATGAGAGCACGCTGCTACTCGTGCACTGCTTGGCAAACCTACAACTCCCAGCTCCTTTTTTCACTGGGCAATTACCTGGCCAGTCTGTTCCCAGCCCGTGTGCATGCCTGCTGTTACTGCTCCCCAGGGCAGAGCTCTGCACTCCGGTTCCTGCGCATCATAAGGCTGCTGTTGACCCAGAAGCTGAATTTCTCAAGGTAGTTTTGTATCCTCAGTTTGCTGAGAGTATGATCATTCTCCCAGGCTACATTTAAAGGGTTGTTATAACTCCTTGAGAACTACTGAGCTCAGCCTTGCTGCATCTCAAAGGCTTGCTGGCAGTCTCAGCAGACACATGTTAATGGTAACCAAAGGGGCAGGGTACTGCTTTTCAACAAGTACTTTCTTAATTAAAATAAGAAGGCTTTAACAAAAACAGATTCAAAGCATAAGTAGCCTGGTTGAAAAGGGAATCTGAAGTATTTGACTTCCCCCACAAAGATGCTGCTCAGACAGTTCTGGGGTGGTCCTGGGCTAAGCAGTGCCTCCGCTCCAGTGGCAGGAGCTCCTGCGCTCCTCGTGCAAGCAGGAGGGTTTCAAACACTCTTCATCAAAGGCATGAGTCTAGTTGAACTCTCCCCGGGGAAAAAAAAGTCACTTTTACCTTGTAAATTAATCCAGTCAGGAGTGTTCTCTCCTCTGCAGCCCTTTACAGTATTGACTACGGTAGGAGAAACTTCTCCAGGAGAGAGGGCTCACAACACACTTCTCCTCTAGTTGGAATAGGCAGTTCATTTTCTTGGGGAAATCAAAACTTTCAAAACTTCTGGCTGCCCCCATCTTTCCCCTAGTGTTTCCTGAAATATTTAACAGCATCCTCTTTGCCTGTTTCCCAGAGACTGAGTTCCTCTTTGCGGTCAATGTTTCTCTTCCCTCCTCTTAGTCACTGAGAAATAAGGACCTTGTTAGTATGTCTTTGCAGGGAAAACAGATGATCCTGATGGCCAAAATGCATCATTTCTTCTGGTAAGTGGCTGCAGAAGTGGAACTTCGTTCCTTTCTCCGACTGTATTTGCTTCTGCAAACATGAGGGAGAAGGGATGATTTCTCCCACCAGACAAAAAGTACATTTGTAAGTGTGGTGAGTGTTTAGTGATGCCTTTTAATAGCACACAGAAAGGAATCAGCTCTGAACTTCATTCCTTCCAGACTCTGCCTTTGATTAGAGATGACAGGTGATGTGCCCATGCAGGTGTGGCATTAGGCACTGGTACCACATGAATGGCAATGAACATCTCGCTTCTAATAGGGCTGAGATAGTGGCCCTTTATGGGTCACAATAAGCAATAGAAGAGTGTTCTCAACTGGTGCTAGAAGTGGTTAATAAATCACTGATTGCTCTGACAAAATGCTTAAAACTGAAGAAGGTTTCCAGGAACTTTACTTGGGTGTTCTTAACTCTGACCTTCACAGAACAGAGACACTTACAAAGAATAATCTACAGATACTGTTCATTATAAAGTATGTACATAAACCCCCTTTAAAGAACAGAACTATATGCTCTCTGGGCATCTGCAGCTTTGGATAAGCAAGCAAGCACACCTGTGCACCATCCTGCAATTCGGTGTAGCCTTGTCTGTTGGCTATCAGGCCCCAGGCTGTCACACACACTGATGTGGGCAGTAGCTGCACAGCAAATTAAACCTTTTTGGCTCTTTTGCTTGTGAGCCTGCAGGGAAGCCGAGAGCAGCAGAGGGTCTGTGGCTGCTCTGCTGGGGAGGGAGTTCTAACTGCTGTGTAACCTCTTCTCACTGGGTAACTTGATCACTGCAACAGACGTACGCCATGGTAAGCAGTGGTGATCCCAGGCCAGGCAGGATTCAAAGCATACCACCTGCTCAGAAACTCTTTTGATTTGATTTTGTTTCTGGTGCCATCCTGCCCAGTGATACCTTTGAAAGGCTGCAGTCACAGCTCTATCCATCAGTGCTTCTCTCCCAGGTTTGATCAGCAATGAGCTCTCACCTTCCTTTTCACTGTGTCCTTGCAGGTCCTCTGTGTGTACCCTCGCTGCCTCCAGTGGGGTGACCACGCTCCGTGTCTGCCCTTTCCCTCCAAAGGAAAGGCCTCTCAGGAGCGGCACATAGGAAACCAGCCCTGGGAACTCTGCATTTCTTTTGGAGGTGAGCTGGCTCGTGTGGGCTAAGTGGCCTGACAAGAGGCTGGCTGTGGGAATTTTGTGGTGTTGTGTCTCCCTGCACACAGCTCCCGGTGCTGGGAGATACAGCCCCATTGCTCTCACCTGATGCTGCGGTGCCACACTGGCTCCACTACCCACCCTGCTTGTCCAGTGGCAAAGTGATTAATTTTCCAAGTGACATCATATATTGAACACTTTAAGTTGGAGCACTGGAGGTGTAATTACATTAAGGTACAATTCCAGCTGCAGGGGAGACACTTAAAACATGCAGTGTAATCTGCCTTCATGATAGAGAATTTCCTCCTAAATCTGGATACGCTTTTGGGCATCACTTTGGTGCAAAACTGTTTTGTCACAAGTGGAGGAAGGACCTTGATGGAGAGGGGTGCAGAAGTAGAGCAGAGCTGGCTCCTCAGGCACGAGGTGGTGAGGGAAGCCTGTCTCATAACCCAAAGGGGTGCAGTGGATTTCTCTGAGCAGATGGGCAGTGGATGCTTTCTCTGCATGTCTCTTTTATTCCTAGGAAACCTGTGCAATATGCTTTTCAAGTCTGCTGTTCCAGAAGAGCAACTGAACACATGCTGAACTTTGATCTGTGAGTGTTGGTGTTAATAAGTTACAAACTGACCTGAATGCTTTGGAGGAGCCGAAGGCAGCCTGGGCAAAGTTCTCTCCTTTTCAGTAAGAGGCACCTTGTTACACCTCATCCCATTCCCATCGGCTTCATTAACTCGGGCAGCCCCTCCAAGCTTGGATTTCAAAATGGCTCTTGTATTAGCTCAGTTCTGGGCTGATGCAGCCAGTTCTCCAGCTGCTGAAATGCCGCTCTGCAGGTGCACCAGCTTGGTGCTGGCCTGGGGGAGCAGAGCTGCTGTGTCCCTTTTTGCCTGGGAAAATGGGGAGGGGTCACGGAAGAGGCATGGAGAGAGGCCAGAAGCTCTGCCACCAACCTGCTGCCCAGCAGGTCTTTCCCCTTTCCTTCCCTGGTCTTTCTGCTTTCCCTCAGTCTTTCCTCTTTCTCTGACTTTTTGAAGATGAAGGCCTTTTGCTTCTATCTGCCTTTTTGCTTTATCTGCTCTCACAGTCTTCTCTTATTTGGTGGCTTTGGGAACGACTGCCTTGCTTCTGCAACTCAGATGTTGCTGAGAATCTCTTGTCCATTGAACTCGGTATGATTCCTGCTTGTAAAGCACAAATATACTTTACAAGAGCTGCCAGGGCTTCACTGTGAAGCAGGAAAACTCAAAGAAGGAAGTGATGCCGTTTAGATTCAAGGTTTCTACCCTTTTTTCTTTTTTTTAAGTAGGAATTTTAGAGTTTTCTTCAGCAAAAATGTATTCCTGAACAAAGTTTGTCTGGAGACCTCCTTGTAGGTGGCCATAGAAGTTTTTTGCAAGAATTATTTAGAATTTATTTAAAATATACCAAATATAATGAAAAAATAGGAAGAGAAACTGCACTTTGGATAGAGCCTTCCTCTTTAATGGCACTCCTTAGTACCAGAAAATGTTAGAAACTGTTTTCCCAGAAGAAGATTGAGAAATGGGCTTAGTTGTGTGTTGCCTCCTCACCAGCCCTGTCCCTTGTGGCCACCCTCGGGCTCTGCCAGCAGCACCCCCACAGTGAGTGTCCTGGTGCTTGCTCCTGCACCCTGTTGTTCTGTTCCAGAGCTCCCAGCACTGCTGCCCCAACAGCAGAGCAGGAGTGCGCTGGGGCTCCTTTGTGCTGTCCCTCAGGAACAAGCTTTTCCTTTAGGTTTGGACCTTTTCTTTCTTTGATTATGTTCCATTGGCCATATTTTTTGTTCAAATGACAGCCAGATCATTGCGGGTATTTCCGTGCGTGGCTGAGGTTGGCTGTGTGAGCAGCGCCGGTGGAGAGGAGCAAGACAGCCGAGGGTGGCCAGGGCAGGGACTGCACATGGCAGAGTGCTGAGTCCAGATGAGCCATAGCTCCCTGTGCTTCTCTCGCCGGAGCTGATCCGTGCTACAGCCGGGACCAGGGAGCACTGTAGTCCTGTGGGCAGTGGCATGGGCACCGTGGGAACACCCTGCTCCCTGCACCGGAGACACCTGGCTTTCCCCTTCTCTCTGTCCTGGTCATTCCAATGCCAGTGTGCAGTAGCAGTGGGAGGAGAGCTAACAGTGCGCTGTAGCTGGGGGCTGACCCCTCGGGAGCGCTTGGCGATTACAGCTGTGCCCCGGGACAAGGCAATCTGGACCCTGCCACCAGCCCTGCAGGACCTGGGGGGGTGCAACGCTGCAGCCGCGGCTCGCACTGGGGCTGCCACAGCTACTGCTTGACAAAGCGGTGGAGGTCTGGCAGAGGTGTCCGTGCTGCTCCTGAGGCTGGGAGGGATACAGGTGGTGCGATGGGTGCTCAGTGCATCCCAAAGTCCGTGCTCCCAGATCTGCTCCCTCACTGCCCCTTCTGGCCAGCGGCACGAGCCCTTGGTCAGCGATGGGGGGCTAAGGTAGCCCTCACACTCCCCTCTGCAGGACCTGGTGCCCATTCCCCACCTCCCAAAGGCGTCACAGGGTCAGTCTCTGGAGGCAGAAGAAGGTGCTCCAGAAGGGGCTGCGTGTGCGTGGAGAAACACCCGTGTCCCGTCCGTCTGTGGGCACTGCTCTGCACCCCCGTTCCGTACCTGCGCTCCGGGGCAGGAGCAGCGTGGGGCCGTGTGCCAGACGGGCACGGACGGCAGGGCCGGGCCAGGAGGCTTTCCGCGTTCGAGGGCTCCCTTCAACAAAGCCGTGTCTGTCCTGCTCCCACTATTTCTGCTGTGCGGTTGGGGAGCGGGGGGCTGGAGGAGCACAAAGGACCCCAGACAATAGGGCGAGCGGGAGCATTCCTCACACCCACGGCGGCCGGCGAACGGGCTTTGTGTGCAGCCGCTGCCTCCCTCCGCGGCGGGGGCAGGCGCTGCCGTCCGTCCTCGCTGCTCCTTTGTTCCCTCGCTGCCTGCCAGGGGTGAGACAGGCAGGTGAGCGCCGGCGAGGCAGGGGGCTGGCGACGTGCGGCGGCGGCCGCATATTAATGGCTTTCTCCAGCCTGTCGCTGGGTGTTTGGCTTGATTCATGAGCCTCCTCCGTCGGATGCGGCCGGCAGGGAGAGCGAGCAGGGAGACAGCTATTGTCTGCCGGGCCTGGGGCCCTGCCGCTGCTGCTCCGGCGGCTGCCACGGCCCCAAAAGCACTTCGCACCTTTGCCCCGCTGTCCGTCCCGCCCGGGGGTCCGTGTGTCCGTGTGTCCAGGCCGGGGACTGTCTGACACCACGCGTGTCCCTGCTGCTGGGGCTGCGCTGGGGAGCAGGCGGGTGGGCAGCGGGCAGCTCCCCAAACACACCGCCTCGGAGTGCCCTGGAGTGCGAGAGCATCGTGCTCCAGCCGTGGTGGGCTGTGTCCAGGCAGGGCTCCATCCAAGGAGGGCTTGTGCAACTAAAAACATTTCCATCCAGTGCCCTAGTGACACCAGGAAAATGCTTTTGGTGGATCTTTTTTTATTTTTTTTTTAATGGCTGCTGTAGATGTCACATCACATTTTATGATTGGCTATAATTTTTAAACAAAGCGAATAGGCAGCTGGTGGACAGGTATTAACCAGGCAGCAGTCAGCCTGTCTTGAAGAGGCTGATTCAGGTACAGCATTTGATAATGCTTATGTGGGAAGGGTGTGGATGATAATCCCAGAGAAGAAAAACAAACTGGATAGAGTGCACTCCATCATGCTGACAAAGACCTGAATTGTACATGCTGGGGTGCAAATAGGATTGTTTGCATATTCAGCTGACTCGCTCTTCCCTTTTCCCCGTCCCCGAACATAGGTGGTGCCTGAGCTCCTTAGGGAGCTGTTTGAGTTGGGAGGACAAATGCGTATGGGGGAGGGGGGTAAAGGAGCATGTGGAGGAGGAATGAGAGCAGAGAGGGTGCTGAGTTCAGGGGCTACAATAGAAAGGGCCTAGCTGGTGGGGAAAATGCTTCGGGGATAGGGTTTATCGGACTGAATATAGGAAGCTACAGATTAGCTTGTCTGACAGGCTTCCTTTAATATCCCTGTCATGCAGTTTATCCCGCTCTGAACTAGACGTTTGCTCTCCAGAGCAAAATAAAGTCCCAAGGTCTGATTTATTCTTTTTCCCTTTCTTTCTTTTTCTCAGCTGTCAAGGAATAAAGCTGAACCGAGGGGGAAAGGAGCATTTATTCCCAGTGGGTTAAGAGAGGAAGGCTGAAATGAAGGATTTTCTCCAATGATAGCACTCCCTAAGCAGCAAACCCCACCTCTGAGTTTCCAGTAAATCTACAGGGAGTACAAAGCAAACCAATCAAGAAACGTCAAGGTGTATTTACTGTCCTATTAACCTGGTGGCCCGTTCCCTCTCTGGCACATGCTGGCGGCACACAAAGGTGCATCCCAATGCTGTGTGCTGGGGAGGGAGCATGGCTGTGAGCCCAGCTGGGGCAAGGTGACCAAATGGCTCCTGTCTCCTGCTCTCCAGCCATCACAGCATGGAAAGGGAGTGCTGGAGGTGAGCCTCTTTTGGGAACAGTGGTGCTTGGGAGCTGTGCCAGTCCTTTGTGCTGTCTGCTCTCAACAAGGCAGATATTTAATTGTAAAGAGGAACTCACACACACTTGCTGCAGCTGAAGCCAAAGCAGTTTATGTTAGAGATCACCTAGACTTGACTGCTGTCAAATACTGGCTGCAAGTGAGATGGGTTTCCTGAATGACATATTTTACTTGGTGGCACATCTAGAACTTTTAGAAAGAACTTTTTGAAATAAGCTTGTCTTCAAGTTTTTTGCAGGTATCTTTTTTTCTTTTTCTTCTTATAAAGAGAACTTGGCAATGACAGAATTTTGATGAAAGTTACCTCTTATTCTCTCGCTTCATAGCCCAATGCCATCCTGAAGAATAAAGGAAATGCTGATAAATTTGGTATATTCCCCATCTACTGGTCCTCTCTGCTGTCCTCAGAGCATGTCCTGCCCCTAGTTGCTCTGTTAACTTGTCTCTGCTTATAACACTTTGTACATGAAACACAACTGGGTGCTTTTCGCTCTGATTAAAATCATGCTGTGCAATAGGAAATACAAATTAGCTCTGGCCTTTGGGCTCCTGACAAGTTTCCAGCGCTGCTTTCAACACCACAGAGATTGTGTAACTCCATCTGTGCCTGCTCTGTGTGGTGACGTCTCCCCCTCCGTCACGAGCTGGGCTGGCTGCCACTCATCCAGGTTCAGCTGTTAATACTTCAAGCAGCTTTTAGAACTGAAGGAGGAAGAGATGTTGCCAGCAGCCAGGTGAAATGCAGAAACCAGCTTTTCCTTGCTAGGGTACTGTGTGGGAAGGGTTAAAAGGAGGAGGATTTCTTAGGTAATTCCCCCAGTCTTGGTGTTTGTGCAAATACCTCCCTTTCGAATGAATGACTGAGGAGCTCAGCACAGGAGAGCCAATGCTTCAGCACGAGATTAACCCCTGAAGGAAGAGCACAGTAGCCTCTTATTCAAACTACATCTTAAGTTTGCGTTGCCATGAAGCGCACGGCACTCTCCTGCCTCCTCCGGGGGTTCAAGCCAGGCACACTGTGTTACATCATCTCAGCGTTGCTCACAGAAGGGCTGAGGCTCCAGCTATCGTGTCACCTTTTCAGCAGAAACCATTGAGTCTCGGCGACTTCCTCTGAGGATGCTGAAGCAAACAGTGCCCAGACCTGTGAGTGAACAAGTCGCAAATGACATCGCCGGTTTGAAACGGTGCGTGGGCACGGCGTGGGTGAATGTTCCCTGCACTGGGTGTTTTCTAAAGGTCTCTGAAGCATGAGGCATGACTGAATGACTTCTGTTTTCTTTAAATGATGAGTGGGAGAATTTTGAATCGCTGGTCTGCTTTTATTTTTGTTAAATGTGTGTGGGCTGACAACATGACTCAGTATTTTCTCTGCAGATGCAAAGATCATACTGCCAATTCTGGGTATATTTCTGACAGTTTCCTATGGAGAACTGGAACACTTTTTCAGTACAGAGCTTTGCTTTTCGGAAGCCTTAAGCCTATTGATGTGAAAATAAGTGATTTTAAAAATGAGTGTTTTGCCAAAATGTACAAATAAACACTGAAGAAATGACCAAACATGGGGAAAGTCCCTCTACCCCCATGTTTTCCCAACAGTTTATCTGATTTTTTTCGTGGCCATGAATGTCTGATTTTTCTTTCCAATTCTCCCTAGCCTCAGTTGCTGCTGGGCCATCTCTTTGACTGCTGGATATCATCTCTGGTGTTTATTTATCCGTCCATGTCCTGCTGGGTGACAGCCACCATCCTGTGACTGGCGGCTGTGAGTTCTCCCCTCCTCCCAAGAGACAAGTAGGCCTATTTGTGGGTACATGAGTGTGGTTCAGCCAGAAGCCCCAGAAAACTCCCTTTCTCCCTTCTGGCAACCTCCCTGCCCTGCTCTCCCTTCTTCATCCTCCCTTTATGCCATGTACAGCATATGGTGTGTGCTCTGGGAGATGCACAAAGCCAGGCATGGGCTTTGGATGCTTTTATTGGGCAACAATGAGTGTCCTCTTCTCCCATACCCTCTTCTCCACTAATGTGCAGTGTGCTGGTGCTTATGTCTTTGATAAGAATAGGTTTCTTGCTAAGACCCTCATCTGTAATCATAACTCAGCATTCTAGAGCTACCAATAAACCAGTTCTCCCTGCTGGTAGCAGCCCTCAGCCCCATGGACCTTGCTGAAGATCTGTGAATGGCTAGAGAATTGCAGACTAGTGGACGAAGGACGTTGCACAGCAAAGGTTGTCTGTGAAGATGATGTGCCTGTAGATTCCTCCTGTAGGGTGTGCAGAGTGAAATGAATTCCATACACTTTGCTTATTTGATTGCTAACTTCAACCACAGAAGAATTCCCACACTCAGTCCCTAGCAATGGCCTTGGCTAATTAGCACCATGACCCAAACCCCACTACGATCCTGACTCTATACTGGCCCATACAACAGTGAGCTGTACCTGACCCGTGTATGCACAAGAATGTATTACAGCACTAGGCAACTGTATCATCTTCCTATCATTCTAGTTCCTCAGTCCTAAGATCTTCTTCCTATTCCTGGTGTTTTCTCTACCTTCCACTGCCCACCCATGGCAGTATTTCACCCCAAGCTTAAGGCTGAGCACATCCATCATCCCTACAGACCTCATCAGAAGCCACTTGACATGGTTGACTCAAGTGCCTTTGCAGGTTTATCTCATAATGATAAGAAATAGGTAGCAGGCATTATCATTTCTCCACAATCCTCACATTATTCAGGAATATTCCTACAGTTTAAGCCCTTTTTACCCCACAGCCTGATTCCAGCCTTAAGGATAAACTATCAGCCAGCATTCCTTGAATCACAAGCAGAAGCACTCTGCCTTACTGAGTTCCAGCACTCAGGCTCACCCTCAAGAGCAAGGAAAGAGGTGGTGCTCTTTAGTCATTGGCATCCCAATCTCTGACTCTTGACTTTAGAGTCTGAAGAGCTGATGCTCTTTACTTACAGTCCTGTACCTCTGAGTGCCAGAGCCACTCACCCCTGCCAGCCCCAGCCCACATGACTGTGTTTCTAATGTTTTTGCTGGAATCCAGGCACGGGGATGGAGGCAGCCACTGGGACTTGCTTGGTGTACAAGCTGTAAGTTGTGTTTTTCAGAGGTCGTGCTTGATGGGGCAGAGCACGTTTTGATGGATTTTAGGGTGGAAAGATTATGTTTGGGCATGGCTTGAAGGACTAACTGGCTTGCTCAGCTGCTGAGGGGATGGTAGGCTGGGTACAAAACGGGGCATGGGGGAGTGTGACAGTGTCTGTACATCAGTGAGCGAGCAGGGAGTCGTGGTGTGTGGCACTGATCACTCTCCTTTCCTAAAACAAGCTTCATTGTTCCCGTCTTCTTACTTCTCACTGCCCTTCCACTGGTTCTTCATTGTCTCCAGCCTTTTTCCTCCAGCCTGTGGATTTGCAGAGCTACCAGCTGCTCTAGAGCTGGTTCTTCATCCCTCCCCAGCCCTGTGTCATGGTTGCCTTGCCTGCTTTTGGAGTCAGAGCTCAGCCAGAGGCCAAGCATATGAACCCTATGTCGCCAATTAGAAGGTGGTCTGCTGACTGTATTTCACGTTCTGCTGACTGTATTTCACGTTGGTGTGTCTTGCTGGTTGGGAGACAAGAATGGAGAGTGCTACAGCCCCAGGTGTCTTCAGGTGTCATTGTGTTGCTGTGAATCATGAGCTTGCTTCTGAAGTTTTTTGGGGATTGGTCTTTAAACTTGCTTCACTTATTTATTTACACTGAAGGTAGGTATTGGATTGGATTCTTTGTTTCTGAACTGCATTTAATAAGACCGTCATAGAAAAGCTCTCGTATTTCTGGGAAGAATACTTATTAAAAGGGGTTTTGTAATTGTTATGGTGTGTGCAGTCCTCAGCTTTCCTGAACTTTTTCTGTGCTATATTCAAGTATAGTCTAGTGTAAGAAGCTTGGACTTTGAAAGAAAGCTTGAAAAGAGAAAAGCTGACAGTAGGTCAGACTGAGGAAGGTGGAGCTGGTTTATGCCACTTTTCTTGCAACAGATGAAGTCAGTATTCCCCACCTGCTTAAGGAGCGCCTGCAGCAGACTGAATCACCAACACACCTTCTTCTGAAATAAATCACAGTGGCTAAACAATATTGCTTGTGGCAGTAGGCAAAATGCTTATTAAAGAGTGAGCATTACTTTGCATGCTTAAGATCACAACTTCTCTCTTTAAAAAAAAAAAAATAAAAAAAAATTCCATAATCAAGGCCAGTGAAGGGCAGGTCCCCACAGGGTGCTGAGACCAGCCTGCTTCCTCATTCTTTGCACTCTCACTGATGGGCTGCTTTCTTCTGTGCCAAGTGAAAACTTCCTCACCCAACCCGGTAGCGCTGGAGTTGCCCTGAGCCCAGCCAGGTCTCCTCTCCACGCAGCGCACGTCTGGCAGCCTCACCCCATTCCTGTGTGCCTCACCAAGGTCTTCAACGGGTTTGTCGTTTGTGGACACTTCCTGATACCCAACACGTGTGCATTTTTATGGCCAATTTGGATAAAGTCATCACTCCAGCTGGTAACTGCAGCTTCCAGATAAGACTGACCATGTGGCAGTGTAAGAAACACCCAACTGAGGAGCAAGGAATTGTTGATTTTCAGACTCCGGAGTGGCTACACATACCAACACTTGGTTGCACAAACGCAGAAGAACAACTCTAACTGGAACAGTTCTCTTGGTAGTCGTTACATCACCTGTAATTGATTCTGCAAGAGTTTGCAGGCCTTACCATTAGAAAGGGACTTCCTGGGTGCGCCTTTGAATCAGATTAATAAAGGGGAACAATATTTTTAATGAGAGAGCCTTTTGGTATGTATTATTTCCTAAAACTCGGAAATCGTCATTTGTTAACTTACTGCTGTTTCTTGCCCCTAATAAATTTTACATCATCTTTTTAGAGGACTGCTGTGTCTGTGGCCACATTTTGAGTTGCTGAAATACTGGGATGTGTCGGAAAACTAAAGAGTACTGAAACATCCACAAATAACGTCCTGCACTTTCTAAATAGGTCAGGGTTTGGTTTGAGAATCTGGTGTTTTTTGAAGATATCCTTTACACTTCCTTTATTTCTCTGTTTCATTCTCCATTCAGTCACAGAGCCTGCGTGCTGGATTTATTTATTTTACATCTCTTTGCTGTCCATTTTGCTGCCAAATCATCATCTCGTGTTGCTTGTCTTATATAAATGTTAACATTAGCAAGCTTCACAATAACAGTCTGGAAAGGAAACATTTACTTCTGAGCTTCCCTCTGCCAAACAAACCTACAGCGTTTGCTTTATTGTGGCTACTGGTGGTTAAGGCCATGGGTTGTAAAATTATAATGCTGTAGGCAGTGTCTATTACAGTTATGATCACTGTAACATGCACTTCAACATACTTATTGTTTTGCTTTTAAATTGGTACATTCAGTGCAGAGGATATGGCTCCCCATTCCCTCATACAATATAATCTCCATAGGTCCTTGAAAGGCTGCAGGAAAAAAACAACTCTGTTTTAAACTCTACTTTTTTGTTCTCGATGACACATAATGAAAGCATCAGTGTTGCTTTTGTGTCCTGAAAGAAAGGGTGATAGCATGGAACAGTGATGCACAAGTAGGCAGAGAGCTTGACAAGAAATAAACCATCGCAACCCCCAGCTGGGCAGCATGGAAACACCGGCCTGTCCAGGCTTCCTAAAATCAGATGTGCCTAAAATCAGAGAAAGCACCACTGATGCTTTCACTGATGCACTGATCCCCTAACCCTCCGTGCACGGAATTCGCTTTGTGCCTGACGTCTTTGGGAAAACATTTTTCAGAAAGTGCAGCAAACGAATGCTACGTCATTGAGTGTCTGTGCCCCGTGGCTGGAGCTTCAGTTGCTGGACCACAGGAGGAGAGTTCAGGGAGGAGACGTGCGTGGGTCCCTGTGCCGAGGGGAGCGGGGGCCGCTGTCCCCGCCCGGTGCCGGGCTGGGGCCGGGGTCAGCAGCCCAGGCCCGGGGGCGAGAGGCGGCAGCGCGGGCCCTGCACGACCCCTGCTCCGAGAGAACTCCGCCGGCTCCTCAGGAGGGTCTCAGGACGGGACAGGGCGGGACGGGACACGGCAGAGCAGGGCACCGTGGGGC
>VZRV01002789.1:0-25983 GCA_013398115.1 Falcunculus frontatus | reverse complement strand
GCGTGGTCTCCAATTTTATAACACACCTGCAGACAGACTGTTGGAGCTGAAATGCTTCCCAGTGTGACGTAGGGAACACCCACACCACAGAAGGAAGGATGAGCACTCTCACTCCCCATAGTCTCTCGGGACCTACTTTACTCATAAGTGCATGAGGAAATGGGTCTTTGGAGTCTTAAAAGAGGGATTTGAGATGGCCAAATTGCAGACTGAATTATAAAGAGGGGCTTTGGTCCCTGACATTGAGGCTTTTGAAAACTAAAAAGGAAGGTTTGGGGCTAAAAATGAGCCTTTGGACTCACAAATGAGGCTCTGGACCTTGGGCCTTAAAAATAATGCTTTGGACTCTCTAAATGTGTCTTTGAACTCTAAAAGCATAAACCTTGGCAATTATAAATTGGTTTTTAGCAATTTGGTAAATTTTAGTAATTTTGTCGTCTAAAAATGTGGGTTTGGACTTTGAATTGAGAATTTGTTCTCTCAAACACATGTTCTGGTGATTTAAAATGTACGCGGTTCTTCCTCTTTTTGAGTATTTCATCATATAAATAGTGTTTGTGCCTGAAAAATTCAGAGTTAAATCTGAAAAATAACCCTTTGGACCTTGAAAATGTGGTTTGGGATGTAATTTAAAAAAAAAAAAAAAATTAAATTTTTTTTTTGTTTGTCATTGGGATTCAGAGTCAGATTCTGTCCCTAATAATGAGGGGGCTTTAACTAAAATATCCCTGGGCTATAAATCCTGTTCTCAGCACAAAATGAAAACACAGGCCCCATAAAAGGTATTATGAAGAAATTTAACTTAATTACAGGCCAAACTAGACTACTGTTCCCCATAATCCCTTGGGCCCCTTTAGGAAACTAATAGGACTCACTTAGGGATGGATCTTGTTTGCGTAGGTCGCCAGCTGGCAACCCTTGTTCTTTCCTCTGCAGCAAGTATGCAAAAGCCCAAGGTATGGGGTTTAAGAATACATGCCATATACCCCACCCTCCTGCCTCCTCAAAATGCAAGAAATGGTAGAACACTGACTCTGCTGAGATGGGAACAAATTATAGCTTTATTTATATTAATAAATACTTACTACACTGTGTACCTGTAATTACTATAAACACAGTAAAAGCAAATACAAACAACAAGGAATGTCTTCATGTAGAGTGTCCTGGGTAACCCAAAATGCTATTGTCATCCGTATCTCTCCGTGCCAAAAAAATTGTTACTGTCTCTTTAAGACCCTGCGGCCGGAAAGCGGAACCGGGGCTGGGGCCGGGCAGCGCTCGGGCCTTTTACACTCGGAGCGCGCAGGGAGAGCTCTGTCTCTCTCTCTGGCCTCCTGGTTTGACTTTTGGTTCTTGCTCCTTGGCACTACTCGCAACAGTAGCAACTCGAGAAGCTGCGTTTCCCAATCAAAAACTGTTTCGGAGTAAATTTTGCAATGCCTGTCTGCAGCCGCAGCGTCGCGCTGAGAGAAGTGGAGCAGGCCCAGAGCCGCCACAGCCCAGCTGCCTTGCCTTATCTTGCTGTCTTCTGCGGGGAGGAAGAAATCCCTCCGCGAGTTCTGGCCCTTTACCGAGTACCAGCCGCCAGAGCGTGCCACTGCCGGAGCTGCCATGCCGGAATGATAAGAGGGGTGGCTGCCGTCCTTTTCCCTTTGTCTCCCCACGCGTGGACGGTTGTGGGGGCCACCATCTGGGGGAAGGGGTCACTCTGCCATTTTGAGTTTCTCTTTGTTCCTGAGATTTCAGCAGCTTTGTAACTAATGACTCTTACTGTTCATTTTTGCCCTTTGCTGTTTCACTTGGTAGTAGACTGTTATTTTTTCACTTGTATCTACTCTTACTCGTTTCTCCTTATTGGTGGAAAAGGATTGAGTCAAACTGTTAGAGGAGGAAGTAATTTGAGAGCATCTGCCTCTTAAATTGTCTTAAACCAATACATAGAAGAAACAGGATCTCCAACTTGGCTCACAGCAAAATCAACCCCAAGACCAAACCCAACAGAGTTGTGCAGAAAAATTCACAGCACCAGATGTTTAAGTCCAAAAAGGAGCCAGAGGACTCCTGTAACTTTACTCGAATAAAGGGAGAGACCATGGGGTATTCCCCTGGGGTCTCTCAAATTACTGGAGGACGCAGCCTCCTTTTAATCCTATTTTCCCAGCTGCATTTCCCTCTCTCTTTCCCCATTGGCTGAGGTACTCGAGAGGTACAGACATCTTGAATTGCTTACTATATGACCCCCTTAACATGTGACACAACACACACCCCAGCCCACCCCACCCCCTTTCTTTTGTTCTTTAAATTCGGGAGCTTAACACGGCCTTGGTTGAGCAACAATTCCTTGTCAGTTGGTAATGTCAGGAAAATTAATCCACAAACACCAGAGGTTTATGTCCAAAAAGGAGACAGAGGAGTCCTGTTACTTTATGCAAATAAAGGGAGCGANAGAGGAGTCCTGTTACTTTATGCAAATAAAGGGAGCGACCATGGCGCATTCCCCTGGGGTCTCTCAAATTGTTAGGGAACGCAGCCTCCTTTTTAACCTGATCTCCTGGCCGCATTTCCCTCTCTCTTTCCCCATTGGGTGAGGTACTTGAGAGGTACAGACTTCCCGAATCGCCTAATACAGACCCCCTTCTAATGTATACCCCCCCCCTTTTTCTTTTTCTATGGAATTTATGGTTCTTCCCATTGCTTCTTTCGTCTCTCAGTATCTATCTTTACCTATCAGCAGACCCAATTTATAAAGACAAATCCCTCTCACTCCTTTCATCAGTCAGTGGAATTCCTCCCATTGTTTCTTTGACCTCTCAGGATCTAGCTTTTACCTGTCAGCAGACCCATAGTTTGTTTGTAAAGACAAATCTATCTAATTCCTTTCAGTAACATTCCTTTCTTGTCTATCAGTCTCTGGTTTTACCTACAAGCAGGCTTACATAGATTCTTAGTAAAGATACACTCGTCTTATTCCTTTCAGAATCATCTTAAAAGTCACCATTTTTGAAGTTTGAACCGCCTAAAAATGTAAGTTTACTTTGCGACAGATACATTAAAACCTACCCCATGACAACAAAAATTAACAAAATAGAGTCTGAATGCCTGTGTAAACTAATATCCATAAGAAAAGTTCACACACTGGAAACCCTGAAAAGGAATCCAGTGCTTCATGGATACTCATGTAGCTTCTGCTCTGCACCAGCCAGGACGCTCCTAAAGATCACTGTGGAATTCTTCAGGATCAGGCCATTAGCATTGGAGTATTCTGAAAACAACACAGATTCAGAAAAAAAACATTAGTTAGTTCATAAAAATGGATATTAATATATAATTACATGGCACTTCAGAGAATCACTTTACAGATCTAAAGCCAAATTTTATATGTAACTTCGAGCTGTTATCGTCTCAACACACTAACAGCACCTTTCAATAAATCTTCAGGTTTGATAAACATATACAAGCAGCAAAATATTTATCTTTTTTAAAAATAGTTTGAATGCCAAGAGGAAAATGGTGTCAAAAATGTCAGGAAAATCCACAAACACCACAGGTTTACGTCCAAGAAGGAGACAGGAGTCCTGCAACTTTATTTGAATAAAGGGAGAGAGTCCACTGCGGCACACGCCCGCGGGCTTTTCTCTCTCGAGGTTTTGGAGGGCGCAGCCTCCTTTTATCTTAAACTCGCGGCCGCATGTTGCCCTCTTCCTTTCCCCACTGGCTGAGGTACCAGGAAGGTGCAGCCTTCCCGAACCGCCTACCACATAACCCCCTTGAAGCTGTCATTTTATCCCAAAGTTCAGAAGCTCAGGCTTGTGCAGACCCACTTGTCTGTTTCAGGAGCCAAGCTCCCGGGACTCTGTAACAAACCTGCTGCTTGAAGTGGGTAGAGACATTAAGACCCATTTCAAAGACGTTAACACCCATGGAATTGTTTGTAAAGACATTAGCTTTTCTCTCAAAAGTCAGTAAAGGAGAGTCACCTAATGCGGGAGGTTCTCTCCTGATTTGGCTTGAAAGGAATGAGAAGGAGGTGTCTTTACAAACTGTTGGCCTGATGGTCGATAAAGCCAGATACTGAGAGGTGAAAGAAGCAATGGGCAGAACCATAAATTCCACAAGAATTCTGCTCATTGACAAAGACTGTTACTCACTCAAAACCGTGCTAAATCCCCAGATTTAGAGAAAAAGAACAGAGACACAAGGAAAATAAAAGAGGGGGGTGTACATTAGAAGGGTGTCTGTATTAGGCGATTCGGGAAGTCTGTACCTCTCAAGTACCTCACCCAATGGGGAAAGAGAGAGGGAAATGCGGCCAGGAGATCAGGTTAAAAAGGAGGCTGCGTTCCCTAACAATTTGAGAGACCCCAGGGGAATGCCCCATGGTCTCTCCCTTTATTTGCATAAAGTAACAGGACTCCTCTGTCTCCTTTTTGTACATAAACCTCTGGTGTTTGTGGATTAATTTTCCTGACAGTCTTAAGTTGCTTTTGATTCTATTAGGCTACAAAACCAGTAGAACACCAACTTTGTGAATTCCCAAAGGCAGTGGATCTGGCTGGGGCTCCATTTCTTGACTGAAGATGTGCTGACAACCTGGAATAAATTCCGGGGTGTTTCCTGACAGCACCCAGACTTACCCAGGAGGTTCCCATTCAACACAAAACTTAATACGTCTTTTAAAAGTATAGTGCAAACACAAGAGAGCTCAGTGGTGGGTGGAAACTGGAGTGGACTGCTCTACTGTGGATGCCATGGCAGTGTTTCCATGAAGGTGCTGGACAAGTATGCATTATCCTCTCTGCATGTGGGTGCACTCTCATCCTTCTTTTGTGCTCCCTCAATACGCATCTGATACTAGGCTGGTGAGGTTTTGGGGTACTGTTCCAAGGAAAGCTCAAATTTGGGCTGTCCTCAGCCAGACTTAGAGTATCTTTCAGACGAGGAATGGGGCTATTCCAGGCAGAAAGGAATAACAGGATCCAAACTCTGTTTTGTTTAAGGCAATCATGTGAAAATGTGCAGTTGAAAACTCTCTTTGATTTCAGGGCTCTCCTCTAGAATCTTGCAACATTTTTTGTCGAGACATGAAAATGAAATGGGGAAACCAGATCATCCTTACTCACAGCTCAAAGTTTGCAGACAAAATCTCTGGGGATATATTGTTTTTTTAAACATGTTTCAGCATTGGAGGAGCTGGGCACAGTGAATGGCTGCCGGTGCCTGGGGCTTGGCCAGTGTCATCTGGCAGGATAAAAGGAGCAAGAGGTTACCATGGGGACTGGTTATCACTCTGTCGGGGTTCCTGTTTCCCTGTATGCTGCTGGAGGCAAGTGCCCTTTCTGGACAATCCCTCTGCCTCAAGATGCCCTGATTTTACTCATTGGGTTTATTTTCCTCTTTTAGGAAAGGAATGTTGAGAGGGGTTGATCAAAAGAGTTAACTCGTGCTTACATGACTTAGCTAAAGAGTCAGCAAATGTTAATCACAAGCCTAAGAAGCAGGATGAGCCTTAGCCTTGTCAAGATAAGAGAAACAGAATGCACCGTGTCAAGATGAGGGGGACAGAATTTGTTTGAAACCAGCGCAGAAACCACTGAATCAGCCAGCAAAAAACTGCGCATGCTCCGGAAAGAAAGGTGAAAAGTGCATTGTGATGAAGACCGCTAGCCTTCATCAGAAAGACCCCCGAGTAAGAAGAGGAGCCTACCTCAGTGTGACCACCAGGGTACACAGCGCATCCATGGCACTTATGCTAATGATATTAATGACTTCTGAGAAGTAATTTGTATAACCACTCCTGTCCCAAGGAATGTAATGAATATTCATTAATTTTACCCATAATACTGGACTGTATGGAGTGCTGGTGGGTGTGTGTTAGGAGGAGTGATCCCCCACACACCAGGTTGCCAGATAAAGCAAATACCCACTTCTCTGACTCTGTCTTTGAAGTGTCTCTAGGCTCGGTTTAGAGCGATTCAATGTGAAGGAAGGAGAAAAATCATTTAGGGATAAAGCATGCCAAGGGCTTTACAAGAGTGCTAAAACAAATGCACTGACCCATCTGTGTGCCCAGATTGCTGACATTTGAAGGTCAGGATCATTTGAAAGATCACTTGAAGGGCCTCAACTAATTAGGGGGATGTATTTGTAGACACACTTTTTGTTATGTCTTACAGCAGTGGCCAGATTAATTTGTAGCTGGGCTTTCACCTTTCTAACTTTCTTTTTTGCATAACCTCACAACATCTTCGTAGTCCTCCTGAGTTCTCTGCCCTTTTTTTCAGAGGTGATAAACTCTCTTCTTCTCCCTGAGTTCCAGCCAAATTTCTCTATTCAGTCAGGCCAGTCCCTTCCCTGCAAGCTCTGCATCTACACTGGCATCTGACATAGCATCTGCATTTTCAGTGGGGTCTGTGATGGTATCTTCCTCTGCAATGATGCCTCTGCAGTGGGTATCCTCCTCTCCAATAGAATCTGCTATGGTAACAATGTTATCTGCACTGGGGCATTGGACACAACAAGTGCTACATATAGCATTCCATATGCAGATAGCATTGCAGATCCTGTCACATGTGTTGCTAGCATTGCACAGTTCCGTGGAGACAGCAACATTTTCACAGATGTACACATATAGCACACCAGGACTCAGCACTGCTCAGACCAAATTTACACAATACCACACCATGCGTGGTGATTGCTCCCCTCCACACCCACATGTTCCCCTCCTCTGTAGTACAGGAGAGACATCAATGAGTAAGGGACACTGCTGCAGGGGAAGGATGCACAAGGGAGATGCTAAAGGCACAAAGCAGCTCAGCCTGGGCAGAAAGCTCCAGGGCTTGACACAGCCCACCAGGACTGTGCGGGGCTTAAGCCAGGCTCTTTTGTCTGGTAGGTGGCAGGAGGAGACACCATGGACCACACTGGAGAGGAGAGACCCAGCAATGCCCCTCCAGCCTGCTGCTGGCCTAGCAGCAGCTGCAGCCGAAACGATCACTAGAACACACTCACAGCCCATACTGCGTTTGTTGAACAGGCCCAAAAGAAATCCATTCATTGGCTCTGACACTTAAGCAGCTTCAACATGGATCTGACTACAGCTTTTCCCTACTCCCTTGCAGAAGAGGATAAGGAGCCACCAACAAACTGCAGTGGAGCCAGTGTTTGTATCTCCAGACCCCACTGGAGAACACGCTCTGCACTTGCTTTTTGCAGTGACACCACTGCTTCAGCAGTGGGCAAACAGATGTGAGCCAGGCAATATATGAAACAGAAAAAACAGGGGCAAGCCAGTGTTACTTGTCAGCATGCTTCTGCTATCCTTGTGTTACTAAATCCCCCAACATTGTCAGGAAGAATAAAACCCTTTAACACTGTCTTTTCAATGTTAACAAGTACTTTATCCTTGGTCTGGAGGTGTGCGTATGGCCAACAAAATTCCAGCCTCCATACAGACATCGATACAAAACTTTTTCACTTATTTATACATTGTTAGCAAACAAAGAAATTAATGTTCATTGGTTCTAAATTACATAACTATCTTTCATTAATTAGTATTCTATCTTCTATTGCCTGTTGATTTCTTGCTTCTTATGCTAATTAGTCCATATTTTTAGTCCTTTTAGTATCTTTTTTCTCCAGCGGGGACTTTCCAACACATATGAGTCTTTGTTAGTCTCCTCTTTATCTTCTGGTTTCTGCAAAAGGTCCATGTAGTCCATAAATTCTGCATTCTAGATGTCCAGCTTCAATAATACATCTCTCTCTTCCAGGCTTTTTTCATTGAAGCACATCAGAGTTAGTTTAGCAAAACATAAAGTTTCAGTAATTTTCCCAAGCTGTGTTCCCATAAAAGGAGCATATGACAACTTTGCTAAATGCTGGCTAAAAGTGATTTAAGAATAACACATGACTTATAATTTACATACTTGTTATGATTAGTTTTTAAAAATAATTAGAAGTTAATTAAAAGCATTATTTAAAAATTTGAGAAGTTATATAATTTCCAACAACTGGGTCTAGGAAATGGAGCAGCCAGAGCACATAGTGTTATCTGACTGTAAAAATGAAAAGTAAAAAGAAGCAAAAAAACCTGGGGAATCAGAGGTTCTAGTTAAAATGACACCTTCTGTCTCAATCCACAAAAACCCTGTCCATGTTTTCTTTATTTGGACAAGGGACAATGAAAAAAAGAAAAATAAAATTAAAAGAGGGCAAGAATATTAAGAACAATTTATATTCCAAGATTAAGTAACTTGTGTCTTGTAGAGAGATACAAATGCCATTGCAATTACTGTTGTAAATGTAGTTATCATTTCAGACTCCATTTCTTCTGCAGATACCATTATAGATTAAGATTCCATGGTAGAAGGAAATGCCTCTGCAGATGAGTACTCCAATGCAGTTATCATTGCACAAACCACTCATAACTTGCATCTAAGCTCTGTCTTCCAGGAGTCAGGCATGTTGTGTCACCTTCTGCACAGGTTGAAGACATTCCTCCTACCTGGCTCCCAAGGCAGAATGGTGGACAGTCCTTTGAGAGCAAAGGCTGCAACTCCCAACGTGGAGGTCTGCACCATCTACCCTGGCTACTGCCAATGCCTCCATCCAGATAGAGCTGCCAAATGGAGAGGCTGCAGTGCGGATGTCTCATTGCAGGATGTGACTGGATCTTTCTCTAGGGCAGGGACAGGGAGCAAACCTACCTGCAAAAGGTGTGCCCAGGTGGAGGACCACCTGTGGCAAGTGGCTGAGAAAGGCAAGAGGCAGTGAGAAGGCTGTATAGTATCAGGGGTCTGAGAATGAGTTCTTTCCCAGGGAGGAGAGAGTTTGCATGTTCCGAGCAGTTTGCAGTAGACCCACAGCCCAAAGCCAAACAGCAAGAGACTCCCCCAGTGACACACATAGAAGGAAAGAGGACCAAGAGAACATACACAGAAGGGAGGAGGGCCAATGTGGAAGAATGGGAACTTGGAACAGCAAGGACCTGCAGGAAGAACCATCTTCCCCCAAAGCCAGAGGTGGTCTTGCAGAACCTTTCTAGAAGACAGAGGTGCCCTTGCAGAACCTTTCACTGGTCTGTAGGAAAGACCCAGCAGAAGAGGCACTGGAGATTAGTAAGGCAGCCCCATCTACTCCCCATATAACAACCAGTAAGGCAGCATAATCTGCTCCCCATGTAACAATCCGCACAACTAAGAAGAGGGTAATAGTAGGAAGAGACTCTCTTCTGAGAGGTGTGGAGGCACTATTTACTGGCATGTTGCACACTCTAGATTATGCTGCTTACCCTGAACTCATATCAGAGATGTCACTGAGAGACTACCATGCCTTGTACAGTCCACCATTACCTGCTGCTGTTGTTTCACGTGCGTGCCAGTGACACAGTCAAGCAGTGTGAGCAGCATCAAGAAGGATTACAGAGCCCTGGGAGCAGCAGTAGCTGCTGACTGTGGAGCACAGGTAGTTTTTTCATCAATCTTCCCGGTCAAAGGGAAGGGGTTTGAAAGAGCCAGTTGAATCTGGGGAATCAACAAATGGTTACAGGACTGGTGCCACAGCCAGGGGTTTGGCTACTTAGACCACTGGACTTTCTTTGAACAACCTGGTCTACTGGGGGCAGATGGAGTCCGTCTGTCAGAAAAGGCAAACAGCATCTTCACTCACAGGTTTGCCAAGCTGGAAAAGAGGGCTTTAAACTACAGTTGCTGGGGGAGAACACCCTCAGTCCATCCCACTCTTATCACAGACAGCAAGAGATGTCCTGAGCTTCAAGGCATCCTGGTCCAGATGGGACTGCGTCCAGATGCAAGGGTTTCTCCAGCATCATGGTCATAGAGTCATTTTATTACCACCTGAGCCCCTTGTCAGAAGGTGTGGCCAATGCTCCTGCCTATTTCCTCTCCAGAAGCTAATGGAATTATTTTCTGCAAGTACTCCTGCAAATCTTAAGGGAAAACTGGCTTGAGCAGCAGAAGAAGCAGGATCCAGTGCAGGCTGCAGTGGGCCATGACCGTTTGCTGCTGGGGCAATGCCTGCTGATCCTTGTTGACATTTTGCAAGGAGAGATGGTGATGTGACAGTGCAGCCAAAGCAAGGGCTGTGCGAAAGGACGGGAGATAGCTTTGGCTGCTCAGGAAACCACAGCTCCCTTCCCACAGCTGCGGATGCTGATAGAGGGCTGGGCAGGTCCCCCACTAGCAGTGGCCCAGAGCACTGCCTGGGCTGTGAGCAGGAGGAGGCAGAGCAGCAGGAGAGCAAACACTGGAAGATCCATAGGTGAGTCACAGTGTTCACAGGGGCCTGGATGCTCATGGAAGGCACATCTGTGCACAGGAAACTCCTTTCACATGATTCATGCTCCTACCCTCCAAATCTAGCAGAGGGCTCAGCTGGTGTTGGGTAAGAGCATAGTCAGGGAGATTCTTCCAGCACATGATTTGTCTGGGTTGAGCTGGGTGTGGGACGCTGGGACACAAACACTGCAGAGGCATGGCTTTTGCAGTGAGGAGGGCAGCAATGCTGCCCCAGTGGAGAAGGCGTTGCTGTAAAGAGGCCCATGAGTCAGGTTCTCCCTGCTATGGAAGAGAACGAGGTGAGCAAAAGGGCCGAAATGTCATCTTCTGGCCTCCAAGGACAAGATGGCAGTAGGTGTGGGATTCATCCCTCCCTTCCACCATCCCCGGGAGGAGCTGCAAAGCTCAGAGGGTGCCAGAGGGTCTGGCAGGGGATGCCAGTTCTGCTGCAAATGGTGCTTGTGCAGGGAAAAGGCAATGTGTAGGTGCATGCCTGCTTGCACCCACACCCCTTGGTTCTCCCCCTCCAGGCCATGCAGGTCCCTGCCCTGGCTCTGGTCACTCTCCTGGCCCTGCTGCCCCCAGCCCAGCCCTGCCCCTCAGAGATGAACAAGGTCAAGGACCTCCTGGAGGTTAACTGCACAGGGCAGGCTCTCCGCACGGTGCCCCCAGACCTGCCTGCAGACACAGGCATCCTGTTGCTCAGCGACAATTGCCTGGAGTCCCTCTCCACCACTGCCTTCCTGCCCCTTGCCCAGCTTCAGGACATCGACCTGGCCAACAATGGGCTGGTGGCTCTGCACACTGGGGCCCTGCTGCCATCCCTGAAGGAACTGACTCTCTCCCACAATGCACTGGGGGCCCTACCTGTCCTGGAGGGCCTACCTGCGCTTACCCACCTAGCTGTGGCCCACAACAGCCTGGAGACGCTGGCCCCGGGGGCTTTCCGCACAGTGCCACAGCTGCAGGACCTGGACTTGCGAGGGAACAAGATGCAGCAGCTGCCAGGGGAGGCCTTTGCGGGGCTGAGGGCACTCAAGGAGCTGGACCTCTCAGACAACCTCCTGAAGGAGCTACCCAAGGAGTTGCTGCAGGACCTGCAGATGCTGGAGACCCTCTGGCTCTCGGGAAACCAGCTGCAGACCCTGCCCACCGACTTCTTCCCAAAGGGGCGCCTCTTCATGTATGTTTTCCTCACTGAGAACCCCTGGCATTGCAACTGCGACCTGCACTACCTCCAGACCTGGATCCAGCAGAATGCTGACGTTGTTTACCAGCCAGAGCGGGGCCTGGAGGAAACAAAGGTGGAGGTCGCACCGGAGAAGGTACTGTGCCACAGCCCTGCTGAGCATAGGGAGAAGCCCATTATTCACTTCAAGCTCAACTGCAGCATTGTGAGGGATGAGGATGAGGAAGGAGGGGATGAATATAATTATGGGGAAGAAACAACAGAGAAAGTTACCATGACCACCTTCCCCCCACATCCATTCATCCCCAAAGAGCACACTACCATGCCCTGTGCAGTTAGCTCACCTTGCCTCCCTACCCTCACTACCAAAAGACCTCTTCTCACCAGACCTTCCTTCAGCACTCCTTGTACCTCCACCCTTTCCCCAAACACTTTGCTTGTGATGCTGACAAGCATCAGAACTCCCAGCACCACCACTCCTGTACCAGCCAGTCCCACGATGACACCCACACAGACCCCCAGCACTGCCACTATTCTCACTGCTGCTACCACCATCACCCTGCACAGACCTGCCACCCTTGACTCTGCCACCTCACTGCCAACCACTATGAGCAGCAGCCCTGCTAGCACCAGTGGCCATCCCCAAACCACCCTTGTTGCCAGTATTACCTATGCCAGTTTCATGGGGTCCACTGGAACATTTCCTACCACTTCCACAGCAGTACCTGCTACTGCCATGCTAGAGGCCTCTTCCACTGTCAGACCTCCATCTCCTCCTCCGATGTCGGCCAACACCGTGCTTTCCACTCACACCCCAACACTACCACATTCCCTGGACATCACACACTTCACCCAACCTGCATGTTCCCCCCTACCTGCTCCTCCTCCTCTCTGCCCATGCTCCATTCCAGGACGGGCTGTACCTGTGCTGCGTTTGCAAGCAGGTGAGGAGGGTCCACAGTGGGGGCAGTGGGTGCTGAGGCACTGCTGCCTGTTGCATTGGGTGCTCTACCTGGCTTCCTTGGCTCTGATGGTCCCGACCATGCTGGCTCTAGCAGGTTGGCTGGCATGGATGTGTCTGGTGGGACAACCCTCTTGGCACCAGTCCCTGCAGACCCAAGAGGTGCAGTATCCACTGCTGGAATGGAGGGAGTCAACAGGAAGCCCTATGATGCATCTCAGCAGCTTCGAAATCCCCCTTCAGCACCCCACATTTTGTACAATCAAGGAAGTGGAGTTGTGTCCTGAGGTTACCTACTGCACAATTAAAGATCTGGGGATACAGTGCAGTCCTCCTGCAAGTTACTCCTTCTGCACCACAAAGGAGTTGTGGGTTCACCACAGTCCTCTGCACACATCAATCAAGCCTTTCTCCAGGAAGCCGATGGTCACAGACCTTGGCTTCCAGAGGATCCCATCTGCTTACAGCCTGGACAGGGGTGTTGAGGCCATAGGTGATGTCAGAGTGAAATATGCGGGTAACACCATGTAAGTGTTTCTGTACACTCAGAGAAAGAGATCGAGAGTCGTGGCTCTGCTTCACATGCCTTGTTTTACAAGGGAAAGATCTACTTGCCTAGGGGGAAGCCATCCAGCTCCTTGCTCTAGTATTCTCAAACTGCCTGAGGTTTCCAGAGCTAAAAATAATTACTTGGGTATTTGGCAGAGGAAGATAATGTCCTAAACTGGTCAGTGATAGTCTGGGGCTGCCGCTGCCTGGTTTTGGGGTGAGTGAGGGCAAGCAGAACTTACGTTGTGCTGTGTTGCAAACTGCTTCTGTTCAAATGATGCACACAAAGATGCGATACACTTTCCACTCAGTGCCAGGTTCTTAATCACATAATAAATATTCTGTGCCTGAATTTCAGAGGAGTGCTGGTTTAATTTCATTGGACCTGCCACAGTCCTGGCAGGGCACAGTGAATAAGAAATTTGTCTTCAGTATTTGGAATAGTGAAGACAGGGAAGAAAAGTCCATGGAATCCCAGAATCCTAGAATATCCTGAGTTGGCAGGGACCCCTGAGGATCAAGTCCAACTCCTGGCCCTGCACAGACACCCCAACAATCCCACCCTGTGCCTGAGAGCATTGTCTAAATGCTCCTGGAGCTCTGGCAGCCTTGGAGCTGTGGAGAGAACATTCTCTGAGGAGACTGTTCAGTGCCTGACCACCCTCTGGGGGAAGAACTTTTTCCTAATATTCATCTGTTGGGATGCCCCCATGACACAGTTCCAGCTGTTCCTGTGGTCCTGTCTCTGGACCCAGAGAGCAGAGATCAGAGCTGCCCCTCTGCCTCCCTTCAGGGGAGGTCTCCCTGATGAGGTCTCCCTTCAATGTCCTCCAGGCTGAATAAGTCAAGTGCCCTCAACTGCTACTCATACCCTTCCCCTCTAGACCCTTCCCCATCTCTGTGGCCTCCTTTGGATACTCTTTAGTAGCTTTAGATCCTTCATATGTTTTGGCATCCAAAACTGCACGCTTATACTCCTGTTCCTGACTTTTGCCCCAAATGTGCGGTTCTTCCCTGTGGTACGGAATCACACAGGAAAAGCATCCCACTGGCAGGTAATAAGGAAAGTGCAAGTGTTGATGCCTCTGCATGACTCATTATGGGATGGCTAGATGCGGGGGAGTAGGGGCTTTGAAGGGCAATGGATGTGACTTGTAAGGGATTACACTAGGACAAAGCACTCAGGATCTGGCCAAACTTTGTGACCACCTGTCTAGATGTCACTCAAACATTTTGGGAGGTGTGAGAAGCAGACAACAGTCACCATTGGTGGGGGTTGAATGGCTCACCCCAGCACTGGTGCGTAAATGCAGCAGCTGGATCCTATTAATCACTTTTCCAGCCTGAAATGCAGTTCCAGTTCTAATTGCCCCAAATGTGTTGTCAAACTGCTGTGAGTCAGCATGGCCTTCTGCCAGCTTAACTACTGGGTTCACTGGGAACATGTGCCTGTGCTTGGCCAGCATGAGTGTCTCCGCTGGTGAAGGTCTGGTGTGCAGTTGTGTCCATGGACATGCACATACTCCGTCTGTAAGCAGGCACTTGTCCGTCTGTTGCTGCTGTCCTCTTACCACACCATCCTCTCTATCCCTGTTTCCTGGGACAACAATGAGGCAAGCAGCTCCAGTGCTGGCACAATCTGAAGGCCCCAACAGTGGGGGACAGACATTTGGGGAGCAGAACTGTGGAAAAAGACCTGTGTATCTTGGTGGACAGAAAGGTGAACAAGGTCTAGCAGTGCACCTGGCAGCAAAGGGAGGGCAACAAAACCTGAACTGGGTTAACAGAGACAGGCCCAGCAGGCCAAGTGAAGTGATTATCCCCTTCTCCTCAGAACTCATTAGACTACAATTTTTCACCTTCTTCTATACATCTGGAGCCACCTGGTTCCCTCCCCACAGGCACTACTGGTACCCTAGTATTTCTCAGAATCCCATTACCTCTGCCTCTCCTTGCAACTCCTCCCTGGAATTCTCCCACCTCTCCCCACAACAAGCACTCCAGGTCACTCCAGGAATCCAAGACCTCTCAAAAACACCTAGGAACCACAAAGCCCCCAGGACCCCCTATTGTACTCTATCTACCCTGCCATCAACCACCCCGAAATCCTGGCACCTCCAAGACTCAATTATTCCCTTAGGATCCCCTATGCACCCCAAGATCCCTCTCATTCCTGAGACACACACATACACCCTCGTGCCCAGCGAACACAGGCACGCAGAGCCCCAGTGTGCCCTGCACCACCCACGCAGGACACCCACATCACTGCTCTCCTGCTCTCCTCCTGTTCCTTGTGAGATGTCTGGGTTCCCCACCAGAAACAACAAGACCCAGACAGACAGTTCAGGAAGCATTTTTATTCAGCCCAGGTGTGGGGGGAAATTGGGGGATTCCCAGCTCCCAGTGAAGGGCTCAGACAAAGGGGATTGAGTATTCCTGCAGGCACAGCGCCACAGTGTGGGGAATCTCTATGTTCCAGAGGTTCACAACAGTCTAGGTCATGTACCTTGAGGGTGAAGGGTTGCTGGAAACCGCAGAAGGAACCCACTCTGGGAGAGGGATCTGGACACTTTTGTTGCTACCTGGGTATCCCAGTATGGGGTGCAGAGTTTTTAAGCTAAGTATACCCTAAGTATTACTGGAAATTTCAGTTGATCTCAAGGGGTCCTTAAGGCAGCTGGGGCCACGCAAGGCAGGGGGTACAGTGAGAACACAGGCTTGTAGGTCAGTATAGGCATGGGGCAAGGTGCCCCGGGTGATCCAGCGCCGAGTACCCGGCTGGTAGGCGTGGATCAAGTGTGTGTCCTGGTAGGTCTCATGACTGTACCCTCCCACTACAAGCAGTTCCCCTCCCAGTACAGCTGCACCCCCAACTACATGTGCACGGGGCAGGGGGCTGAGAAGGACCCAGATGTTCTGCTTGGGGCTGTAGACCTCAAAAGTCAGCTGGTCCCTGTAGCCAGTCTGCCCAGCCCGCTGACACAGGCCCCCGGCAACATAGAGCTGCCCACCCGCCTCCTCCATGACATGGCCAGCTCGCTGGCCATTCATGGGGGCCAGGAGTGTGACAGGTGCACCTGGGACATAGCGGAGCAAGGATGCCTGACACTGGTATGCTTCATCACACCCACCCGACACGTAGAGCTCACCATCCAGGACACACGCTGCGTGCCCACACAGAGCCATTGGCAGGGGCTGGCACCTCCTAGGCAAGGAGAGAGGGAGGGATGAAAAAAAGGTTAAGCAGGGCTGTCCTGCAGCGACTGACTACCCAGGGATTCCCTGGTGTGCTATGGCTTCATTGACCACTCAGCAGGCAACACTTGCCAGCACCCAATGAGCCCCAGTGGACAACATCAGCTGGCGCAGAATGGATACCCCAGGGGCATCACTGTTCGACACTTTGTAGCCGCCACACCGTTGGTCAACCACGGTGGGCTCCCTCAATGGACAACACTGGCCATCATCCCATGAACATTCTGCCAATGAGAGGAATCAAACTACTTGTCTCATTGGCAGATGGCCAACAAGACCCGCAATGAACGCACTACTGGCCAAAAACTCATTTGCCACCCACTAGGAAACACTGGCCAACACCCAGTCCCCAAGGGACATGGTTGTTCAACACCCAGTAGACCTTTCCCAAATACCACTGCAAGTCCATTCTCCACTGGAGGCTCAGTGACCCAAAGCACTCAGTGGGTACCTCGGCCAAGGCAAGGGGCTCTGAGAGAAAAGGGAAACTAGGCATCTGCGGGAGCAACCTCACCTCCAGATGTCATTGGCCAAGTCATAGCACTCCACAGTATCTGTGCAGTAGAGCTCCCCTGAGGTGCCCCCCAGGGCATAGATGAAATTCCCAAGTGCCACAGCAGCAAAGTAGCTCCGTCCACATGTCATACTGGCCAGACGCTCCCAGGAATCATCCATAGGCTGGTACCTGGGTTTGAGAGGCAAAGGGGCAAGAGACTATCTGTTACCTACAACACCATGAGCCGATGTTGGCACCACTGAGGGCAACAACCCACCTACAACCTGCCAGTCCCAGAATGCCTTGGGGTCACATGGTCACCTTGCATGAGAATATCCCCTCCTTATGGACAATAACAAACCCATAATGACCTGGGGCATCTCTGGATAGAAGCCTCCCACTCCTAACTCTCAAAAAACCTGTAACACCCCAGAGTAAGAGGGCATCTCTGAGTCCTACACTCAACCCATCCCAGAATGTCTTGGGGCCACTTGACCAGCTGCAATGCCACACTGTCTTGGATCCACAGGGCAGCTCTAGCTCTACCAACACCTTCTCTGATCCCACGATGTCCTGGTGCCATATGGCAACTCTAAGTCCTCTGTAGCTCTCACCTGTAGACACTGGCCAGGGTGTCATGGACCCCGTAGTAGTGCTTTCCACCCAGGACGTAGAGGTTGTTGCCCACCACAGTTACAGCATGACGGAAGCGTGGGCCATCAGGAAAGCGTCCCAGTGCCCGCCACTCAACCTGCTTCACTAGCCCCACAGCACTGAGGTAGCGGTCTGCAAACCAGAGGTGTCTGCTGGGCTTCCGGGCAGCCAGGTTGCCCTTTACTTTGTCTCCACCACAAACCACCAACACCTCTTGCAAGGAGCGTACCCGGCATGGCAGCTGGGCCATGGGGGCGAAACTTGCTACCACAAGCTCACGGAGGACCTTTGGGTCAGCTACCCCTGCAGTCACAGACGGGACCTTCTTCAGCTCCAGGCTGGACATGAGGGCAAAGCGAACAGATGACAGGATCTCTTTGGCTAGATCCTCCTGGCCATCTCCATTAGCCATAAGCCACCGAGATGCTGCTTCCAAGGCTTCCAGTTCATGGAGGACATTGAGACCATCGGAGCGGAGGAGGCGGATGAGAAGGTGTGCAGGAAGATCCAAGAAGGCCGGTGTAACCACCACACAGGGGAAGGTGGCCAAGATATAGTTCTCTGCTACATGGACCACCTCATCCAGCCCATAGGCTACGGCAAAGGCCAGAACATCAGGGCCAGTTTCTGGAGTCAGGCCATGGGTGAAAACATCCAGGCAGAGAGTGAGGAGCCCCCAGGCCTGGTAGCGCAGGGAGGTCTCAGCTGCCTCCAAGACCATGGGCCATGGCCCTGCTACAGCTCCTGTGTAGGCAAAGGAGAGGAGGAGACGCAGCTCGGCTGGGGACAGCCCAGTGACCAGCGGGTCGGCAGGGTCATGGGCGGCCTCCCGCATGGGGCAGGTGAAAAGGGCCCGGAAGAAGTCACAGGAGCAGCTCAGGGCTAGTCGCTGAACTAGGAGGAAGGAGGAATAATGGTAGGAGGCAGCAGGGGACCCTCTGCACTGTGCAGCCCCCAGAACTCACGTGTCTTGGCCCCATGCCCATCAAAGCCCGAGCTCTGCCAAAGGGAGCAGCCCTGCGGGCACCTCTAGAGCCTGATCCCCATCTGGAGCTGCAGCCTTATCATCCCCTCCAGAAGACTTGGCTGTCCCGGAGTGCCCTGTCCCACTCCTCAGCCCCTCATGGAGGACCCCCACCCCCTGCTCACCTGGGATGACCTCGTTCCCTGCCTGGAGCTGGAGGTCACAGCCCACACCATTGGCATGGAGCTGTTCCATGGCTCTTAGTGTTTCCCACTGCTCCTCCAGGGGCTCAGGACCTTCTTCCTGGTGGTCAATCTCCAGACGCAGGGCACAGGCGGCCACAAGCCGGGGGGCACCCAGGGCCCGGGCAGCCTCCTCCACCTCTTTTGCCCGGCCATGGGGCACAATTCCTCCATAGGCAAAGGTGAGCATAGCCCGCCAGCCCCACAGTGTGGCCCCAGGTGGCAGGGGGACATGGGGTGGGGGATCTTGGCGGAGTTGTCTGGTCCTGCCCTCCAGGAAGCGGTAGAAGAAGGAGCTGATGGAGGCCAGGACTACAGCATGGGCCATGTCACTCTCCGGGCCCACGGCCACATCCACCAGCTGTCCTGTGGTGCGGAGGTGGTCAGCCACAGCCAGGAAGTGTCCAGCATGAGCCCGATCCCGCAGGCTCCACTGGTCTGGGGCTGGCCCCTCTGCAACCCACATCTTGCCTGTGGGAACACATGGAGCAGGGTGTCAGGGTGCTGTCTCCACAGCTGGAGCTTCTGGCCCATGGCAGGAGTACTGGCTGGGGACATGGGGTCTTGCTACTGGCACTGCCACATAGCAAAGCCACTGGATCCACCACCAAAGCCTCTACCCCACAGCCAGGGCCACCAGGCTCTGCTACTGCTCCATTACTGAATTTGATGCCTCTTGGCAGAACCGCAGTTCCATAGGCGAGAACAGCCCACTTCACTGCCCCATAGCTGAGCCTGATCCCCTCACCTGCCTCATCTCTGAACCCTTAGCATGAAGCTACTGATCCACAGCCAACGCTGCTGCCCCACAACCCCATAACTCAGGCCACTGTCACCACTCAGACCTTCAGTCCTACAGCACACACAACCAAGTCCTTCCTCAGCCATTGTCCCATTAGCTGAAACTACTGATGGTCCAACAGCAATCAAGACGCTGGCCCGCAGCGAAGCACCCGTCACACCCGCTTGGTGCATGGCAGTGCCTGCTGTGCACTGCCTGTTGTGTGTCATGCTGCCTGTCATATGTTGTAATGCATTATCCTGCTAGTTGTCTGCAATGTTGCATGTCATGCTCCCTTGCACCGAGTACTGTCAAGGTGTGCTGACCCTCATGACTTTGTTGCCACCCCTTGCCCCCACCGTGTTGCTCGCTGTTTGTGTGGTGTCGCGTCCTCGCTCAGGCCATGCGCTTTGCAGCCCAGTGAAGCGCTTGCTGTATGCCATGTCCTGCATTACTGCATGGCCTGCTATGCTGTGCCGTATACTTGTCCCCCTTACCGCCTGCTGCTGCTCCACAGAACTCCTGTGACCCTCTAGGAATGTGCCCGGGTAATTATAGACCGGACAGGACACGTGGCCCCAGCCAGGAGCTGGGAGAGGCTCAGGCAGAGGGAGGTCCATGGCCCCAGAGTCCCCAGGCTGGGGCAGTGGGGTCACTGAATTCTCTGAGGACAGGCAGCAGCGCCAGCTGAAGCTGACAGGAGCTTCTGTAAGCCCTGTGCTACCCTGGGCAGGTCCTGCTGGGGATCGGGATCCCTGGCCCCTCAGGCCCCTCTCTAAACCTTGGTCTTTTCCAGAGCCCAGGGTGAAGCAGAGCCTCCTCCCAAGTCCTTGGGTAGGAGACAAACAATCCCCTTTCCCCCCCACGCCCATGAGGGGGTGACAGGTCTACCACCACCTGCTGTGCTCCTGAGCTGCAGCCCAGCCCCACTGACTCCCAAAGAGCTGGGGGTCTCAGCCCCAGGAGCACATGGGGACACCAGCCCCTCGACCCAGCCTCAAGTGCCCCCAGGACCACCCCACACACACCCAGGACCCCACTGGCCCACAGAGCATATACCAGAGCAACACAGCCTGCCATGGCTGTGACTGCGCCTCTGTATCACTGTCCCTCTCTCTGCTGTCCTCTGGTGCCCCAATCTCCTTGTCTTGTCCCCTCCCCTCACACCCCATGTTCCCCTCTCCCACGCACCTGCGTCCCCCATACCCACATTCCCTGTCTCTGTAACTCATGCACCCATCCTCTAATGTCCCATCTCTGTACTGCAGTGTTCCCACACGTCCAGTTAATTCTGTGTCCCCAAAGATGTTTTCACATCCTCTACAAGTCCATTTTTCAGCACTTACCTATCCTGCTTGTGAGATTATTTTTTTCCTATGGAGTTAGAATTTCCTTACCTTGTTATTTCCCATCCTTCACTGAACACCTGAACCTGTACTTTCTGTAGCCACTAAGTTGTGAAAAAAGTGCTATTAGATCAAATCTTGACCTTTTCTCCAAGCAAAATGATCCAGTTCTCACACCTCTTTGTGCATCCTGTGCCTCCATGCTCTCCACTTCCTTAGTGGGTTTGCAGGACACACTTCAGTTTGTTCATAGAAAATTCAAGCAGACATAGCTATAAGCAACCTTCAGTTCTCAGCTGGCATTCAGGGGTCCCTTCCAGCCTCAGATATTCCTCAATTTCAACCCTGAAGCACTTAGCTCAAGATTTCCTGAAATGCTTTCTGGAGAATGACCTCAAGCTCCCAAACACCTTCTTGTGGGCAACCCACAACTTCTTCCCTACCCTACCTTCCCCATCTTCGGCTCAGAGCCAAGCACTTCTTCAGAAGCTTTGGCTCTCAACCCTCACTGATGGGCTCAGTGCAGTGTAATCCCAATCCTTGTCAAGAAGCCCCACAGGGCCCACTCAACTACAAGGACCTCACTGAAGCTACAGCATAGTGCTCACGCTTGCGCACACAATGCCGAGACATGGAGGCAAAGCAACGTGAGCACGGAAATCGCAGCCGGACCAGAAGATGCCGCTTCCCCTTGAGCAGCTCCAGCTTTCTGCACCTCAGCCCAAACGCCAGGAAACAGCCGCACGACACCACAATGTTGTGACAACTGCTGATTGGACCAAATCTTTATTACACAATGTCCTAAGTACATACAGCATCTGGAAGCCAGCTCATAGGGAGGAAAGGTGACATTTACAGCTTGGGAGGTCCCGTCAGCCTCCAGCCCTCCTTGTTACCAATCTTCATAAGAGCCGCAGTGATTCCGAACCCCAGACATGCTGTGGTGCCGGTGAGGTAACTGTGAGCTGAAGAAAACATCAAACCAGAAAACACCCATTAAGGCACATTAAGTCCTGTGCAGTAGATCTCAATAGACTGCCATTTTTCCTAAGTCCCTTGACCATCAGCAACACTGTCTGGCCAGAGGAACTGGAAAGTGGCCTTTTTATAAAACCGAGTTCTCATGCTTTTAGCTTGCAATTTGAAATATCAATTTCAATAATCCACTGCCCCATCCCCTTAAGTGGGCAATCTTAAATGTCTCATTTGAGTGACAAAAATAACAATCACTGCTTTGAACTCTCATCAGCTCAGCAACTAGGACAAGTAAAGATTAATTCTATTTCACCACGATTACAACTTAAATAAATCCCTCACTTATTTAGGTTTGAGGATGAATGTCTACAGAAAACAGAGCTGTCAGTATCTGCAGGAGCTGCTGAAGCCTTACAAGGGGCTATAGGAGTAACAGCAGCAGGACACAGCTTGTCCCTCAGACTGTGTGAAGAATTCACAAGGCAGATATTAGGTTGTACTTCCTGTCTAAAATAAATCACACTTCTTACCAAGAAAACATGGATTTCCACAACTGTATTTTTTCTATCCTGCAATTTTAAGGCATTATTGCCTTTCCCTGGTCTTAAAATCAGAGCCAAACACGGTTAAAAGGGAGAAGGGGGTTTACCTCGGTATTTATTTTAAGGATCCTTAAGGTGCACTCTCCGCCTGGGCGGAATGCACCGAGAAGCACACCGAAAATGCACACACGCGATACAGTTAAGGCCTTGCAAATTAGTCTATCTATCAAAGATTCCCCAGTGAGAGGCTGGAGTGAACCCCTCGTCCGAGGAACCTTTCCCCTGGATGGGCCTATCTTAGTTTACAGAACATGTTCTGGAGAGGACCTTGGTCTCTGGGGCTTTCTGACCTCCTACTGCAAGGCTTCCAGGATGTTTGGTCTCCTGGCTTAACGGAAAATTGGGTCTATGCTAGTTATCAAACCTGAAGAATTAGAAGTATGTGAGCTAAAAAGCACTTAAGAATACATAAAAGCTATAGAAAAGAGTATATAAAAAGGGGTATATAAAAAGGCAAAAAACCATCATGGCATCAGTATAACTGGTAGCTCTTACTGGCAGTACTGAGTCAGCTCTCCTTTCATTCCATGTATCACTTCATGTTCCCTTTGGTGTCCTCCCCTCCTGTAGCCATATTTATTTTAGCAGGCCCATACAATGCCAATGAAACTGGCATGAATAGAGGCTGAGATGAATCTTTACCAAAGAAGCCTGGCATCAACATTCTTTAACATTTTTCCCCAACAGAAAAGTTTCTAAAACCAGCAAGGGCACATTTCAATGCAGGCATTGTCCACAGTTACCTCTCGCTCCCAAGACAGCTCCCGCTGTGCAGCCACCTATGAAATAGTTCAAAGGATCCTCTGGTTCTTCCCGGACTTGGGCACTGAGGCAGGTGCTTAAGCCAAACACAGCTCCCAGTGCAGCTGTAAACAATAAGTAAAAAAACAAAACCAAAATCCTCAAGGACAAGAGAATTCACACTGAGCATGATTGCGATATTCACAGTGGCTACAATGGAAAACTAGGGACATCCTATCCCAGCTGCTACAGTGAGAGTCAGCATCACCCAGTCCCACCCAGCTTCCCTGGCTGTCTCCCCCTGCACCACGTGGATCCCACTCAGCTGCGAGCTGCACCCTCAGAGCACCCCACACCCACTGCCGCCAAACAGCATCCTGCCAGGGTATCGGCGCAGGCCTTACAGCCCTTCCCGACAAGGCGATGGGGTAGCCTCCGACAGCCGATGGTACTGGAGGGGAGCAGTGGTGTCTGTGCAGCCACCTCCCCAGTTTGCCTGGACTCTGCACTGTAGCTCAGCCCTCAAGTCCCTGTGAACCCACCTCACAGCACCGGGCAGAGCAACCCCAAGGGCTCTGCTCTCCCTGCAGACTGCTAGTCCTGACACTTTCCTCCTCTGCCTGCCTGGGGCTCACAATGGTTTCTGGATAGTAGAAAAATTAACTGGGTTTGTAAATTATTCTTGTTATAAACTGACTTTGAATTAAGAATTTTGAATTGAACTAACAAACTGCTAAGTAGAAGCATCCTGTCCACTGAATTACACACCTCATCCCATCAGACACTACACTGATATAATTGCAAACTTTGGCAAAGAGCTGTGTCAAGAAAAGCTGGGTTTGTAACTAATATAGACTCTTGACCATGAAATGTGAAACTGTCTACCAAGCACCATCTGCAGATTTCAATTCATCTTTCTTGGGAACAACAAAAACGTCCAGGATAAAAATTTTCAATCCCTATATAAAACTAGCAGCTCCTGTTACAAACCTGTGCAGTTTTTCAGCAGAAAATGAATTACCCTGATCCCAAAATCAACTGAAAAGAGCACTGAAGAAACAAAACCCTCAGACCTAAGACTGCATTTCACCTTTCCTGCTCTCCCTGCTTTGGACCAAGTCACCTGTAGGCAAAACACACAGCTTGAGGCCATGAGGTGTGGCCCCAGAGGACAGGATAAACCCTTCCCCAGGTGTGAAACTGGTAAGAGAACCCAATATGCCTGTTTAGGATTAAGGGATTTACTGAAATCATAGTTGATTACGTGATCCAGTCCTTTCATAACGACCTCAGCTCATCAGAGGAAATGCCAGACCCTGGTTTAGAGTCGAACTACTCAGAAACGCAGACCTGGACTGACTGTGCCCCAGCTCAGAGCACCAGCACCTGGGGAGAGGCAGAGGTGGCACAAGCCATTGAATTAGATTGAAAAGAAAGAGTCTGCTAAGAGGAAAACTGCACTTGACAAGGAGCTGAGGGAGCTTCAATCATACAGTCCCTTCAGCTCCCTGCACCTCTATTCAGCATTCACTTTCTCTTCCAAAGACGATTCAAGACAACTACATGGTTTCTCCTCACCTATAAAACATAATGGGAAAAAACCCACGTTTATTTTCCTTTTGCCACCAAAAACACTGCATTGTTCTTTAGCAAATGCAGTTTATTAAATACAATGTCTAAATATATTAAATAAAAAAAATAATTTGCTTGCACTATATTGTTGCCCACAAACTGGGTATTCTGGAAATACAACAAAAAAAGAGTACCTTTTATTCTATATTGCAAAAAATGATCTGCAAATCAAGGATACGTCTTTCCATTTCAGTGTTCTGGCTCTTGGCCAAACAACGACCCAGGGCCGGTGGAGGAGAGAACCACCGAAATCGTGCAGGGGCAGAGGCAAGGGCAGATGCGAGGGCGCAGCCAGACCGAGCACAGGCGAGGCCGGCGCCCCTGCGGTGTGCGGGACTCCCACCCTATAGTTACACTGCCGAGGGTCCCGGCCCTTACCCATCGTGACACTGTCCGCCGCCGCCGTCTGCAAAGCGGCCAGAGCCGAGCCGGGCCGCAGCAGGATGATGCGATACGCCGCCCCGACCAGGCCTGCAACACAGCACTGCGCGTCATTGCCCGGGCCCGGGCCCCGCTCAGCCGCCCCCCCGTGCGCCCCGTTCTCCCCGATGCCCACCCGCGGCCGCGCCCACGCGCGTGGCGAGCCAGGTGCGCTGCGGGCACTGCTCGCCCTCGGGGCCATCCCAATACCCCGCCATGGCGACAAGGGCACGGCCGAGCTATCGCGAGACTGCGCGGCCCCGCCCCACGAGGAGGCCAGGCCAGGGATCGTCCCGCGGGCACGCGCGTGGCGAGCGCGGAGGCCCCACTCCCCTATCGCGGGGAGTCAGGAGCCCCTCGGGCCGGGACCCGCGGCCGGCTTCACGGCAGCCGGTGCCCAAGCACACCCGTACAGTCACTTTCCTAAAGGATTTCTACCTCCTGTTCCCAGTTGCCCCACCTGCAGCTCTCAGGCTCTTTGCCTGAACCCGGGGCTCTGACCCTGCCCTTTGTCTTTGCTGGCTGCTTGCGGGGAGGTGACGGGAGGGGTGGTTAGTGTGGCTTGGTTTCGTTGTGGGTATTTTGCATTTTTGTGGGGGCGGAGTTTTTTGTTCGTGTTTGGCGGGGTTTGTTGCTGGTAGAGTCTACAGCTCTTACTTAGCGGCGCTTGAAGTATTTTTAATGAATTTTCAAGGATTCTGTTTTAATTCTTTGTCTATACTGCTGTATGGCCCTGTTTCCCTCTGAAATAATAAAGATGCTTTGACACAGGCTATAGGGACGCTGTATACGTTTCTTTTTACAGTTGTTCATAGTATGCTAATAAAAACACAACTCTCTACTGTGCCTTCCCGGTGATGTACGGAAAATCACGCTCTGAA
>VZRV01002783.1:304610-327369 GCA_013398115.1 Falcunculus frontatus | reverse complement strand
TCCGCGGGGAGGGAGGGCCGGGCCGGGCGTAGCGGCTCCGCCGCGGCCTTGGCTGCCACGTCAGTGCCGCCGCCCTGCGCAGAGATGCCGGCGGTGCCCGCGCTGGCCCGGCGGGGATCACGGGCGGGGGTCGCTGCCGGGCCGCCGCCGCAGCTCCGCCGGGCACGCAGGTAGCTGCGAGGGAAGGACGCGGCGGGGACTGCGGGGCTTGGGCCGCCCTAGGGCGGTGTGGGGCGGCTCCTCGGGTGCGGGACCGCGGGCATGGTGGGCTGCTCTGCCCTGCCGCTACCACCCTCCCTGGGCCGGGCGCCCATGGAGGAGCGGCCCCCGCCCACCTGGGAGGGAGGGCAGCGGAGAGAGCCGTGCTCGCCTCGGCCTGGCTCCTGGATGGTCTTGTTCTGCCTCGTGAATTTCTCCGATCCAGGAGAGGCTTTGTTTCGAGTTTTCTTCTTTTTAAACTTTGCAGTGTTCAGATGTTTGCTGTAGTAACATGCTCTTTGTTTCATCCATGTCTCTCGAGTCCAGCTTGACGGAGCAGCGTAAGAAGAGTTTTTTTGTGAACTGTTTGGGAGCAGCTTAGCTTTCCACATTCCCTTAGCCTAGGCGTTTGTGGTGTGGCCTGGAAATAAAGGCAAGTTATTTTAGCCATATGCCCGGTTCTGGTCATTGTGTGAAGTGCAGAGACAGCCTCTGTGGATGCAATTAAATGCTTCCTGATGCTCATTGGGCTGAAAATGAGAACTCTGAATCAGGATGTTACTCCATAAGGAAGATAAATACCAAATACATGTAGCTTGTTTCAGTGTGTCCACTGTGTTGCTTCAGGCAGCATGCCCCTATATAACTGGAGGGGTACATACAAGATTGCTTAATTTAGCATGTAAATACTGGTTTGTATGCACATCAGTTTTAAGACTGCTCAGTAAATGTTGTCCAGCATATCATGTAAAGCTCTCTGTTAAACTGTGGCTAAATATTCAGAAAAGTTAGTGTTGCCTCCTCTGTGTAGAAATGGACAGCACTGCAAAAGCGCAAACGGAAAAGTGGTCCTTGTCCAGCAGGTGACCAGGTCTAAATGTCAGGTAGGAGCCAACAAACGGGTGGTGGATGCTAGGGAAAAGATTCTTTATTTCATTAACAGAGGTGGCAGGGAAGTTCAGAAGCTGCTTTATCGCTGGCTGTTCAGCACAGTCAGGTTTTGTCTTTGAGGGTCTTGTGGAAAAGGAAGTCTGAGACTGATCTGGAGCTCAGGCGTTAGGAAAGTGTTAGAAGAAATGGGGAAGGCTCTTCTGAAAACTGAGGTAGCAGGAGGGGGAGGAAGACAGAACTGGTAAAATGGAGTTTTCATGGTCTTTCTGAAGCTGTGCCGTGCACCTCACTGGAATTTACCATGTGCTTCTTAGGAACTAGTTTTGGAGAACTAGAAAAGGGGAATTCTGTTTCACACCACCTTTGATTTTGTATCTTGTAAATCACTGTGTCAAAGAAAACTTGATTGCCAGCATCAGGTGTTCCCTAGAGCCTCTTCTGGACCCTGATCTATGTTTTAGTTGACAGTGATGGAGAAATGGTGGATTCTCCATCCATGGTAGATATGATATATCTATCATATGTCTTGGGCAGAGTTAAGGGTTTTTTTGGCAGGAGATTTTATACCTCTCTTGGGCTTTTAATTGTGGTGTGTGTTTGGTTTTTAATACTGATATGTTGCATTACCTTCCTAGCTGTGTTCAGTATTCTGCATACTGTGAGCTTGTTATGTACATTACTTATGGTAACTTCTTTTGGAGGAAGTTGTAGCCCATCCTGCTGTAGGCTTGGAAGTCATGGTTCACACCTGGAAACTTCTGATCAACTTCTTGTGGTCTTTACTTGAACATGCAGTCTTTTTTTCATTTGAAGTGGGCATGCTTGCTTCCAAGCCAGTCTTGCTTTGTATATAAATCTGAATTTTGAAACTTGGGTTTTAAACAGAAGGCTTGTTGAAATACCAGCTATGCTCTTGGTTTTTAGCTACATGCTTTCTACGTGCCTGGATTTGTTTTTTCACTTTAGCGCTGTTAGCATTGACTCTTCTTGCAGAAGCTCAGTCAACTCTCCCCCTTGCAGTAACAAACTGAAACACACATTTCCATGTTGGCTGTGCTCTGAGGGTTGTGTCTGAGAGAACTAAGAGCACTGAGCACAGTTACTTGTGACGTGTTACAAGCCCTAATCCAAGGAGTAAGGCAGCAAAGCTGATAGCGGGGGGGTCGCTTGTGCAGCTTGAAGCAGTACCCTGAAGAGCAGCCGTGGGTGGGATTACCTTTTTTGGCTTCATGTTTACTTCCTTGTTTAATTTGGAGACTAGAGCACTGTTGCTCTTCCAAAAGTTTATTTCTTAAACTATCATACCTACAAATATTTTTTTTTCCATGTATGTGAAATACATCAGGTTCATTCAGAAATCTGCTTTATCTGCTGAAAGAGGGGAAGAAGAGCTGTGCATGTGGCAAGGGTTGTTTGTTTTCCATCAGCTCTATAGCCAGGCTTTCTAACTGCATAGCTGGTAGCCAGAAGGAAGATAACTTCTTTTGTGGTGGAACGAGACAGGGAGATGGGTTTGTTTGCAGCTCTGTCAGGTGAATAGTTCCAGCACTGGCTGCTGCTGCTGCAGCCATCTGGAGCAGCATTAAGCTGCCAGCTGAAATTGGCCCCATCCTTGGGTCGTTTCGTAGCTGCCCACAAATATCTGAGTAGTGGCATTGAAACAAGCCAGTTTTCACTGGCTGCTGCTTGGGCCAGGTTTGCTGTGCTGAGACAGAAGGGCTTTTTGTCTGTAAAGTCAGAAAGACACCAAGAGCATCCGCTGAAACTCGGGAAGTTACACGTCTGTAATGGTTAGAGCCCGCTTCTCAGTGGAAAGCTAAAACTTTACACAAATTACTGTCCAAGAACTGCAGGCTCATTAAGGAGCATTTGTGTCTTAACATGGATTATTGTGCTTCATAGCAATCCTCATGGCAGCACATGGAGCCAGTAAAATTATCTCCATTGCCCAGAAGGAATTGGTGTTTTGGTGACATAAATCTCAGAAAATGTGGCATATAAAGGCCATACCAAATGTGCTTCTTCCATGCTGTGGGGATTCGTATTCCTGATTCCCACTGTACACCCATGGCAGGTGTGTAACAGTTGCTGTTCCATAAGATGTCATTAACCTTCTGCCTTTCTCATAGGTGTATGCAGAATACTTTTGTGGAAACAGCTAACTAGAAATCTTCACAAAGAAATATATTTGGTAAGTAAGTTTTATTTTAATCAGCTTTGATGTGAATGTATGTGTAGCTGTGCCATTACCTCTAGAGCTTCTTGGCACTTTCATTCAGGATCTTATAACACTGTTAATGTTACAAAGAGCTCTTGAATTAAAAACCCTCTTCTAAACAATTTCTTTTTTTCTTTTTTTTTTTTATTACAAAGTGTAAAACATTTAAGCTTTCTATGTTTTTCATGTTCTGACAATATGGAAGTGTGTTTTCTTTCAAACCAGTTGAGTGACTTCCATTTTTATTTTTTAAATTTTTTTTTGTATGAAGGCTACAATTTATTTTAATGTATTTTTAAGGAAGATGAGAAGTTATCCCTTATTTGTTGAATGAATAGCATTTTCATGAGCACACAGGGGGAAAAAACCCAAGAAGTAGTTTACATTTTTCCCTGTTTGAAGTGTCTTTTAAGATCTGGGTTTGCTTCCGCTTCTTGACATGAGAAAACACACATGAAGAAGGAAACTGGAGTGTGCCAGTGATATGATAGGTTTCTGCTTCATGAATGTCCCTATGAGTTTTGCTGGGCCTCATGGAGATCCTGCCTCATTCCATGTCATCATTTAGTGAAGATGTTAAATGAAGCTGGAGGCTTTTCTGCAGTGACACAAGTGTCTGTGAATTTGGCATCACAGGATGAAAATGCCAGAGAAAGATCTCTTTGCTTGCTTTCTTCTTCCCTTTTTCTTTGGCCAGTCTTAGTGTACTTTCAAGAAGATTCTGAAGAATGTATCAGAAGAGTTCCAAAGTTCAGGTTTCTGATAAATCTTTGCCTGGTTGCATATGCCTGCAGTGCTGGTGATCATTGTGACTAATGATTCAGTGCACAGTGGGGACTTTGAATCTGCAGCTTCCGAGTTTCCAAAGTTCCTTAACCTATAGCATGTCTGAATGACTTAACTCTGCACAAAAGTCTTACACTTGCTTCTCCAGGTCACTGCCTTCGGTTTTAGCTGAGTTGTAATCTCTGTTGGGTCTCAGGAATTTTGCTTTCTTCTTCTTTGTGGGGATGCATCTTCAGGGGAAAGCTTGAACAGGATCCTCCCTTAGGATACACTGCAGTCTTGTGACCAGGGGATTCTGATGCAAAGCAGAAGATACAAACTTAGAACTTAATAGTCAAAGGAGGCACTGAGTGCTTTTACCTTCATGGTATTATGTAAAATGTAGTGAGTGGTTTCTGGTTTTCTGTGTCCAGTTTTTGAAGAAAAAAGTTATATTCCTTCCCTCTTGCTCTAAAGACTGGATGAAGTAATCTGCAACCAAGGAGTTATTCCAGTCCTTTGACCTCCAGTCAATAGAAATACTCAAATCTCTGGAGGGGAGCCAGGTTTAAAACACGCTCCTGTGCATATCCTGTTCACCAGATATGCTGCACCTTGTTTAGCACACAGGATTTTTGGATCACTTTTCAGAGTCTTTCCAGTCTCCTGATGTGTTAAATTGGATACAAGGATTCTTAACACAGACTGTAACCTAGATATTTGAACATTTTCTGTAGAAGTAGTTTGTTGTATCTTGGTCTTGATTCTGTGATTCCCTGGAGAACTTCTACAGAAAAACAAAAGGACCTGAATTGTGCTTTGTGAGGTCTTGTGTGCCAAGCTGTGTTTCAGGTCAGGCTGTGAGCCTTTTCTGACAGCCATGTGATTGTTTTCATTTGCACTGGTATCACAGAACAGTGAGTAAAACCTAGCACAGGATGGTTGGGCACATCTCTTGCAGCATCATAGAATCATCAAGGTTGGAAGAGATTTTCAAGATCATCCAGTCCAACCACCCACCGAGCATCCCTGGAGTGCTTCTAGGATCTGTAGAACCACCCATCGTGCAGTAGTTTTCAACTTTCTGATCTGCAAACCCCTGAAGGCTCCCTTCTGTGTAGCACAAATTCAGTCCTACCAACAGTGACTTACTTGCCTTAGCTGCTGTTCTCAGGTGTGTGTAGTTCTCTGTTGACTTCTGGGGTCTGATAGCAGCAGGTTGCCAGTGCCTGGGCTGCAGAAGATAGACCACTGGGGTCTTTGTAGTTGTGAGTGAGTGAAATATTTCTGTTGCAATTGTGTTAAACCATTGCATGTGAATTATATATATTGTGTAATATTCCTGTCTAACTTTTAAGGAGAAGCTTGGGGTCAAGAATTGTGTAACTTTGAAGTTCTAGGGAAGGTAATGGGAAAGAATACCTAATCTGAACCACTCTTTGTATGTGGTGCTGTAATTTTATATGTGCTGCTATTTTTTTTTCTAATATACTTTTTAACTAGACTAGAAACTCTGCTGTGAAATTTACCTGCCAGTACACCACTCTACTCATTTAGCTTTGCAGGAACTGAAACCAAACCTGACAGTCTAAACTAGACAGTGGAGAGTTATGAAAGCTTCCCTTACCTGTCTTGTCTGCCAGTCTTACTCTAACTCTTTCTATTGGACAAGTCTTAATTAAATACTGGTATTATGACATGTTCTAGGGGCTTTCTCTGGGCTGTATCTGCTGGAAGTGTTGCTGTATCCAGTACCTTCTTAAAATACTAAACCTTGTGTGAAGTCTTGGGACACTTCCTAGTGTTCTGCCCATGTCCAAAACTGGTAACTTACTCCAACTCCCCTCTAAACTTGTTGGTAATCCCTGACAGTGTTTTCTCTGTCCTCTTAATATTAGATAACTTTTCTGAATCTCTTACATGGAATTGTTGACAGAAACATTTTGGAAGCTCAAACAAGCAATTTAATCTGGTGTTCTTTTAGGAGTTATATGCTGTCTAGATACAAATATATTGGTGGAGGTGATTCTTTATAAAAAATGATTTACCTCTGGCTTTACTCATTTGTCTCCATTGAGTCTACTTTAAAACTGTTTTGATCACTTTTTCATTTCTTTCTTTGAATTAAGACTTGCCGGGTTCTGACTTTTATTTTACTCTCTTTAGGACTTTCCCTAAGGCAGTGGTTAAACTCCTTCCACATTTCTGGTAATCATCTTCATGACCAAAATGACCACATGTTAATTAGGAACATAGTTGCTTCATCTTGATACAGATATTTTGATTGAATAATGTCAGGCCTGTCAGTTTCTTCTGTCTACACTTTCTTACAGTGCTTTATATTATTTCCAAGTTGGAAAAAAGCAACAAACCTACATGGAACTTCACATAGTAAGGATGATAACCTTGTATTTCTTCCAGCTTGCATTAGATGAATGCAAAGAAGTCACGTAGTATCTGAATCAGGTCCTTTCCCAAAACCTGATTAACTTCAGTTGCTCCCTGTGATTGGTCAGGTTCTTTTTTTAAAATTTTTTCCCCTTATTTCTGATTAAATAAAATAACAAGGAGTTCTATAATTGATACTTTTTAGAACTGTCTTTTAGCCCTCATGTGTTTTAGTCTTCCGATTTGCTGGGTTGCTACTCTACAACTTCCTCACAGGTGGAAGAAGAGGGGCAGACACTGATCTCTTCTGTCTGGTGACCAGTGACAGGACCCAAGGGAATGGCATAAAGCTGTGTTGGAGGAAGTTTTAGGGTGGATATTAGGAAAAGGCAGCCCCACAGTGTGGTTTGGCACTGGAAGGGGTTCCCCAAGGAAGTGGTCACAGCACCAGCCTGACAGAGCTCAAAATGCATTGGGACAAAGCTCTCAGGTGCATGGTGTAATCCTTGGGGCTGTCCTGTGCTGGGCCAGGAGTTGGACTTCAGTGATTCTTGTGGTTTCCTCTCAACTTGGGATATCATATGATACTTTCCTATTTCTTAGCTAACATGTTTGGATTTCAGGCTTTTGAGCGGTACTTGTTCAGCATTTCCATCACCTTGGCCATCCTGGTAGTAGGTATTTTTTGCTTGCTTTCCTGTTCAGCTTCTTGTGTAAAGGTACTGTGTTTTCTCAGCCGTGAACTGATACCCTTAGTGCTGACTGGGAGGACTCTTTAACATTCAACTTAGGCTTGCTTCTCATCCAAAGATCTATGATTTAGCATGTGGGTGCCAGTTTTTACTGTGATGTTTTAACTTCATAATAGTACTGTGAGGGTTTTAGCTCTTGTTTTCCAGATGAGTCTTCCCACCTGCTTCTGCCTCCACATTCCTTCTTCAAATCCCAGCCACTACTTTCTCTCCCAGAGGAGGTACAGAGAGATTTGGGCACAGCAAGAGAAGCAGGAATTATTTTCGTGGTGCTTGTTGACTCCTGGAAAAAATTAAATTATTTCAAGGCTTGTGCAGAAGGAAGAGAACTAAGAGGTCACGGGCAGAAAGAGAGAAGGATGCTGACTGGTGTAATGTGACTTGTTTTTCCTTTTTCTGACCTTGATGCCTGCTGAGGAGAGAAAGCCAGATTAGCAGGAAGATTCAGGGGAGGAGGCAGGACTTAATATCAAGGCATGCTTTGATGGGGGAGGAAAGCAGGAAGGAAACCTGGACTGGTTATTACCTTCTTCCCCTCCAGAAGAAAAATTCTGTAAGCAGAGCTGCTGATTTGAGCTTTCTCCTTTTTTTCCCCTGTCAGGCACTGCTGCTCTAGAACTGCTCTAGGAAACAGCTTCTGGTGTAAAGAAATCTTTTCTGAAATGTGTTCATTGGAAAGTTTGTGTAGAGTTAAAACAGCCCAGTTCTGCTGCTGTCACCGCACCATTTATGCAGTTCTGTGACGAGATAAATCGTGTGTTTCTGTTGCTGTTCTTCCATCTTGTTTTCATGGCATTTGTTCATATTATGCTGCAAGGAGTTGTTTTTTTAAACAGCTTTCCAGGTACCAGCAGATCTCACAGGCATGCTGCTGTTGTTTCTCTAGTGGCCACCACCTCTGATCACTAGGCTTTTTTTCTTCAGTACTTAAGCATAAGCTGTTGTATAGCAGTTGCTGTTTTGTTTTCCTGCTTGTCTTCCTGATTGCTTTTTAGGTTTGAGATGCACTTGGTGTGGTGTGGCAGCTCTCAGCAAGACTGCTGATGTGGTGGGGAGCTCCTTTTTCAAGTGCTGAGTCTGGTTGAAGAATGCAAAAGCACGGTCTGATAATAAAAATAAGAGCAGTTTGACAGAACCTGCTAGCTTATCTAACAATGAAAAAGAAGTTCTCTTTGTGGAACTTAAGTTACTTGATTTTTAGTTTCATGGATTACATTTGTGCTTTGCCAGAAAAGATGTATAGCACATGTGAATTTCTTTTTTTAGGCAATAATGAATCAAATGGACAAAAATCAGCAGGAAGTCCCATCATACCTTCATGATGAACCACCAGAAGGTATGTATTAGTTTTCATGATATGAAGTAAATTAATCAGAAGTTCAGTTCTCTCTTTAGAAAATGGATCTGCAAGCGGAACACTTTAACTTTCTTTCACGTAACGGTAAACAAACCAACCCTGGCATGAGATGGGCCTGGATTATTGTTCACTTCTGCATTATCCTGATTACAAAAAGGCCACTGAATATAACTGAGTAAACAACTGTACCTATAAATTATAGAGAAGATGGGCAGTTACTGAAGGACTTAATTTGCTGATTAGTTTCCAGAGATATGAATTGGTCTAATGGGTATTTATTTCTTGTATTCATTATGTGAGATGGAAAGAGCCCAGCTTCATTTTTGGACACGTTGCTGTGTTCATAGTGCATGTGACTTTTAAACAAGATGTGTTTAAAAATATATAGAACTTCATTACTGCTTCTGGAGACTGTTTTCCATCATACAATTAACCGTGGTTCTAACTGTTCACAATCTCATGGTTTCATAAAAACAAGCACGCACTTGACTTCATTAGTGCAGTGACATCGTGGTCTCCTGAACCAACTGAATATTAAATTGCTTATTAGATCTGCAGAGGAAATGCAGTTGCAAATGAGCAGAGTTTCTTCCAAGCTGTGCACTGGCAGGACTGAGCAGAGTCCTGTTTGCATAATGGGACTGGAAGCATACTAGATCAAAAGCCATTCTTGGCACACAGGTTGTCTGTGTTCTGTCTGCTCTTGCTTTAAAACCAAATGTGTTGGATGTAGAGGTCGGTGAGTCACGATTCCTCTCGGTTCATTGCTCTTCAGTTTATAATGGCCCTTTAAAGTTCTGCTTGTTGGTCTGGGTTTTTTTCACCTCAGCTTTTATATGTTGTATAACCAAACAATTTACTTCATTTGAACAACAGTATTATCCACTAACTGTAGCAGAAGGGATTCAAGTGGAATAGCTCACTCTATTCTTGACAACTATTAGGCAAGAAACACAAGTAGAGGAAGGTGAGAGGAAAGGGAGAAGTAGATTTTTGTGGCACAGTGATTCTTCAGCTCTATTATACTTGAACTTGTTACAGTATCATGATGTGAGGACAAAAAATCTTGCTCTTTTGGTGTTAAGATCCCAGAAACATTTCTGATAGCAAATGCCTGATTGGAAACTACACCTTAATGTGTTACCTTCAAGTCTAATTTTTAAGGCTGGGTTTTGTTTGCTTAGTTCTTAGGGGTTTTTTTGTCTTAAAGGTTTAATTGTGTTTTATACATGTTAAACATCATGTATAGAAAGTCAACAGTGGTCTGAAAACTAGAACTGCTTTTTTTATTAAGACAGTGAAACAAGTGAGTATTTTTTATCTTCCTAGAATATTCACTAGGTTTTCCAGATTCAGAGCATAACAGCAGAATTTGATCATCACTGGTTATTCCAAAGTTTTATTTAAAATTTGTGAGCAGCTAAGATCTATTTTCTTCTGCACATTGTTTTCTTTCAGTATGACAATAACCAGTTTGAATGTGAAGTCTAAATAGATGGAGAAAGTTGGTATAGGCAGAGAGTAGAATGAAGCACAGCTCATCTTAATGTAAACTCCATCCTTGAAGAGGCTTTTTCCTTTTGGTTCTGGTTCACATGCACTCTTCAAGCCTTATGAGTTTAGTTAAAATATTGGAATAGCCTTGAAAAACAACCCCATTTTGAATGTTGTGCAAGGCCTTATATGTGATACACTTACACCATCATAGAAAGATGGCCAAAATGTGGATGGAAGGATACCAGTTCAATGCTGGCAAGATCATCTCTCTGAGCAGGATGCCAAAATACTCCTTAGAGGAAAGGCTCAATTCCAAAACCAATTTGCAGTTTTTCCTGAAGGTAGAAATAGTTGTAGTTTGTTCAATTCACACTCAACAAGCTTGGCACCCAAAGGCTTTAAAGAATGTGTGGAAGAAGCTTTTGTGCTCCTGCTTTTTATGAGTAGTGCTATTCTACTGCTGTGTTTTCTGCCTTGCAAGTGGCGCCAACCTTTGCAACCTAAGTTCATTCAAACTCTTGTTCATTCTTGGATTCCTTTCAGGGAAAGCTGGCTGCAAGACAGCCTGGTAGAGCCAACTCCTGGATAGGGAACTTGTGTCATTTTCTCAGTGCTCCATAAATCACAGAATATTCTGAGTTGCAAAGCACCCACAAGGATTGTGGAGCCCAACTCTTAAGTGGAGGGCCCATGTGGGGATCAGCCCACAACGTTGGTGTTATCAGCACCATGTCTAAGTGACTGAGTCCAGCCTCCATAGATTTAGGCACGGTCTGGTACTCTTTGGAAACATACTCTTTAGAAGAAAAGGAGACCAGGGATGTGTATCCTAAAACAGAAATCAACTGGCAATAAAACTTTGCAGCTCTGGGCGTTTGCTAGACCTCATGGACAATGCAAACAGGATGGGAATGGAATGTGTCAGCCATTACCAGAAGTTATTTATGCACTGTCACATTCTGTATGTACGCTTGTGAAATAGAGTAGATGTTGTCAAAGGACTGGCTACTTGAAGTAATGTAAAGAAAAACACATAATGATTACTTTTGTTTGTTTCTGCTATTATTTTTGAAGTTAGTTATGATGGATCATGTCTTGCTTACATCAGTTCTGATTCACTGAAATCAGCTCTTAAAATTCAGTGGGATGAAACTTTACGCCTATTTCATCCTTATGACAGTGAACCAGTTAAGTGGAAGTGAAACAGTTTCTGACCAAATTTATTACAAGTTCTATTAGTCTGGTCTCAAGAATCCTCTAGTGAATAATCCGTAGACATTGGATCTTAGAGCAGGCTCTGCACACTCCTTTCCAAGTGTGATGCTTTAAAGGCTTTCCGTATGTAAATAGAAATTCTGATCTCTGTGTGCTCCTGTTGGCAATGCGTTTTTGCTGGAGATGTCCATGTTGAAAGCTGCTGGCCTAGAATGAACCAGCAAGGGTATTACATGGCTTTAAGTAAAAGGCTGTCATTGATGTTTTGTTTCCACTACCCTTGCTATTATCTATATCAATTTCTTAAATAGGAGACTAGCGTAAGCTGGAAGGACTTTCAGTATTTTCTACTCCTCTGGACTTCACTATTCCTCTGTATCCTTGTTTTCCTTTTTGTCAACTTTATAGGGAGTTCTCTCATTTAGGTTCATCTTTTGTTTGAATTATTCCAGGCATGCACACAGGAACGCTGACCTTTACAGTTTTTTAATGAATTGAGTCCTGGGTCAGTCCTGGCATTATCACAAATGCCTTGGCAGTGCATGGAAAGTTGGCTCATCCTGGTTTTCATCTTGTAGACGAGTGCTGGGACGTGACTCTTGGAATCTGTGCTCTGGATGCAAGTTGTTGGCAGTGAGGGTGCTGGGGACAGACCTATTGTGCTGGCTCTCCTGAGGCGTGTTGCAGTGGAAAGTCAGTGTGATGGCAGGGCTGGACAGAGGTCTCTAGTGCATCTAGAGCCCATTTTTCTTTCCTGCTGCCTCCTAGACTCATTGTCCTCCTCCAGGCATGTTGTTTCTGCTCTTGACTCCCTCACCTCTCTATTTCATGTTTGTTTCTTCCCTAGCTCTGCCCACTATGGTTCCACTTGCTCTTTTCTTGGTTTCCCTGTTGTTTTTTTATTTGGGACTAGGTGTTTATGAGCATCCAAGAAAAGCAGCCTGCAAGGTAAGTACAGACTGTGCAATAGCTGTTGGGCTAGAAAAGGAAATACTTTTGAGTAACACTTTTTTGAAAATGCTGAGATTGATTTGCCTGTTGTTTCTTCCCGTAGGGTCGCTCAAAGACCACCCGCAGCAGCAGGCTGGCATGCTTTCTCGTGTGACTGGTGGCCTCTTCAGTGTCACAAAGGGAGCTGTTGGTGCCACGATTGGGGGTGTTGCTTGGATTGGAGGGAAGAGCTTGGAAATTACCAAAACAGCGGTCACATCTGTGCCTTCCGTGGGAGTGGGTCTAGTCAAAGGAAGTGTCTCTGCTGTAGCTGGAGGCGTTACAGCTGTAGGATCTGCTGTTGCAAGTAAAGTGCCTTTAACAGGAAAGAAAAAGGACAAGTCTGACTAAAACCAAAACTGAGACATACTCGATTCTCCAGAATATTGCGTCAGTGGCATTAAAGTCTGCTAAGATTGGGACCATGAGAAGCCATGTGTCTTAGACACTCTAAGGAGTTGTGCAAGCAACTCGATTTCATGTGAAAAGGACAGAAGAAGCTTGGCTAGCACAGCGTATGAGGATTTATTAGAGCCTAGATTGAAGCTTTGTATCTGGTGAAATGTTACACTTGATAACTATAGAAGTGAGTGTATCTGAAGGAGTAATACATATTTGAATATTCATTTACTGTGAGTCTTCTGCAGTTTTGGACTAAAATGTGAATGTAGAAGCTCAGTAGCCTCTGCGATGCCGTCGATACAACGAGATGCCAGTTACTGTTCTCAGTGGTTTCCACATCCTCCTGCTAAGGATCCTTCAGCTGTGTAAAAGCATTGTTGGACGTACCCAGTCTTGGTTATGAACCTGTATTTGCAGGCAGCCTTGTAAACTATGCCTGACTGCATTCTGCCAGTGAAGACTGGAGGTGTGCAGAAATTGGAAATGAGAATGGGAGATAGAAGTGAAAAAGTTTAACAACATGGTAGAAAGGATCATAAAGAGTAATTTAATGCCTTATTAAAAAAAAGTCTTTTTACTAGGTGAAGCTGTGTAAAGAACTGTCCTGTCGTTTCAGTGCAGTTTACAAAATGAGCTTTAGGCTCTTTATAAATCCTGGTATCTGAAACTTTGTCAGTTTTTACTGAAAACGTGATTGCTCCATCTCAGGTGTATTTAATAATATGCATCTATCTCCTGCAAGTGAGAACTTGCTTCTAAGAAACTTCTTCTAGACACTAAAAAAAAAGACAGCCTATGGAAACTGGGCTGATGTTTGTGGTCATCTAGCACAACTGTCTAACTTGCTAGAAATTCCTTTGTGTAGCTGGAAACCACTGAAGAACTAGCAAAGCTGTTCTCTCAACTCCATGATGCACCAGGTTAGCTTTTTGCTCTGTTTAAGCAAATGCAAGGAAATTTTCACTACATCTCTTGTACTTTTCATTTTGATTTTTGAGTAAAATGCAATACTTCTATTTTAAACAAACCAAAAATGGTAGATGAGGCCTTAAAAAAAAGAAAAGAAACATGATTCAAGTAATTTCTATACCAAGAGATTCCAAATGTTGACACCTCAGATGGGAACACCTGTACATCCTCTGCAGTGTGTGAGGCAAAATGCACTTGTGATGGCACAGCGTGAGATTGCCTTAAAATAGAAACCATTTGTGATCTTTTATTTGTGTACTGACTTTGCAAATAAGTAACCTCTTTGGAAGCCCATGGAAGGCATCTGTTCATGTTGTGTATGCAGTATTTTCTAAAATCTTGTGTTTCTATGGAGAACTTGTATGCTTACTTTTTCAGTGGCTGTGGTTGTACTAGAAGGATATATGGGGGGACTTTTTAAAAATGAAAAAAAATCCAAACATATCACTTGTCAAACTTAGTCCTCTGTTCACGGGTGTTGAAACTACACCATGTCTGAATTATGGTACTGTAGTCACCCAGTCTCTCTGAGCCATTGGTACTTCAACTGCACTCTGTAACAACTTTATTTTATATCAGTAATTGTATATGTTGGAAGCATGATACTTGTAAACATGGGAACTTGGGTGGAGGGGAAAGAAAAAACCCAAGAAATGGCGTCTGCTCCTTCTGTTAGATGCACCAGCTGCTTGGTTCTGATCTGCTTGCAAGGGTGTAATGAGGTAAGTTTATGCAACAAATGGAAGCCTTTAACTCTTTTTCTATAGTCAAAAGCAAATTGCATAGAATATAGTATGGTTTAGAGGTACCAGTTAGCTCTAGAAATGAGCTAGCCTGGATATCAGAGGCAATCTAGCTGCAGCATATCATTTAGTATGGTCTGCTCCCCTGTGATTCCCAATGTAGCCATATCCCCCAAGTGCTGCCACTGAACTCTTCAAGAGTCACCTCTTTGGAGCACAGCAATAATTTGTGACACTCAACCAAACCATTCCTAAGAGTTTTTCTGAAAGTGGGAATGTTGAACTGGTCATACCCATTTTTTTTATTATATCTTTAATTTTTAAACTATGAAACTCGCAGCAAAACAAGTGTGGTCTGAGATAAGCAATGTTAGGTATGAAAAGAGTTGCCAACACTTCATTATGTTTTGTTCTCCACATATCCTGTAGCTGTTATTTTGAGTCTTGTAACTGAAACATTTACATGGCATATGGTTTTTAGTTTTCAAAGAGCTTTCTCCTATATCCTGTGTGTTTTCTATTCACTTATGAAACTTGCTTCATCTTAAAATCTTGTTCCATTTCTGTCCTGACACCTGTGAAACATTAAATTGTTGCTGTTTCAGACATTTGAAAGCTTCCTTAGTTTTGTGGAGAAAGGCATACTTAGGTATTAATCTTCCCACCATACCATGCTCCAGAGTGTCTTTTATTTGTATCTACTTAGCACCAACCAGCTCTTAACAAAAGCTGTAACTTCAGTGTGTAAGCTGTGCACAGACACAGCACAAAAGCCTTTGCACTAATTTTCTTTTCCCCTGGTCAATGATGCTTGGGAATACCCACTTTTAAGATCATGGTGAGCTGAATGGAATATGGAACCGAAATTTTCAGGGGGAGGGAGGTTGTTCTTATGTCTGGGGATTGTTTTTGTGGTGGCTTTATTGCACTTTCCTTTTCCCAGTCCCCGTTTCAAAAGGGGAAATGTTTATGAAGGCACCTTGTATGCCTGACTGCTCCCTAGGTAATGAAAGGCTTCCTCACAGGCTGGTCCACGGTCACTGTGAGTAACATGAGATGAGGATTTCAGCAACAGAGTGTTTTGGTGACTGGGAGCTTTCCTGAGGTTTTATTGTAAATGAATCCTGTGAAGAAGAGAGAAACAGGTCCCAGGCATAGAGTTATGAAGGATTGACTGAATTTTCATCTGGTAGTAGAGAAAAAGCATTTCTGCTCATGCTTTCATTTTGAAAGGGGAAGAAAAATTGAAACATTCAGAATACAAAATGAGTTTGTGATAACTCAGGCTGTGACTCAGTTAAGGAAATACATGCTTTTCCTGTTCTGTTGCCACTGGAGATAATGTAAGTGATGGGAATAGCTGTTTCAAGAACTTTGTAAAAACAGATACCTGTAGAAATGCTAGAACTAAATATTCAGGGAAAGCACTGTTCTACATCTTGGTTTCCTTTTCCTCCTAAGCCACTGGGGTCTCTGGCTCAGTTACAGATTGTGTTACGAAGAGCTTTGGAGAGCTGAAATGCCCCCTTGTGTCTGAGGGGAAGGAAGCTTTTGAATTCAGATAATATTGTGGTCTGCTTAATGGCTGAGCAGGGAAGGACAGTCAGAAAGTGACAAAGGCAAGTTCCTGTGAATTTTTAATACAGCTGTCTTACCAGTTTCCTCTTAAAACACAAGAACGTGTTTTCAAAGAGTCAGCATAGGCACGGCCTAGTACCACAGCCTGATTTTCTTCATGCTGGTGATAGGTCCCCTTCTTGAATTCCTGCCACTGTGGCATGCACTCCTGCAAGAGTGGCATTTACCCCCAGAGACTCTGTCACGTTCACACTCCTCTGCAGAGTGCCCAGTGTAAGACCTTCAGCTGCTGAGATCTTGGCACTGCTCCTACCAGGTGCTTCCTGCCCTTCCCCAGTGCACAGCAGACAACGTGGCAGATTATATAAAATCATCTTGCAGCCCACTCTCTGGACCAATAATTCAATACCAGCTTTCTTCAGCAATTCAAAACTGCATTTTAAGAAATGGAGGCCTGGACTTGCTGCCAAAATGTGTGTTAAAAATGACCTTGAATAATGCTTGGAGCGAGGGTGGTGTGTGGCTGGTTTTTATTCTGCTGTCAAGAGGGAATGTGTGTGGAACAGCTACTTAAGAAAGTCTGAGAAATAAAATCACTGATGATCCTAATTCTATTGAGACGATTGTCAGTGATGCTACTATTTTATATTATCATTCACAGCCCATAAATGAGAAGAAATCAAATCCCCTGAGAACTTAAATGCTGATAGTTACTATTTTGAAAGCCAACACTTGTTGCCAATTGTCATATGGTGTTATCTGAGAAGCAGTGCCACCCATATATTTAGAAACTGTTGCAGCTGTGTGCAAATCTGGTAGTCATTTTTAATCACCAGTGGTTTTGTTGCACCTAATATAAAGCATGACTTTTCTCCTCCCATCATTTGAGACTTGATTTTCTCCCTAATTTTTCTTGTTCCCAAACATTGCTAGAAGAGATTAAGAACTATACAATAGCAATAAACGTATTTCCTCCTGTCCCAAACCTTTTGAAAAATAAGTAAATTTTGAAGTCTCAGAAAGGTAAAGGTTGTCATCTCACAGTTTCTTTGCATTATGGTTTATACACAAACACACTAGGGCCTCACAGTAGCAGTCACTGAATTATGTTCCACACCTGTGCTCAGGACAGGGCTTTCCTATCCAAGAAATCAAGTCTGTTGCAGGTCAGGATCCAGGAGCTAGAGCTACTTCAGCACTAAGGAAAAGAACAAGAGCATTTCCTGAAGACAGTGAACCAGCGGATTGATGAACACTGCTGGAAAAATAAACCTCCTTTTGTCTTCCTCAGATAAAAATTGTGCTAATCACTACCACAGGCTGGACTGTGCAGTGACAGAGCTGAAAATCTAAGGCAGTTAATGCCCTATCAGGTAAGAAAATGTCACATCTGAGGTTCCCTTAGAAAAAGGTAACCTTTATCATAACCATAACTTCTGATATTATTTGAAAGTATTAGAATACTACAATTGTATCATAAAGTTGTGCCTAAGACCCCCTTCTGGACAAAGTACAGTAAAAGACTACAGTCTGGTAAAGATTGCTTTTGTTCCATCTCTTTTCAAAGAACCAACTTCCCTTTTAATTTGCTTTTGCATAACTTGAAGTACAGCATTGAAGTTAATCTTCAATATGCAGAGGAGCAACAGGATTAAAAATTGGTCTCTCCTTCTTTGATTGTATCTTACCATAAGTGACTTCAAAATCTTTTTTGGTACCATTCAAGCTTTCTAGATTTCCACTCTTTATATCATATCCTAGTGCAGAGAGCTTTTTAATTCGGTACTGAACGATTTGTGTTGTCAACTCCAGCACCATTGGTGTCTCTCTAATCTGTGCTATAGAAATTCCTTCCTTCAGTAGTCCTTCAAGTCTTTCTTCCAAAACTGGAACAGAATAGTAGAGAAGGGCTGGACATTTCAGCACTAGTTGTTTTAGTTCTTGATCACTGCACTTAAAGATGTTTTTGGAGAAAAGCATACTCTTCTGCATAGTAGTAGAATTAAGTTGAAAAATGAAGCCTTTAAGTTTAGAGAGCAGCTGTAGAACTTCCTGGTCAGTGAAATCATTCTTTTGGAGAAATTCCAAGTTCTCCTGGATTGCAGTGGAGGTATTTAATAAAATAAATGGATTTTGGCTCAATAGCTTCAGTATCCAGATCTTCATATTTGCTTCAGAACCCCCTAAATTTAAGTAATTTCTTTGCAATGTCTCTATCACGTTTTTGTTTTTCTCAACAGGATTATAGAAAATATTGGGTGCACTTGTCAAGAACCTGGTGATAATATTATTCTTAAGTCCCAGCTCTTGAAAAAACAGTATGTTTGCCTTCTGGTTCTGCTGATACTCAGTAGTAAAAAAAGACTCCGGAAATTGCTCTATTAATTTAATCAGCTGTTTTTCATTCTGGCATACTAATTTCCATAAAGCTCTTTGAGAGTTTATCTCTGCTGGGGTGTGGAGAATTGCCTCAGGGCAGCGTTCTATAATGCTGGCTACAGTGGTCTCATCTGCTCCCATTTCCTGTAAGATACCAGCAATTTCTTTAACATAGGCCACATCCTGGAGAAGGACCCATTCCTTCAGTCTGCGTATCTTTGTAATGTCAACTGACAAACTGTAGAGACTCTCGAGGGTTTTTTTATTTTCCTCTCTTGACTTGGTATCAGTTGTGTAACTGGAATGTATTAGGAAGCTCCTGTTTGCTACGTCAGGCCATACTGATGAAAACTTCAGTCCCAGGTTACAGCTCTGAGATCTTGTCAACAGAAGAAGAGTGAATGTGTCTTTTGCACCGTGAGCGACTCCTCTCAACATCATGGAAGTCAGTCCTGTGGAGACACAACTACTGTAAGAAAACACATTTAAGGAAAGAGTTAATGGTCAGAATCATTGATGTTAGACAGAGCTGGCGTAAGAAATTACTCTCGAGAGTGGTTTTTGTTACTAGTGCAAAATCCAGCTTTCAAATGGAAGCAGGGGCAAAAGACTATTTTTGAAAGGTTAATGTTCTGACAGATCTGTTACTGGAACAGTAACATGGATGCAACAGACCAGATGTGGGGCAGTGCTCTGTCCATATAAATGCCTGCAGTCAATACAAGCTCCAAACTGTCAGCCATTTCTTGCAGCTAACATTGTTACTGCATCACAGATCACTCCCACTGTATGAGAAGAATGATTCATGCGATTTCATTTGACAGCAATCCCACTAAATTAACAAAAATGGCAGCTTAAATATCTTTCTTAGTTCTTATGAATGTACTTGCTTTAACTTCTCAAGCGTTATTTGGAGTGTGAGTTGTTCTTTCATGTGTCAGAGACCCACCACGCAGTGCTGCTTCAGCAGCAGTTTGTAGCCTAACTTCATTTTGAAATCATTCTTTATATAATTAAGGGAGAAAAAACTCACATGAACCTTTATGTAAGCGTTTTTCACCAGCTGAGTGTGTTAATTGAGCTTGAATAAGCACCCTGGTATTTTGGAGGAGGAAGCAAGTGCACAGTAACGTTTCCAGGCCTTTACCTGCCTCTTCCAGCACCTACTTTGCTACAGCTGCCCCTTGCCCCAATGCCTTATTTCTGCCTCCAGGTCTCCTCTGTAGGCAGAGTCCTTGTGGAATAGGTGTGTGGCTGTGCTGGAGTCCACAGGGCCAACCCCAGAGCTCACCTTTGCTCAAACCAGCTGCCCAGTTATCACCAATAGCACATGTGCTGTCACCTGCTCTGCAGGGGCAAAGGAGCCGCAGCAGTCAAACAAAGGTATCATCAAGTGTATCTTTAACTTCCCGGGGCTGTTTTCGTAACAACCCTTTAGAAGTACCGAGTGTGAAAGGGAGAACTGCTGATCTCTGCAATATTCCTGCAAATGGCTGCTGCTGGTAACATGCTTAAAACTGCTCAAACTGAAAATGAGAACATTTGGACAGTTGCTTTCACCTCTCCCTAAGTATACAATGCTTCAAAAAGTACTTACATGAGCACTGTTAAATTACTTTTGGTTGGGTTCGTTGTTGTTGTTGGTTTTTTTAGGAGAGAAAATATGATTATGATCATGCAGTATAATCTCCTACATAACAGACCAAGACACCTATTGCACAGCTATACAAGAGCCCTAGAATCTTCCTTATAGCCCATCTTCTAAGAAAATACACGGTTTGTTTAGAGAACTTTAGTGGTAGATCCTCTTTCTAGTTGCCAGGTAAGGTTAAATATTTTCTAGAGGTAAATCCTTTATCTCAAGAAAGTGTACCTTTGCTTTTAGGTTGCTTTTTTTCTGCTTCTCAACTGGACTATTGTTATGTTACTACATCATAAACTAATAGAGTACAACATAATTTCCTGTATGCACACTTATGTTATTAACAGAAGCTGTTTATTGATAACTTGTTCTTTAGTATTATTTCACACCTCTAAGGCAAAACCAATTTCCTAATGAGCTGCATGTGTCAGAACCCCAAGGCTGATGGTTTTGTCTTCATATACCTTGTGACTTCAGAAGTGCTGTCCCAAGCCCCAGCACAGAACAAGTGACTATTCCCAGTAACCCTGAAAGCACTGGAAGTGTAGGTAAGTCACAGATTTTTCGTGTGCTGACCTTTCCATGTCCTGAAAAAGTGACTGCAAACTAAACCTCTCCTCCCCAGGAGTGACACAGCTGCCTGTGTCTGAGCACTCTGAGCAGTTCTGAGTTTAGTGGGTTCAGTCAGAATAAGGAAATCTCTGAAGGATCAGGGTTTTCTTCACTAATGCTTCAGCTCAGCTAGAAGCTGCCAGCAAAGCGAAGTGTTGTAAAATTGTTTGGGATGTCAAATAATATTTCCAAAGTACAAACTGGAAAAATTACCATGAGTTACTTTTACTTCAATGTGTAATCCTGCTGTTAAACAAAATTGCCTTGTGAGTAATGCAGTCCCTTAAAATACTGTAATTTTTACTATTACAGAGCTTTTAAAAAATTCTGATATAGTAAATTGTGCTCTTTTAAAATCTGACATGGGAATGGTTGTTATATTCACTTAAAAGAAGCTTTACATTTTCTAAAAATGTCTGGCATCGTAGTCAATTTTTCCCTGTTAGTGAGGATCATCAGAAACACAGAATACTGTAAAAGAAAGGAAAACTTTATTTGCCAAAACTCATCAGACTGGGGTACTCAGGAGCCCTTGTAAAAAAGCCTTATGCAAAATACAACATGCAAAATAACATGAATGAATTTGAATGTCATGGTGTTCTATAGAAACCCAGAAGATCTGAGTTATGATTTGATGTATTTCCAAGTCCATAGGTGACAGTATCACATTTCCAGGGTATGTAACTGCTTTCAAGTATTCAGAGTTCTCTTGTTGGATCTAATGCATGTTCCAGTGTGCAGGACCCCAGTGTAACTTATTACATAGATTGCTGTGGGGATTGTAAAGCAATTGAGAGATTAAGAAAAAAAACCCTGCCAGCTCAGATAAGATATTTGCTCTCACTGCCAGCAGCACCCCTTCACCACCAAGTGTTAGAACAGCAATAAGGAAGTGAGCTAATGTCAAAGTTACCTGTGATCCTGCTTGCTAGCACACTTGCAGAGACCTGTATATACAGAGTAAAGGGGTGCTATAAGTTTCATTATTTAATGAGACTTCTACATAGATCTTCTATAGGAAATGGATTAAAGGGTCAACTGGTTGATTTATCCCTCACTTGAATTTCTGAATGTGTGTTTTGAGACTCAAATCTCACTTTTTGAAAATTAGCAAACCAAAACTTTTACTCATGTTGGATTTTTCACAAAATCTTTTAGTAAAGAGGGCAACAGTATGACTGCCTGACCACTATCATTCTCATTACAGGAAGCTTACTAGGCTGTAAAGAATTAAATGAAACTACTGACTGCCTAGATTGAACTTTAACCAGGAAGAGTAAGTATCTACCTAGAAGAGAGCAGTGTAGACAGGGTTTGAATGGTTTGTGAGGAAATCTGGGTAGTGATAGCTAGCAGTTTTGTAGATTAATGCACATTAAATGTTCACACTTCTGCACTTACAAAAAAATGAATCCCTGCTTTGCATTAGTGGTGGAAATGAGGTAAAGGATTATAAAAGATATGCTAGACCAACATAAAGCTTTCTAGAAAAAAATATAGAGGATCCTAGGATAATCCAGGTTTGAAGTGATCTCAAGAGCTCAAAGCAGGGTCTGCAGGATCCAGGCTGCCTTTGTCCAATCAAGTCTTTAAAACCTCCATGGATGGAGCCCAGCCGGCCTCTGTGAGTTACCTGTTCTACTGCTCAACTGTCCTCATGGGGAAAAAGCTTTTCCTTATATCCAGGAAAGGAAAGACATTTGAAAAGTGCTTAAGGACGCACCGAACTCTTTAAACCACTGGTCATCAAGTGGTGGTGCTTTCAGCACAGAGAAAACAAGGGTCTCCATCACAGCCTGCTCCCACAGCCCGCCCACCTGGACCGTCCCTTTCTCACCCTCTGGACTCCGCCTGGGGGCGGTGAGGCAGGAGGCGGATGTTTTCCCGCAGCCAGCACGGGAGGAGCAGAGGCTTCAGGCCCATCCCGCCCTGAGAGCCGCTCCCGCAGCCGCTTCGTGCCGCTCCTGCCGGAGTCACCCGCGGCCCGGGGGTCCCTCCGCAGCCGCGCATCCCTCGGAACCGCGCGGCTTCTCCCCTTGCACGCCACCCGCCCCATCCTCAGCGCCGCGCCGGCGCTCGGAGCAGGCCTAGCGGAACGCCAGCCGGCCCCTCCGCCCTCAGTGCCCCGGTGCCGGGCCGGCCGGAGAGCGCCGAGCCCCCGCG
>VZRV01002783.1:205791-300772 GCA_013398115.1 Falcunculus frontatus | reverse complement strand
GGGCCATGAGCGGCCCCGCGGGCGGCGGCGGTTCCCGCTGAGCGCCCGCGCCCGGCATGGGGGTGAACGCCGTACACTGGTTCCGCAAGGGGCTGCGGCTCCACGACAACCCGGCGCTGCGGGAATGCATCCAGGGCGCCGACACGGTGCGCTGCGTCTACATCCTGGACCCCTGGTTCGCCGGCTCCTCCAACGTGGGCATCAACAGGTGGCGGTGAGTGCGGGGCGCTGCGGGGGCCCTAATCCCAGCGTTATGTATTCGGTCACGCTGCCTCCCCGCCATCCCCTCCCCTCCGCGCCCGATTGGGCCGCCGCCAGCGCCGGCTTCCCTCGGCCGCCCGCCCTCCCCGCGGGCCCGGCGGTGTTACATATCCAGCCCAGCGCCGGCCCGGGCCGCGGCTCCCGCGGCGCACGTGGGAGGGACGGGGAAGAAGGAACCGGGAAGCCCCTGGCAGAGTGTGGGGTGGGGAGCCGTGAGTTCCCGGGGAGCGGGGCGCTTGTTCCCGCTCCCGAGGGCGGTGGTTCAGTGCCCGAGCGCTGGAGCTCAGAGCGGGGCTGCTGTCGGGCGGAAAGCCCTGTGGGGAGCAGCCCGGAGGGATTGCACCATCTCAGGAACGCTGGGCAGCCGGCAACCCCAGGGCGACTCCGTCCTGGAGAAACTGCGAAGTTGCTCGCTTAGCTCAGAAGTACTTTCTCAGAGTAGCGTTCCTGCACGGAAGGGTATCACAGAATATCCTGAGTTGGAAGTGACCCACAAGGATCATGGAGTCCCCCCAAGAAATCCACATTGTGCCTGAGAGCGTTGTCTAAATACTTAAACTCTGGCTGGCTTGGTGTGCAGTGTCCCTTTCTGGAGCGTGCAGATTTGTTCCTACACCTTCAAACCAGTTGTATTTCTCCTGCCCAATATAAAAATGAACTTTACTGTGGAGCTGTGACTGACGCTTGCATGTTAAATGTGTGCCATAATAAGGCAGAGGTTAATAGGACTTCTGTGAATGCTTGTCATGTGAGATTAGTTAAAACATCACTAGGAACCTGAAAATTGTTACCCTTTTAAAAGGGTTGATAATGCAATAGAGTTTGTGTATTGTCTGTCCCTCCAATGTCAGGAACTTGAAATGCTCCTGAACTTAGCCTGCCCAGACTACAATGCTGAGAAGTTGCTTAATTACGGAACAAGCACAATGAAACTTAGCTTGAAACTACGTCGTAGAAGAATGACAAAGTTTAGATACTTCAGGTTTCAGTTGAGTTCCCTTGAAGGATTATTCCTTTTGGATTTAATAGTTTTTATCCTGGCTTATTAAATACTTTACCAACCAGGTAACTTAGCTTTGGAGTCTTGTGTTTCTATTTTTTTACAGATTTTGAGAGGTTTTCGTTACAATCCTCTTGTTTTCAAGGGATAGAAATACTAAAGATGCTTTCTGTGAACTTTAACTCGATGGTTATTTCATTTTCACTGACAGAAAGAACTTAAGAATAATTGTTAGATACTTCCCTTATCTGAGATTCGTGATGTACATGTCTTTTACAAGAGACTTTTAAATCGTTTTTGTTTTGAAGGTGTAAGTTTTTTTGAATAACATTTTGACTTCATGAAGAAGCTCAGAGGTCTTAATTTTGTGGATCATACAGGAACAGCTATTTAAGTTTTGAAGGAATGTGGACAATTGGCACAAGTCTAAGTGTTAAGGAAATCACATGTCTAAGAATACATGTCACAGGTTTCTAATGTGCCCTGCAACTGAAATGCTGAGCAGTTTTTGGTTATATTCTCTGAGCTATTGAATGATAGACAAGTGTGAACTTTGATTCTAGCAGAAGGAAGTTCATGTCTTCACTGCTAGTGCCCTGGTTCTTCAATGGCTGTGTAATATGATCATTAGCTAATAGAATTCTTGAGTACATTTGTGTGTGGTATATTTACTGATTGGTTTACTTTAACAGTGTTTTCAGTGTTTTAGAAGGCATCTAGTCCTTCCACTGCATTTTGCATTTGAAGAAAAATGCCTGGATTTAGTTGCTGGTTAGAGGGACTGAGTTTGGGGTATATTACACCTCCCCTGTCCAAAGCACTTCAGGCAATCTCCTGGTACTCAAATACCCTCAAGGCACATGCTGCACATGGATTTGAGTAGGAAATCTTGCTGCCTGCATAGCCTGGTTTTGTGAGATCATCAGGTTTTTTTCAAGTTTAAAAGTACAATAACTTCATAGAATAACTGGCTGCTAAAGCTGTATGTTTATTACTGTTCTTAATGCATTTTTATTTAAATGGACAGTTACTAGTTTGGTATGAATCCGTTTTAGGTTCCAGTGGTTTTAATGAGATGTTTTTAACCAGTGCAAACACATACATTTACAATAAGTATACACAAGATCTATGATGCAGTTTTTTGGTTTGCCAGTCTCATTTGGCACTTGTAATTAAAGATCAAACATTTTATGTTCTTGCTCACTTGATGACCATGAGCAGAATCATCACTTACATGCCTGCTGAGTAGGGTGTTGAATTAGACAAAAACATTTTATTTGAGACTAGGAGCAGAAGCCCTTCAGCATTAGGAACATGAGTCAAATTTAACCTTCTGGTGTGAATTTATGGTGGTTCTTTCTTAATTTGAGTTGATTGACACCAAGTGTTTGTGTTCTGGTGAGTTTATGGTTCTAGTGCCCTGGGCAAAACTCTTCTCTATCAAACTATGACTAACACAATCTATATCAGGAAAACTGGTGAAAGAATTCAAGAAACCAGGAGGTTTAGTTTCTTGTTAGAGTATTGTCACTCTGCAGGGTCACCAGTTACGGTTTATATTAACAAATGTGTGTTCAATCTGGTAAATAGCAGCCTTTAATACATAGGTGCTTTCTAATTAACTTTTCTCTTTAAACAGTCATGTAACAATCGGGAACTAATATTTTTGTGTAATTGCACTATTGAGCAAGTCTAATTACTAAGCAGTCACATGGTCTTACTGACCTCCTTTCTCCTGGCATTCAGCCTACCTGTTCTAAATTCGTGAATGCTACGTAACAAATGCCAGGACCTCCCTCAGCTCACTTCATTTTTTTCTGGTTCTGTTCTGTTTCTTCTTATTGTTCCTTTTTTTTCAAGCTGTCAAATAAATCAAGATGTGCTTTCATTGAGACATGCTTTTTCTATGGGATGAGTTCACAGTGTTGTTCATAGATCAACACTTGAGAGAGAGAAGTTACTTGATGCAGTAAAAGGTGATGGAGAAATGGTGGAGGAAGATGCTAAATGCTAAAATCACACTAAGGCTCTCTTAAAATTTTGTCAGTTGCCCTTAAACGTTTGGCACCAGAATTAGCTTGCATCTAATTGTGTTAACAAAGCAGACAAGGAATGTAACTTGCATACTCCAACAAGTAACCATTACCTACTTCTGAAAAAATGTGTTCGTATGTGCTCACAGACTTTTCCATATTAAGAAGAATGGCATCTTATGCTTAACATCATCACCTAGGGGAGAGTTTAATTTAGTCCTAGTTTTAGTGTAGTGGCAATTGATCACAATACCTGAAAAGAAATGCAAACATTCTGTTAGTTGCTGCATAAGGATTTACTTTAGGTAATAATTTACTTCTTTTAGTTTGTCTTTTTTGAGTGTGTATGTCTTGTCTTTAATATGCTACCTAAAACACGGGTGTGCAACAGCTGATTTTATAAAGATGGTAGTCTAATCTTGCTGATGCTTGTATTTCTTCTTCTTAACCATTTTTGAAGAGAACAGATTTCACTTTTAAAATAAGAGTAAGAGAATTTGTTTATCTCTTAGATTTTGTGAGAATATTGATATGTTCAACATCCTTCAAAGTTAGCTGCTGCTATTATGGCAGATAGTGGTGTTGATTTTGGAGGAAGAAAAGAGGTGATTTTTTTTTTTTCCACACTCAAATTTCAAGCAAATTAAAAATTAAAACCTGAGGGGAAAAAAAAGTTTAATTTCCAGGACAATCACTGCAATTCATAGAAATGGGAGCTTGTTTTAAAAAGTTAATACTTTAGACATCTTTCTGTAGTATCTATTAAATTTTGCTCTTCTGTGCATGTGGTTTTGAAAATATAGTTTCAGCTTATGTAGGTATGATTTGTCCAATAGAGATGTTTATGTTGGATGTGAGATTGGTGGAAAAAGTTTGTCAATAGAATTAATCTATGAGTGATTTGAATTTCATATATGTAATTCAGGCAGTCACAATTTGCATATTATACTTTGTTAATTTTGGTGACATGACTAGTATGTAAAAAGGAATACACAGAAATATTTATGACTTCCCTGATGAAAACATCCCTTTAAGTTTGTTTTTATTGTGTAGCACTTAGAATGAAAATCTATTTGATTTATGAAATATTTGACATGAAGCCCACCAAAGGCACTCTATCACTCCCTTCAGACAGGGAATGGAAAATACAACAAAAAGCTTGTGGGTCAAGATAAGGACAAGGAGAGGTCACTCAGCCATTACCATCGTGGGGAAAATGAATTAATATATTGCCAATCAAATCAGAATAGAGTAACAAAAAATAAACTGAATTCTTAAAGCACCTTCCTCCTACCCCTCCCTTCTTTCTGGGCTCAACTTCACTCCCATTTTCTCTACCTCCTATCCCCCAGGAATACGGAGGGATGGGGAATGGAGGTTTTGGTCAGTTCATCAAACATTGTCTCTGCTGCTTTTTCCTCAGAGGAAGGACTCTTTGCACTCATATTTTCACTACCATGGTCCTTTACAGGCTGTAGGTGGACAGCCTTCCTCTCAGTGGTCTTCACCACGGGCTGCAGGGGAATCTCTGCTCTGGTGCCTGGAGTGTGTCCTCCCCCCTCCTTCATCCCTGACTTAGGAGTCTGCAGAGTTGTTTCTCTCACGTATTCTCATTCCTCTCTGGCTTCAGTTGCTCCTAAGCAATAACATTTTCCTCCTGTCAAACACGTTATCCCAGAGGTGCTGCCTTGGCCAGCAGCAGGTCCCTGTTGGAGCCATCTGGCATTGGCCTGGAAAGACATGGGGAAAGCTTCCAGCAGCCTCTCACAGCAGCCACCCTTGTAGCCCCCCAGTGCCAAAACCTGGCTGTGCAAACCCAATGCAACCCATCATGCCCTCTAATGAGTGGCTTCAGCTCTAGAACAGTCTGTGCCACTTGGAGCACTTCTGTTCACCCAGCTCGTTAAATTAAGGGTCATTTATCTGTAAAATGTCTGTATGTAGCTTGTTTCCGGAAGCTGCATGTTCAGATGGGAGTTCTGTGGTGCTTGCAGTTAGATTGGAGAAACCCCCCAGTGCCACACCCCTAGGCTGCTCACCTGTTCTCTTCCACAAAAAACAATTTTTACCCCAAAAGTGGCTGCGATTCAGCAACTCCCTCTATAATTTGTATTATATGATCTAGCCCTATGATTTACAAAGTACGTCACCGAAGCACACTGACGTATGTCCTCATGGGTTTAATCCTGCACTGTTGATGAAAGGGTTGGTTCCACCCTTTTATGATAGCACACAGCCCTGTGGTGAGCCAGTTTAGCTCATCAATCTGTCCAAAAGAGATTAATTACCAGTTTTGGTGGGATTAGCTCTGTGGTAGATTGTGCCAGCAAAAAGGTCACCATATAGTAGTAGTGAAGAGGCAAAGAATGGGAAGGGCAGGTACCATTTCTTTCAGTGGCAGTATGGATTTGAGTCAGATTACAATGGTCATGGAACTCTGGCCTGCATTGCTCATGTCTGCAGTAACCACCAGGCGTTTTTTGGAAGGGGATTATTCGTTTCTTCTGTGGCTTGCCATTTGTTGACACCCTTTGAAATGCTATTGCTGAAAATAAGTATTGGCCTTTTTACTGTGCAGGGAGAAGGTGCAATTTATTTTTTGTCAAACTGTCAGAATGTGAGAAATAAGCGTGCTGGCTGAGAAATTACACTGTGCTTGTTTCCTTATTTTGGTGAATGATCTTGTATCACCAGATTCTGTAATGTAACTATTATTCAATTGGACGAGAAGACTGCACTGGTTGGTCTGGAGGGAGCAGGCAGTACTGCAAATTGAACTGTGCCCAGTAAGTTGGTTTTTCCAAACAGCAGTTACTATAGGTCAGAAAAATTATAGTGAGCGTCTATACAATTTGGGTTTTGACTCTAAGGTTGATCTTGAAGGAATCTTCCTCACGTTAAGAAATTTTGAGGTTTTAGACACCTGGTTTTACATCACTAATCTCCGAGTTTGAGGATGTCCAGAGAAGATCTGGGTCGAGTGTTCTTGATATGTAAGAGTAGTATGTGGACTTAGAGTATTAAGGGAGAAATGTGGTTTTGAAACAAGTCCATAGGATTTTTTTAAGTCTTCATTCTCTTGGGACCAGTAATCTATTTTTGTTTTCTTTTACATAAGTATTAATAGATCACAATGTAGGGGAAGGTAATCTGTCTGCATGTCATGGTGTTTCCTGCTCTGGTCACAAAGGGGGAGGGTGATAGCCCCCAACAAACACCATCTGTGATGAATGTGAAAGCAGCTTTTTTTAGGCAATCGAGAACACAGAATTCTTTTTTTCTCAACTGATCAGTATGGGGCAGTGTCAATGAATTCTGCATCAGTTCTTCAAGTTATTTTATATATTATCATTCTCTTTTGGCCATTTTAATATAATAAAATATATTCTCCTCCAGTTTGGGAAAATGTCTTTATCTCAACCAATGGAAGCTACTCTTTAAATATATTATGCAAATATTGCAGAAAAGCCTGTTTATCATTGTGCACTGCCTGAACTTTTTGGTTTCTAACAGTTTATCTACAGCATGGAAGCCTTTATTTTCAGAAGTGGTTCTTTTCCATACTCTGTCTCAGTGCCTGGCAGGTTTTCAGGTTAGTTATATAACCTGTGATAGGAGGAAGGTCAAGCTGCCAGCAAAGTCGGCCATTTTTTCAGTGTAGAAGTCACACTAAAGTCTGTGATGTTATGAATTTGCGTACTGAAAGAAACTCTTTGCTTTACGGAATTTTGTGACCTTCCCATAGTGACCTAAAAAGGCAAAAGTCAGCTTGAGCATGAGTGGGTTGTGTAAGCAGTGTGTGAGTATGTGGCTTTATGTTCCATGGGCTTAGGAATTTGCATATCACATTTTAGCAGGTTTAATAGCCATACCTTTGGTTACCCCTAGGAAAGGACTGGATTTGATTACCAGGATAAGAACTTCATAGTATTTTGGTGCAATACATTTCACTTAGATTTCTCAGAACTCTTAATTTAACATGGAGCAAGGTTAGTTTGTGTGCTTCTGTGTACTTCTGGCTTTGAGGTTCTTTGCAATCTAGGTCAAGAGGTGAGCTGTAATTGCAATGTTCTTCTAACCCTGAAGCCTCCATTTGTTTTTCAGGTCACCATAAAGCATTTGCTTTCACTGCTTTGGAGCTTTGTGAGGGTAAATGATTTTTTATAAGGGAATAAAGCTTCAGTGGAGATGAAGGATAGACTGGAAAGGACAGGTCAATATTTCAGTGTTCTGTTTCAAGTGTATAAGTGGAGATGACTGTGGCAAAAGTCTCCATGTGTGTCTATACTTTTGGAACAGTTACAAATCACAGTGCATTCCAATTACCAGTGGAGATAATAAAAACCAGCACATGAGCTTTGTTAGCATTAGTTTAGACAGTAGCTGATCTGCAGTGAACAGAGCTTCCTAAAATATTTTTTTTTTTTGCAAATTCTGTACTTTGATTGGCTTTTAATTTATTTTTAAATTGCATTAGTATTTGAAAGGTCTAAAATTCAACACTGGTAAACCTGGCTAGGAAATAAGAATTTCATAATACTCAGGGTTTCAGAAGTGAATTCAGGTGTCAAACTGTTGCTTATAATCTCTTTGAAAAGTGCAACAACTTTCTTGCAGTAAGACAAAACCTGTTGAGTTTTTCAGAGATGGAAGGGGTTTCTTCCAGTTGAACATTGGTTAGGATGTGTCCTGCATATCTAATTTCTGTATTGACAGGTATGTGATGTACACCTGAGCTTTTGTGTTATGCATTGCTTCTTCCTACAATTAAACTAGAGAAATTTTCTGGACCTGCTTTAGAAATGTACTTTATGTCAGTGTTTCTTAATCTGTAGGAAATCTTTTCCCTTCCTGTTCACTCTCATACATTTCTTCTCTAACATATGTATGTTTGTGGCTCTTTCACAGACATGAAAAGTAAAGGCTATAAAATTCTTGCACTGAAGGTTTGTACCCTTTCAGAACACAGACCCTTATCCCTTCAAAATTAAAACCAGAAACGTTGAAAAAGTTCTGTTTAAGTTCAAATGGGGAAGTTGTGAAGTATGAACATATGTTATTAATTCTTCAGTGATGGACATGAAATATCTACAGTACAGGTTATTTAGGAACAATTCCTGTAAGGAAAACTTGGATTTTTCTATCTGTTATCTATCCAAAGTATGAAATCCATGACCTAGGAAATGCTGCCAATGTTCTACTGACCTTGTTGATGAGGGGTAAACTGTGCTGTAATTGAGAGAGAGAGAGAGAAAGTGATTGAAAAAAAACAGACATAAGAGGGTAATTTGCATCAGACAGAAATAAATAGGTAACTTGTTCATGTAGGCTGCTTGTTACTTCATGCCTTGTATACTTCATAAAACATGATCGTGGTCTGAATGGTTGCAGTTTTGCTGTGCACTAAAGATACAGAACACCATGGCAAACTTTATCTCAATTTCACAATCTGTGCAGTTCTGAAGTACTGGGAAAGCATACAGAGAATTGTGATACTGCATTTTATAGAGCAGCTGGCATTGAAAATAGTTTGTGGTTTGATTTCTAATATATTGGATTCATTGAAGAATGGACTAAATGTTGTCTTTGCTATCTTCTCTGTAGAGTTTCCTCTGAGCTGAAATTTTCTGTCTGTAAATCCTGTGACATCAAGTGATTTTTTTTTTTTCATTCTTTCTCCTTCATATTTTATATTCCAGAGACTAAACAAGCTCATTTTTTTTTCTACAAGTCTTAAAGTTGAAGAAAACATTGTGGCTTTTAGCAGAGATTACTTAATATTTTTTCCTTTTTCCCGTCTAATGGGAGAAGCATGACTACATCTGTAAAATTGAGACATGCATTTAAAAGAAAATATTCTCCACAGTAATTTTTGCCATCCAGGTTTCAGAAGGGTCTTTGGGGAGGAGGTTGCATTTCAGTTTTGTTCTTTTTAAGGCTTGCTATTAGTGAACTCAAAAAGTCGAAACCGTCCAAATGTTAATGAGGGTGACCAAGCCAAGGATGGCATCTGAATTATTTGTTTTATTTGTGTTGCCTAGGGATAATTCCTGTGACTTTCCATCATTACTTTTCAGTAGATGACGGGCCTGGTATGGTCTAGTTTACAGTGCTTTATCCATGTTTCTTTTTAGACAGCATAACTGTTTGCTGTTTACTGCTATTGCACAGTCTCTCCCAAATCCTGTGAATGCTTCCTTGAATGACTCTATGAGAGACTTAAATTTTTAATTTTCTTCTCTAGTGTACTCTTTCACTTGTATGACCTGGAAACAACTACTAGTATGTCATTTCTTCAGTTTATGACAAAGGAAAAAGTTGTAAATTGCTGTGATATTGACAGTTCTGCTTTAATTGCTGTGTATTTCCCCCTTTTATTTCAAGGCTTTCGTAACCTGAGGAGACCTGTGGAAAATTAATTTTTATCATATAGTCATGGTGCTTTTCAGTGAGTAGGGTTTTTTTACTTGATTGAAATTTCCTTTCCGGAAGCTAGTTGCCAATAAATTTACTGTTGAGAAGTACTTTATTTCAGCAGTAGTGTGTTTTTCTTCTAAACTGTGAAGAAAATGATGAGTTTGTGGGGGATAATGTGGATCTTTCTATTTTTACATTTTAGAACTTGGCTTTCTGCATTCTTTTGAATATAATTCCACCAACCTCTCTTTTTCAGTGCCAACACTGAAACATTGTGTTAGTTTGTTAAAGCAAAATTCTTCGTTGGTGTGTTTGCTGAAAGTTTTACTCCAAGTTTTTACTGCTTCCATATGAGACAGCACAATGAAGCTTGCAATTTTGGCACTGCAGGTTACACTTTCAAACTGAAAAGTGTTACTAGTAATTGTGTCTTGTTCTTTCAGCAGCAGCCTTTCTTATTTTTTTTCATAATTCTGCACATTTTTTTAGTCTATTAGTCTGTCTTTTTTCCAGAATCCTACGTTCACAGTTGGTGCTTGTCAAGTGCAGTGGTAGAATAAAAGTATTTTTTAGGCTTTTAGGGTGTTTTTTTACTATTCTGTTTGAAGAGTATGAGATTTTCAGGAACAGTTATGTCATTTTAAGTGGCTTGTTTCCAAATGAAGGTGGGGGGATATTCCAAAAACTTTCCACTTGCAGTACCGTATTGTCACCACTTGCAGTATTTTTCCTGCCGAGCTTAGAAATTTTAAGAATACTTAAGGTAAAGTAAGCTTTGGAGAGCTTTTTTGTGTTCTTTGTTTTTCTGCTTTCAAATGAGCTGTATCTGTCAGAAGCTTTCTGTTGACTGGAGTTTTAATTATGGTGTACTATATGATAATGCCTAGCTTGCCTTTTCTTGGAATGAGTTTTCTTTTGCTTGGAAATGTTTGTCTCTTGTGCTTGTCTCTTTAATTTTACCTTGAATTAAAGCTTTTGAATTTGGGATTGAATAAATTGATCAAAAAATACCTAAGTACAAGTCAGTGTGATTGATGTTTGAAGTCTTGCAGTCTTATTTCTACAGAAATAATTATTTCCTTCATTAGTTTAAGAGGCGATATTTTTTTCCTTTGTCATAAGGAAAAATGCTGGTTTTAACAGCAACAGTAAACAGGATATTATGTAATTGCCAGCATTTCTTCCTGGATTTGTGTGGGACCTTTGTATCTCCCCTCTCCAGCGCACGCAGGGTTAAATAGGATTTAAAAACACGTGAGCGTTACCTGCCATTCACCAGGGTTTTTCTTTTATGCAGCTTTAGTGTTATTTAGACCTGTAATAAAGGCTGGTGTCCATGAGCTTGTGCTTGGATGGTGGTACAGGAACAGCCTGTTTGTGCCCAAGTTTGCTGCCAGCTGCTGAGTCTGGCAGGGGACACGCTGTTCACGGGCGGCTGTTCCTTTTCACACCTTCCCCTTCCATTCTTTATCAGCTCCTCCGGCTCTGAGCACTGCCGTGGCACTTTTTGAGCTTCGAGCACGTATTGGGTTTCATGTAACCTTTAGCCACCAACACTTCTGAATATGACATAGAGGAGCAGAACCGACCCGCTGCTTGTACCTGCTCAAATGAAGCCTTTCTCTGTCCCTTTTAGGAATAAAGTTCATCTGTGGTACAGGAATCCTCTCGGAGCGGCTCCATAGGGAAGGAATATGCGGCTCTTACTACAGCGGTTACATATAACTGGAAAAGTAGGTCATTGTGGCAGGGAGTAGTCCAAACAGCCGCCCGGTTGCTGCAGCAACGACCTACTTTACGAAACTATTTTTGTTGATTCATATTGAAATGTTCTTCTTGAAAGTGCTATAAGGAAATGATCAGGTTAGGAGATATGTAACAATGAAAGCTGCAGGCTTTGTGGGCTCCTCCTGCCTTGCTTCTTCCCCTCCACCCCCCACCCCCTTGGTCTTGCCCCCTGATGTTGGGTATAGGAGGATTAAAGCAAGTCAGGTTTGTTTCTGTCCAGTTTGACCTCTAGTGGGGAACATCTTTTTTTGCTTGAAGGTTCTGCATAACAATAATGCCTATCATTGATGATTATGTTTCCTGATTTCAGAGCCTACAAATCTTGCCCTATAAATTTTGTCTGTAGAAATAACTTTAGAGTTAAAGCAAAGAAACCACCTAGTTCTAGTAGAAGATAAACTCTTTCTTGAGCGCTGGAACAGGCTCCCCAGGGAAGTGGTCACAGCACCAAACCTGACAGAGTTCAAGAAGTGTTTGGACGATGCTCTCAGGCACGTGATGTGATTTTTGGGGTTGCCCTGTGCAGGGCCAGGAGATGGACTCATTGGTCCTTGTGAGTCCCTTCCAACTCAGGATATTCTGTAATTCAATGAGTATCACTTTTCTGGAATGCTAACAATTTCTCTTGATATTCAACTGCTCTCGTACTAACCGCTTGTCTCCAACAAAGTTTATCCACATTCAGGAAGGTGGGCTTGGTGCCCGCCCCCCCTTTTTTTTTTTCTCCTTTTTTTTTTTAATTGGCAGTGTTCCTGTCTGAGTCTCCTTTGCTATTAACTCTAATCCTCATACAAGCAAACTGAAAAAAAGTGCAGTGATTCTGTATAGAAGGATGTTTTCCAGTTGTCTACCTTTATTCTTTCAACAGAGTAATAAAAAAAGCTGTCACTGATGTTTAGGAAGTGAATTTTGGAAATCCACTCCTGTTTTCTAAAAGGAATGGGTAGATGGGGAAAATATAAAAGTACATTTGTTATAGTAAAGGTTTCATTCTTCATAAAATAATTCTTCGTCTAAACTACTATGGCTTGGGCAGAAATGACTGAGTATCACCCATTAGTTATCAGAATCTTCTACTTAACTGTACTATGCAACTTTTTAACATCAATTTAGTTACTTCAAGTGATGTACTTTCTGTTGGTCCTGACCTTCAGTATTGCCGAGAGCTGCTGAAGTTGTGGCAGATGAAGATAGCACATTTGTCTAGAAGTTATTTGGATTTTTTCATCTGTTGTGTCTTGAGCTATACTTCAGTTCTGTTTTCCAGGGCTTACGTTACTGAGCTCTGAGCATCTCCTGCGTCAGCTCTGGAAGGGTTTTACAGCATGAAGTGAACAGTTACCTCCATTAGTCTGCTCACATGCTGAGATAGTTGAGGACAAAGTGCAGGTTTTCAGGATTTATGCAGCTTGATAAACAAATCTGTGTTTCAGTTATTTGTTTGGGGGGAGTTAAATGGGTTTTTGTCCTACATGATTATTACTCAAAACCCTGAATACATCTTAGTCAAGTTTACCTTGTATTCAGCTATAAATGACTAATTTTAGCTTTGAAAGACCAGTTCAGAAAACTTTGGCATTTTGATTTGTAAGAGTAGCAGTGGGAAGTTAAGACAATGCTGAAAGTCTGACCACCATAAGGTGAGCACCAGTCAATTTTAATTAAGATTTCCAAGAATAGCTTCAGGATATTTTTTTTTTCAGTTTTCCAAACTTTCTGCCAATTTCTGTGCTTGCTAAAGGATTTCAGCTCTATCCTTAATTCTCTTCTATTAGTTTAATAGATTTTTGAGATATGGGAAGCCAGAGGTTATAGATTTGTACCTTAAGGACTTGCAATTTATCCAGTGTAGTTGAGAAATATATTTATGTAAGCCAATGTTTTATTTCTAGGAAACATAAAACTGCAAAATTTTACTAGCACTAATTGTAACTTTAAAGAGGTCACTTTAATGTAAGGAGAGGAAGAGGGTTTTATTAAAGTAAATGAAGGGCAGTGTAAAATCTGTCCTTCAGAATCAGATTGCAAGACTGTCTTGTTGGAGTGCTCTTATCATACTTGCTCTTTCAAAATGAGCCTTAGCTGTTACTTTCTCATGGACAGCTTAGATTGCTGAAAATAACGTGGCTGAAATATTTTATAAAGCAGGCCAGCTCTCTTTTAATTACATCAAGCCTTAAGAGCTGCTAATTTAAATCAGAGAGCTTGGATACATGAGAATAAAGTGGTTTAAATTTATTTATGTATGAGCACGTCTGTACTCTCAAGTAACTCTAATTCTGTAATTTGCTTCTAGGTAATATTTCCCCAGTTGTCTCCAGTACAATTTGTTTGCTATTGAGTTTTCCTTTATGGATCCAACCAGTTTCTTTCTGGAGAGAGCAGGCATAAAGAATTGAAGTCAAATAATAAAGACTTTGGTTTATCAGATTGGAATTAGAGGATTAGAAAAAAATAAACACAGAATATGTACATTAAAGAATGGAAGACACTGGGAGAGAGAGATTTAGGAAGCTGTGAACCTGTTAGTCTCCTATCACCAGCAGGCTGACCTTTGTAACATGGAGTAATTTGAGATGTTCGTTTCGAGTTATGTGGGAATAATTTAGGTGAGTAATGGGTGCCCTTTGAATGTGAAGTTAAGATCCAGACTTCATAGAAGCTAAATACACCATTTGCTGTGATGTATGGCTCACAAAATAGGAACCAACTTCATAATGCTATTCCATGGAATCACAAAATGGTTGGGGTAGGAAGGGACTTTGGAGATCATCAAGTCCAACCCCCCTGCTAAGGCAGATTCACCCAGAGGAAGTCGCACAGGATGTGTCCAGGTGGGTTTTGAGTATCTCCAGGGAAGGAAACTGCAACTTCTCTGGGGCCTGTTCCAGTGATCTGTCACTCCCGCAGTAAAGATGTTTTTCTTCGTATTCAGATGGAGCTTCCTGTGTTTCAGTTTGTGTCCATTGCCCTTTATCCTGTCACTGGGCACGACTGAAAAGAGTCTGGCCCCATCCTCTTAACACCACCCTTAAGATATTTGTATGTATTGGTAGGATTCCCTCTCAGTCCTCTCTTCTCCAGACTATACAGGCCTGGCTCTCTCAGCCTTTTCTTGTTACAGAGGTGCTTCAGTCCTCTCATCAACTGTGTAGCCCTCCCCTGGACCTTCTCGAGTAGCTCCTTGTCTGTCTTGAACTGGGCAGCCCAGTGTACCCAGCCACAACCCTGGACATGTCACTCTGGATGTGGCCTCAGCAGTGCAGAGTAGAGTGGGAAGATCATCTCCCCTGACATGCTGGCAATGCTCTTCCTAATGCATCCCAGGGTACCATTGGTCATCTTGGCCTGAAAGGCACACTGCTGGCTCCTGGTTTAACCTGTTGTCCACCAGGAATCACAGGTCCTTCTCTGCAGAGCTACTTTGCAGCAGGACAACATTTAACCTGTACTGGTACTTTCATGCACTTCTCCTGTTCTCCATGACCCTTCAAAGATGATAGAGAGCAGATGATGGTGTAGCAATAACATCTGCCAGCTCCCTCAACATTCATGAATGCATCTCATTGGGGCCTATGGATTTCTGGATGTCAAGCTTGACTAAAGGATATCTAACCTGATCCTCCTTGACCAAAGGAAGATATTCCTTTCCTCAGAATTTTGCTCTTGCCTCCATGCTCAGGGATTCCCGTAGTGTCGCTTTAGCAATAAAGACTGAGCAAAGAAAGCATTCAGTAACTCTGCCTTCTCTGTATCCTTTGTCACCAGGGCACCCACTTGATTCAGCAGTGAGCCCATGTTTCCCTAGTCTTCCTTTTGCTGCTTGTAGTGAAAGGCAGGAAGGTGTAGAAGAAGCTCTTCTTGTCATACATGACATCCCTTGCTAAATTCAATTCCGAATGGACCTTAGCATTCCTTATCGTATCCCTGCATACCCTGACAACATGCCTTTATCCCTCCTAGCTGGCCTGTCCCATTTTCCATATTCTTTAGATGTTCTTCTGTTTCAGTTTTGTCAGAAGCTCCTTGCTTATCCATACAAGTCTTCTGACCTTGTTCATCCATACAGGTCTTCTGATCCTTTAAATTGATTTCTTATGAATAGGGATGTGCACTGGTCCTTAGCTTGGGAGAAATTACGCTTGAATATTAACCAACTCCCTTGGACCCCTCTACCTTCTGGAGTCCTAACCCTTGGGATTCCTCCGAGTAGGTCCTTGAAGAGGCCAAAGGTAGCTCTCCAGAGGTCCAGGGTTGTAATCCTACCTATTACCCTGCTTCCTTCATCTTTGGGAGATTATGAATGTCTTTTGAATAGGACAAAAGACCTGTGTGTTTTCTTCCTTTGGGGAATGCTAACCTTGAAAGGCTAGTTCAGTTGGAAAGAAATTAATGAGGGATGGTATGTAAGGAAATGCTAGCTTTGTGCCCAATCTGAGCTAGGTTTGATTCAAGTGAGTTTGTTGTTCCTAGTAGAGCAATACTGCTTGCTGTAGTTGATGTTCTATTCCCACTCCATATCTGAAATGGTCTTTATTCCTTAGTGTCAAAGAAGATGCACCCAAAAGGACTCATCTTGGAGAGATTAAATTTTAAACATGGTTTTCTCTTGATTATTGTTCGAAGCCCTTTCATCTGTTTTCAAAGAATGTTTGGGTTTTTTTCCCCTGAGAACCTCTTTTACAGCTGTACATGGGCTTTGATATATCTTGCATTCTTCCTCTGTCACAGCTCTGCTTTGGCTTAAAGATTATAACAGTAGTAAATATTAGGGGAAAAAAAGCCAAGTGACGCACTTCATGGTCAGTGTTTGGTTTTGTTTTTGCAAGTGGATCAGCTCTACTAAGTTATGAAAGATGCTGTAGTCCTGAATTGCTCTCTAAAGGAGCTGTTTTTTCTTCCCTGAGTGTAGAGCAACCCTGCAGGAGATTAGTTAGCTCCCACAGCTACTTCACTTAAGTATCTAGAGTTGAATAACATGAACTTTTTCCTGCTCTTGTGTATAAGCTCAAAGGATAATACCTTTACGAAATGTATTATTGTATACCATTTTAGGATGTGGAAGTTGGATGTGGGATTCGTTGAAACAATGTGGTACAATAGGGGATGCCTCTGTGACCTTGATTTGGTAACAGGAAAATACTACTGTGGCTGGATGCCAAAGGGTGCTGTGGAGTGTACATAACACTTAAATCCTGTCTGAGCTTAATCTTCTTACAGTTTCGTAAGAATATACTGCTTGCAGTAAGACACATTGGTTGGTGACAAACAGGTAAAATATTAAATATTTGTATAAAGGACATCAAATTTGAGATAATTCTCAGTGCCTCATATTCTGTTTTGGTATTAGATTTGGTATTCACATTGTGATTCCTGTTGAAATTAGTGTGAGGTATGTATTTACCTGATGCAGAAATCTCCTAATAACCTAATCAAACATATGGCAAAGTATGTGTGAAAGAAAAGTGTGCTTGCTCTCTCTCTCTGAAGAGAAATAAATGGTGCACGATTTGTGTGATTAATACATTAGGATCTCATGCTGTAACTTACACTCCCTCTAATAAAATGTAGTTGGTATTGTACAGTGTGTAATATTCTTGCTTTTTATTGAATCCGGCTCTACTAAACTCTGAAAGATGAAGGAGGAATATCTGATAACAGTGTTGGAAAAAACAATTGAACAGGGTAATAAAGCTAGCAGATAGTAGGCTGCCTAAGATAATTCTGATAGACAAAGTCTGGGTGGCAATCAAATGTCCATAACGACATGAGTCTCATGTTTGACAGAGCTTTTTTATTGATGGAAATCAATGGCTTGGTGTGAGGACTAGTGGATAGATAGAAGGTATTTAAAAAGACAGGTTAAACACAAGTTTGGATGGATTGCTGGAAGTTGACCAGTCGTGAGTAAAAAGTATTAATCAAACTTGGGAACGGAACAAGTTTTAGCACTGTTCTTTTTCACTCAAGTTCTTAAATTTCCTCTCAGAATGAGGAAGCCCAGCTAAATTCCTGTATTTTGTGTGTCTGTGCAGTCTAACACTCCTACTAATGGTTAAATTCAGAATCTGGATTAGTTCAGAAAAATTATTCTTAATGGTTTAGCACTAGCATTTTCAGATGTGAATAGCACCTGCGAGAGAAGTCACTGCTTTTTAAGTGCCCTCAATTCCCAGCAACTGCCCTCGTTTCGTTCTGGTAGGGATGGTTATATGTGATTGTGGTTTCTGGGTGTTTATTAGTCCTAAAAATAACCCCAAACAAGACTTAACGGTAGCCTTAAATAGTGTGTCTATAAGTATCCTTCTTGCTAGTCTCCTCCCTAAATAAAAGTGTTACCTTTTTGACAGACTGCTCCTGACTTCTTCCCTGGATAGTCTTTAATCATGTTAATAGTGCAGAGCCAGAAACATTGCGTGATATAGTGCTTGCTTTAGGTCATTTTGTTAATGGTTAACTGTGTTAACAATTATTAATTGAAGTTTTTGAATAGCTGCTTTGATGGTATCAGTTCATTTCAGTTGCATGGTAGCTAAAATTATGAGCTGTATTATGCAACTATTGCTGGTTTCTGGCAATTAGTTTATATTTTAGACTCCAAGCATCCCTTGTATGATTGACAGCAGGGAAGGCTGTGGAGTTTCTAGGAGTCAACTACTAAGAATTTTGTATGCATGTCTTTTAAAGAATGAAGTCTTCAGCAGCTTTGATGACAGTTCTGGATATCATAATTAGATGTCTTTGGCAAAATGTGTGTAATGCTCTCTAAAATGTTGCTTGCAGACAGGTATGCTTTGCATCAGCATCTCCCCCATGTTAAAATAAGTAAGTCTTTTCTGCCTCCCTCTATCATGCCAGTTGAGCACGTACCTCACATCGTTTGCTACTGTGAAATTGTAAGTGAACATTTCCTTCTGGTTTGTCCAAGGGATGTTTTAGACCAGATACAGAAAACTGGGCTGATGCGTTAATCTGATAAAAATTATCTGGGCATCCTTTTTGTGTCTTTTAATGAAGTCCTGTAGCTCATATAATTCATTCAAAGTGAAAAAGAAAGTGCTTTCCCATTGACTGTTAGGTTGAGGGGAAAAAAGTTAGTTTAGATTGTAGACTCAGAAACATGACCTGTTATTGTAGGGAGAGATTTAAATATCTTCTCATTGCCACAGTCTGGTGTAAAGTACGGTAGAGTTCAAACCTAGTAGCTCTTACTTCATAGCTGCTGTGAAGAAACTTTGCCTCTAAAGCTCAAATACTGAAAAGAAGTATTTTTTATCAGATGGAGGTTTCATATTCATTTTCAATTAATAGACTAATTTAGCATTCATTTTCGGTTTTGTTATACTGTGAAAGCAACGTGTTTGTGAGCATTTTGGTGTATCTCTTCAGAGAGAAAGGTCAAGTAACTCTGCATACAGTTAAAGATGCTGTGCTGCTTCTGCAAGTTTTAGGAGTACTCATGAGAAAAAGAGGAGGTGAAAACTTTGGTTATGACAAGTAGTTGATTCGATTATTAAGTTTCTTGGTAAGGGATGTATTTAAAAGCAATTATTTAAGAAGGTTTATGTTGAACAAGGCTCTTTCAGCAGGGGAGATTGGACTAGATGACCTTTAAAAGTCCCTTCCAACCCAAAGTATTTTGTGATTCTATAAATCTGTGTAAGGGCTTTTATGTTAGACAACTTTTATTAACACTTTAATGAGAAAATGCCTTTAGATGTGGTATAGCATAAATACAGTTGATGAAAGCAAAATAGGTGATTAATTATTTGCATCACCTTTTGTTAAAACACATTTGGTTCAACTGAAAGATTCAAATATACTTAATAAATGGCATGCTTGTTCTGAGTAACTACTTGTGAACCGAGTCTGTGTTCTGGAAGTCAAAAGCAGTATTCTTTTGCATTGCTATTACTCTAGATATTGTAGGGTCACTGGGGCTTGATTTGGTCTGTTATCTTTGAACAACGTGCTTTCCGTGAGTCTTGCAGCACAAGCTGTGATTTGGCTGGTTTTAATTTGTTCTGTTTTTTGTTGAGGTAAGGGGGAGTGTGTGTGTCCCTGGCCACCCTCCTGCTCTCTTCCTACATATATTTAACAGTTTGAATCTACACTGTTATTTTTGTTAAGTACCTAAAAGAGTTTTATGGAGATTGAAATGCTGGAGTGTGGTGAGAGATAAGAGAGATAATAGAGGGGATTTGGGGAACCAACAAATAGAGATTAAACAGTATTAAGGGCAAGTTTAGGGATCTTGGATGAGAATTGGAGACTGGGTCAGTGCGTGTTATCTTCTTGAATAGGATTTTGTGCCAAGTCCAGACTAGAAGTTATATATTGTGGTCAGTCAGGTAGGAAGAAAAGAGATTGAGAAAATAGAGGGAACTGAAGTGCCAATAGGACAAAAATCAAAAGTTTCCTGAAATACGGGAATAGTTATAAATATTTTATGTCACCAGTTTCTCTTCATAACCTTTCCCTATACTCCATGGTATTTAGACAACAAAAAAACCCGTGTAACAACAACAAAACTCCGTAAAACCAAACCACAAAAAAAACCAACCCTCTGGACTATTCCAAAGTTATCTGGGACAGTATTGCAGTTTATCTTCCTGGTGATTTGTGAAGTATACATGAATGCACATGCTCCTTGAAAGTGAGATTCACATGGGTAAGACTAATGAATAATGTCTGTCATTCCAGGTTTAAAAAAAACACGATAAAATGAAGCTGTAATTTTCAGAGTCCAAATGGAATTGACTTTGTCTTGGGAACATGGGGCTCAAGTTCTCTCTGATAGAAGCATATGCAACTCTCATCTGGGTCTTAAAATGACTCCTGCATGGTTTCTAACTCAAGGAGTATAGAGAAGTTTCTTTTTCTTTTCTAACTACCCCAGAGTTTTTTCAAAACAAAACTGAGCAAAGTGAGAAAATTAGGCATTTTTGGTTTGTTCCAGTCATTAAACATCTAGACATAGTTTGCCAGCCAAGAAGCCATTGTATTCTTTTATGCTGGCTGCCAAGAGTCCTGTTCTTACTCTTTCAGGTTTAGTGTGCCACACATTTTAGGCATTTAATAGCAGCCAGGGGAGGTTCCTCCCAGCCTTTTAGATAGTATTTTTGATAAGCTTTTTCCCCATGTAAAGTTGGAAGCAATGTGCGTTAGGTAGGCATCGCTTACATATTGCTAAATACCTAGAAAATGGATATTAGCAGGTTTACAGCAATCATGTATGCTATATCCCCTAGAAGGTGTAGCATTTTCATTGTATCTGGTTAGCTTTTAGAATTCTTCTTAAAAATCTAGGTGCTAATGAACTCCTGATTTTAGTACACCTGGTTGCTCAGTGCCTTTGTCTTCATGACACTGGGGGCACTTGCAGAGGTGCTCCTGCCCTTCCGTGGTAGCTGTGCACCTTCTCACCAGGCACAGGCAGAGTCTCCAGCAGTTGTGGCACTGCTTCCTCTGCCTTGCTCCAGAGGTGTTATCACTGTGGCCTTGCACCTGCACAGTGTCATTACAGCAGGTTTTCTCAGGAGTCATGGACTGCAGTGTGGGAATTGCCTCTTTTTTCCCCCCGCTTTGGGTGTAGCTTGTAGTTTATGGCAGGGGATCCAGTAATATGTGAGCACAGAAGTTAATGACCACCAGGCATTGACTCAGCAGTTGCCCTGATCAGCGTGTGCTTTGCTGAGTGCCAACAGCACTGGAAGAAGGAATGACTGAGAGGGCTTGAGCAGCTCCTGGTGAAATAGATATTGTTAGTACAGAATCATAGAATGGTTGGGGTAGGAAGTGACCTCTGGAGATCACCTAGTCCAACTGTCCCTGCTAAAGCAGCTTCACCTGGAGCAAGTTGCACAGGATCATGTCCAGATGGGTTTTGAATATCTCCAGAGAAGGAGACTGCAACCTCTCTGGGCAGCCTGTTCGAGTCTTCTGTTACCCTCAAAGTTGTTCCTCATATTCAGATGCAGTTTCCTGTTTCAGTTTGTGCCTATTGCCCCTTGTCTTGTTGCTAAGCACCACTGAAAATAGTCTGGCCCCATCCTCTTGACACTGCATTTAAGATATTTGTATGCATTGATAAGATCCCCTCTCAGTCATCTCTTCTCCAGACAACACAGGCCCAACTCTCTTAGCCCTTGCTCATAAGAGGGATGCTCCAGTCCCCTCATCATCTTTGTAGCCCTCCACCAGACCCTCCCCAGTAGTTCCTGCTCTTTCTTGGACTGGGGAGCCCAGAAGTGGACTCAACACTCCAGATGTGGCCTCACCAGGGCAGAGTAAAGGGAGAGGATCACATCCCTCAACCGGCTGACCACATGAGAAAAATATTATGGAGGAGTCACTTGTTAGACTGGAGAGAGTCCAGGGGAAGGGCACTCATCTGGAGACCCCCAGCACTTCTCTTTCCAGCTGGCCGCAAAATAGAGTTCTTTTTTTTTTCCTGTTTCCTTTTGTTTTTATTTCTTCCCCAAACCACTTTCACCACTGGAGTTATTTTAGTTATTTTATCTACTAATAAATCTTTGTGCATGTCAAACCTGTCTCAACATTCTTTGTGCAACTACCTGTTTCCTTTGAACACTTGCAGATTTGCAGCACCCCATTCCCCCCCCCCCCCCCTTTTTTTTTTTTGCCTGATGTGCTAATATGCTCCTTAAATAATTCAGGTGAGGCTACAGCCAAGATGCATATGTTATATAGAGGGCTTTTTCTATAAATGAAGACCAAAGGGACAGTAATGACTCCTCTGGTATGCTATTTTTAGTAACAGTTCAGTGTTGTAAGAAGGACTCGGATTAAGTTTAGTAGCAGTGTGCCAACAGCTGATTATCTGTTGTTGGGGGTTTTTCTGTCTTTAGAATGACAAGATACTTGTAGTTTTAGTTAAGACTAGAGTATGTTTTAGTCCATTCCAGGGCTGAATAACATGGAGGGGAAAAGTGTGAAATGACGATGTGGTTTGGTTTTATGAATTATGTATTGTGGAAGATATTACGTGGTGTTGTACCACTGTAAGCCAAGTGTAATTAGGATGTGAACGTGCATGCATCACCAAAATACGCACCAAGCACTCAAGGTCTGATAATTGTTGTTGATTATTCCTCTTAGTTACCTTTTTCTATTGTAAAATTGTCTGGTTTGCCTCAGAAAATGAATCTTTCTTTACAATTCTTGCAGATTCCTGCTTCAGTGTCTTGAGGATCTTGATGCCAATCTACGGAAACTGAATTCACGTTTGTTTGTTATCCGTGGACAGCCAGCAGATGTTTTCCCCAGGCTTTTTAAGGTAAATGCCACCTGGTACTTGTTTCTATCCACGAATATGACCAACAAATTACTTTCAACTATGAATCTTGTACTGTTTCATTCTGTGCAAGTTATTCATGCAAATACCGATCTATCCTTGCAGTTTGTCATTAACATTGTATGTGTTTGTTTTGAGTTTTTCCTCTCTAATGTACGTATCACCAACTGAGCTGAGTTGCTTTTAGACTTTACTGGTTTTTGTTTCTTTCTTTCCAGAAACGGAATTTATTTCAATTGGTTTGCTAAGTGTAGGTATTGTGTATTACTACATTTTCCTTTACAGGTTCCCTGTGTAATACTGAAATAAAATTTTGTGCACATGAATCCATGATCAAAGCCTGACCTGTAAAAGCAGTGTTTTATTTAGGCCAAACATCTGCTATGATTACTTTTTGGCCATTAAAGGTGATTTAATAAGCTTTTTTCTAGTAGTAGGATTGTTAGAAGCATAATGTAACTAAAAAGCAATTTCTAGTTAAAGAAATTTAAGGCTTTTGTGGGAAAGGGTCTTACTGAAAATATTAAAGCTGTGGGTGATTGTTACTGATAGTAATATGTTGTCCATGGATAATAGTGTATTTAAGGTAATAATGCTATAATAGTGTAGTAAAAATGAACACTTGGCAAATTGATTTGAAGAGTTTTTTCAGAATGACTGAATGGAGGTGACTGAAACAAGCAAGACTGTGGGGGCAAAAGTAGATACCCATTTTTCCAGAGGTCGTATGTTCAAGACTTTTATTCCCAGGTCTTCAACACCAACCTGAAAACTCAACCAACACTCACATTTCCGTTTTCATTATTGTGGTTTTGCTGTGAAATGCTAACTGGGTGATACTTCTGCTGGGCTTCCCTTGATTTCCCCTCAGTGAAGAATTTCCTGGAGGAGTGCTGTGGCATTCGCTGCTGCTTGCAACCTCTCAGATATTCAAGCTTATTGTATCTGTCTGCCAAACTTAGTTTGATTGCATTTAAATAGGAGCAAAGGTCTTGCTGTTCTGTGTGTTGTCTTTGGGATTTGAGTAACTTGTGACAAGTCTTCTTAAATACTTTAATGGCTACTTTGGCAGCTCCTGTTTCAGATCTTGCTGCTAGGCTGATCTTTCAATGCCTGGCAGCATTGGATTGCCACAGTTTTAGAATAATAATTTTAGCAGTGAGAAGAAAATTAAAATCATTTGTAATATAGATAGCATACAGCAATCAAAAAAGAAGATTCACATCTGTCTATGTCTTCTGGTTCCTCAAATTAAAGTGTCTTTATCACGTAGTGGTTCGCTGAGGGGCTTTTCAGGACATCCTCTATGCTCAAAGAAGTTATTGAAGCTCTTGAGGACTTCTTCACTTTTGGCTGAAGTCTACCTGGAGCATGCATCTATCTCTTATAATTATATCTCACAACTTCTTCTGCCAGAGCAGTAGCTGTACATCAGACACTTGCAGTGCAGCGAAGGGATTATAACACTGAACAAAGTGTTTCTGATCATCCCTATTAAATATCTCAGAGGTGAGCAATGATCCTGACCCTGAAGAATGAACTCATGTGGAAAAGATAAATTCAGTTAAGTATGGAAAAATAACTTTAGTTAAGTCATGGTAGGAGATAGTAGAACTTCTGTAGGGCCTAGTGTCAGAAGCCCTATCACAGATGCCAGCAGCTGTGGATTTCCTGGGAATGAATGTACCACAGCTGTTTCTTGGTAAGACTTTCCTTTTCACAGACTGAAGAAAAATTCCTTCAAATGGCAGAACACTGATCTATCTTTATCATTACAAAAGGCCTCAAACACCTTTAGGCTCTTTCATTTCAGTTAAGTTTTGGTTCATTCTTGCCTCATCCTCTTCCATTTGTCCTGGTCTGCTTTCTATCTTCAGCTCTTTGGGCCTGGCTCAATAAAGGAAATAGAATTGAAACAATCACTAGTTGTTTTAATGCATCAGTGTCCCTAAAACTGTTCAGCAGTATGTGCAAAATACGTGCAAAATGATCTGTGTCCATGATTCTTCTAATTGCCTGGCTCATGCTGATGTGATATGGGTGTATTCACATTACACAGCAGTTGTCTCAGAGTTTCTTGATTCCCTTAGGGGCGTGACTCTGTCTCTTGAACGCATTTTTTTTATGCTCTTCTTTGCAAAAAGCCAGGGGAAAGAAGGGTTTAGAGAAGTATCTTCTGCAACTTGTCAGGCAGTGGTTTTACATTATGAAATGGGAAGTAAATGTTTTGTGATGGTGTAGGAGGTTGCTTGAGGATTTAAGGCCTGCTGGGTTAGTCTTGGCAGACTTAAGGATGGCCAGAGCCCAGCCTTGTTTCGAAGAGCAAACACTCCTTGGAATCATCTGTCCTCAGGGCTGGGAGAGCTGGAGTTCAGAAGTGAAATAGCACCCCAGGTGATTAGCATTGAGTGCCCTTGTCTCTGGTGTAAATCCAATTCTCTGAAATACTGTGGTGTACTAAATCAACTCATTAAGATTCTGATGGATTAGAAAGGTATTTCTTCGAGTTTGATTGGCATGATGGTTTTGTAGGATCATCTTGTGCATACTTCACCTTTCCAGTTTCCTACTGTTGCAGAAGCCTTAGCTATTATTGATCCCTTTGTTTGCTTCTTTTTCCTCACCTTGACTGTGGCCTTGATAACAGCATCTGCGACCTAAAGGACATTAGACTTCAAGGCATAAGGTGTTCTCTTTGTAGAAGACAGCCTTTTTTCTTTTTTTAAAATTAAGAATTTGAAGATTGTTTGAGTGAGGAGTAAGGATTTGGAAAAGGTAAAGAAAGTGTTTGATGTGAGGGTGGGGCAGTATTTCCACCCCCCTCCCCTGAAACTTCAGTTCTGCTGCTGAAGCTCACAGGCATATGTAAAAAGCTTTTCTGCAGAGCAAGGTACTGCTGCTGATCCATGTTCAGAAGACAGCCTTGGTCATCTTCCCCTTCTGTTGAGTCTCTTAAGGTGTGTGGATCCTAAAGTTAGAGATGAGTTTTCAAAATTTACATGGAAGTTGTTCCATTACAGTGAGCACCCACAATAATAGGACTAGATGGAGGCTTTTTTATGCATGATAGTTACTTAGATGCCAAAAAGTTGGACTTTATTTTTGTTATTCTGGGTGCCTAATGTATTTTGGATCTTTCTGTGTCTCTGATTACTATCCATACGTAATAGCTGGTGTTCCATTCTGCCCCTGTCCTTCCAGTTCACCTTTCCCTCACCCTTGATCGTGCAGCTGAGTTGCTAAAGGACCACACTTTTGTTTTGTGTTGTAGGAATGGAACATTGCAAAACTTTCTATTGAGTATGATTCTGAACCATTTGGAAAGGAAAGAGATGCAGCTATCAAGAAGCTGGCTAGTGAAGCTGGAGTGGAGGTCATTGTTCGGATTTCCCACACATTGTATGACCTAGACAAGTAAGTTACCATTTACCTTGGATTTTAAAAAAGGAGGAAAAAAAACCTTTAGAATTTTATGTAGTATTTATTTATATATTGTGTGCTACTTTCCACACTGAACACTTCATAGTTAGGAAAACTACGAATTTGTTTTATGTTTTGCTTTTATCCATCCATCCATCAATCCATCTTTTATTGCATACAGAGTAGAACTTTGAAACTCCAAAAACTTATATGTAACTGTATCTGAAAGTTTTAACTTGGAGTTCTTTTGAAAATAATGTTCATATTAATTAGCTGTCATTTATAATAAAGTTACTCAAACATGCCTGCAACCTCTCCCAAATAACATGTTTTTGCTTAGTTGTTTTGTTAAATTGTTTTGTCTTTGTTTCACTTGTACACAAGTTATGAGAAAGTCCTTTATGTTTTTTTAAGAAGTGTTTCCTACCAATTATCTATTCAATAAGTAATTGGGGATTGTTTGCTATCCCTGTGTTGCCTTACTTAATGTCTTGTTTATATTTTTCCACAGATCTATTTAATGGATTAGTGTTAATTCCCTATTATAGAAACGTAATCCACAAACTAGTTAGACGTATGACTTGTCTTCTCTTAACATTAAGTGATTTATTGTGGTAGCTGCCCATTTTATTCTGTTACAAGCCAATGTGTAAGAGACAGTTAGACACATGAGAGGGCAGCAAAATTGGAAGTATTTACTTTTTGAAACCAATAGGTGACTTTTTAAAATCCCATATTGAAAATTCCTTTTTTTCCCCTCCCACCCAAACACCCCACTAAACAAGCATTTGGTTCCATCTATGACTTCGTAATTTTTTTTTAAGTTTTCCTTTTTCCAAGACTCTAGGTATATTTAAAATGGCAATGCAAAATATGAAACTGTGTTTTTACAGCAGTCGTTAGGTATAAGCTTCATGTTCATTTTGCCCCATATTAAGACAGTTTTAATATTGACTACTGTTCTCAATACCAGAAGGGAAAAGTGGATTTTTTTGAATGCAAATACCATAGTCTTGTAGGTGACTTGGATATTTCTGTATGTAGCTAGGATCTCTATCTGCTTTACTGATCTGTTCTTTTCTTTGCCTTGAACTGTCCATGTTCATTATATCCTTGTTCATGAGGGAATTTCTGTAATCTAGGAATGAAGAAAATTGACTTGGTTATAAACAGTTAATTTATATGTCTCCCTAGTGGGGAAATAAGGATGGTATATTTAAAGTCTTAACTGTCTGGATTATCATGTATATTTGGGATTCTTTGTAAGCTGGAGGAAGGTAGGAAGATATTTCTGTGTATGTAAAGCTGTGTATATTTTATAAGGAAAACTGTTAAATACTATTGTCTGACATGCTTCTTTTCTTTTTTTCTTTTCCTTCAATATAGAATAATAGAATTAAATGGAGGACAGCCTCCTCTTACTTACAAGCGCTTTCAGACCCTAATTAGTAGAATGGAACCCCTGGAGATGCCTGTGGAGACTATAACTCCAGAAGTAATGAAAAAATGTACTACTCCAGTTTCTGATGACCACGATGAGAAATATGGTGTGCCATCACTTGAAGAGCTGGGTATGTTCTGAGATTGCTTGGACGTTTTGAAACAAGGAAGATGTAATCTACCCTAAAAGCACAATACTTAAAACAACAAGTGAGGTCCTGCTAGTGGTTAATTATTAACCTGATGCAATTATGGCATACAAAAGGAACAAAAAAAGATAATCAACTCTCTAAATTTTGGTTGTTTTCTGGTAAATGAGAGATCAGGTCAAACTATACTAAGTACTGTTTGGCTTCTTGTAGTACAGCATAGCCATTTTCCCAAGGTACCAAATAATCATTGAGCTACTAATTAATAGTCTTTGATGCTTCATTTTGTATTAAATACACTTTCTATCTTTGTGCTTCAGGTCATTAATTTGTCATTTAACAAAGTAGTTTTTAAAAAAACCAAAAAACTCTTTCCTTGATATACCAAAAAAAGATAGTAATAAGACAATTAATTACTTTAGAAGGTGCTGGGGGGAAAAAAGTCTTACATTACTGTAAATGTAATTTTTAAGGAATAGTATCAGCTATTGTCCTGTGAATCTCCTGGTCTCTTTCCTGTTTCCCCACACACCTCCCAAAATACAAGCAAATGTGCTATGACCTCCAAATTGGTAACAAAAGGGTCTGGACAGATTTTGATTAACCTGTGACTGCCCTGTCTAGTCCATTTGAACTCTCTCAAAACAGACCCTGGTTTTCAAAGCCTTTTTAAGAAGAGATGATCTCACTGTGCAGTGGTTAAACTATAGGCAGACGTGTTCTCTCATGCATCTGGTGAACAATCTTGGGGCAGGTGGGAGGGTGTGGAAAAAATCTTATTGCCTTCCTTTTCTCTTTCTTTTGCGGCTCAAGTATGCATTTGTCATCAAATTAACAATCCCTATTATTTAAGTTGAGGTCAGTGATATCTAGGAATGTTCTGAAGGTGGCACTCATGCTTTTACCTTGGTGGAAGAAGTTTTTAGACATTCTGTAAATTACAATAACAATTGTTGCTTCTCAGTAGTAATGGAAAAAAAAACGTTGTGGTTTTAGGATAGCCTTCATATTGCAGATTTGGAAAATGATAGAGAGGTCACTTTATGAAAAAAAAAAAAAAACCCAAAGAAACCAAAACCAGAAGAAATGGGACTGAAGTAAGGCCATTCAGCATCTAAAATTTGTAGTGTATATTAATGTAAGTGTAAAAGGAAAAACTTGAGTTTTGCTGCAAGTTAGAAGTACTGGATGTGCTTTGAGAAGACTTGGTTGCATACTGTTGTAAACCACACACTTTTTCATGTGTCCAACTTAGGCTTTTTCTCAGGATGCAGTAGAATGTAGTCAAGTATCAATATGCTATAATTTTGTTGCCCTACAGTATAAGCAAACAAGGAATTTCCTTGTTTCAATTTGTCTTTCAGGTTTTGACACAGATGGTCTGCCTTCTGCAGTATGGCCAGGGGGAGAAACAGAAGCTCTCACACGATTGGAAAGACATTTAGAACGAAAGGTGTGTTTCAGATCAAGTCTGACATATCTGGGAAACGTAGTTACTTTTTGCTATGAAACCTAAAGGGATTTGGGCAAGTTGTGTTAAAAAAAAATCAGACCCACAAACTTGAACTCAAGGCCTCAATGATATAAATCAATAGTTTGTTTCTTAATGATAATAGCAGATTATCTTTGATACGGATTTTAGAGACAGTGTTTTACTCTTCTGTATTAAAAAAAAAATTAAAATTAGATTTATTTTTGAAGTAATTTTATTTGAAACATACATTTTATAACTTTGAAGGGGAATTCCTCTGACAGCTAATGTATTGCTAGTTGTCTAGGTTTCCAATGTGTTTAAAAGAAAGGCACAGATAGTTCTGGAAGACAGTTCATGCCTTCTGCATTGAGATGAATTACCTTCTAGAGGTTCTTCTGATTCAAAAGGAACGCTTGGGTATCGTAGGTGACCCGACCATCTGTCCAGTGTTTGCATTCAGTTACAGACAGTGTGTAATTGCTCCCTTTATAAGTTGCTGTGTAGCCTCTAGTCTGATTTTGCTGTGTGGGTTTTGTTTTGTTTTGCTTTTTTAAGGCTTGGGTAGCAAACTTTGAGAGACCACGAATGAATGCAAATTCCCTTCTGGCAAGCCCTACAGGGCTTAGTCCCTACCTCCGCTTTGGCTGTTTGTCCTGTCGGCTCTTTTATTTCAAGTTAACGGATCTGTACAAAAAGGTAGGATTTCTGTGTGGTCAGCTACGTATTATTATTGGATGCCATGGTTTTCCCCTATTTCTCCTAATAAAATGTTTTTCTTTAATGATGATCTTCAGGTAAAAAAGAACAGCTCCCCTCCCCTCTCCCTCTATGGCCAGCTGTTATGGCGTGAATTTTTCTACACAGCGGCGACTAACAATCCACGGTTTGATAAAATGGAGGGGAATCCTATCTGTGTTCAAATTCCATGGGATAAGAATCCTGAGGCTTTGGCCAAATGGGCAGAAGGCAGGACAGGTTTTCCTTGGATTGATGCAATTATGACACAGCTTCGTCAGGAAGGTTGGATTCACCATTTAGCCCGGCATGCTGTAGCATGCTTTTTGACTCGAGGTGACCTCTGGATTAGCTGGGAAGAAGGAATGAAGGTATGGTGTCTCATTCTTGAATTTCTTAGAGTGCCTATTAAAGTTTCAGATAGTCATTCTAGAATTGTTACTGTGTGGTGTAAGTTGAATTTTGAACCTTAAACTGTGGGCAAAACTAAATCAGTTCTGATAAACCAAGCATGCTGAAATTTTTCCTCTTGAATGTCCCCTTTTATTGGAATGTTAGAGTGTTTCTTGCAGTTAGAATAGGTCTGAAATTCTTTTAAATTTGAGATTTCTTCCTAAATCTTGGCAAATAAACATGGATAACTCTTGTAATTGAGACTTTTTTTTCCCAATCATTGTGTGTGAACAATTTCTGTTCATATCTTGCTTCTGCTTCCCTGCAAAGGGGAAATACTATGGGAATTAAAGAGAGAAAACTAAAAACTGAGAACATCCTTTCAGCAATTTCTGTTGCTTTACCCAGTGTTAGAAGTGTGAGTGCAGGCGACATGATTTGGCTGAAGGCTCAGTGCAGTTGATTTTATGCAAGTATGAGATGCTAAAACTCGAATTTAAGATGTCAGATTTTTGAGGAAAACAATTGAATAATTTAATCTCACTAAGTTAAACCTCTGAATCAGTTTTACATTTTTAGAAGGGTAGCGTAACTTTTACTGAGCAATAATAATCTATGAAACATGGAGTATCAGACAGTTTTATTTTTGAAATCTGAAAAAATTTACTTGCCATCAGGATTGTGACCCCATATTTCTATACATATATAATCATAGGAGATTTCCTTTCTTAACAAATCAATTGTGAGCAAACACCTTTCAATTTTAAAAAATTGGTTACTTTTGCAGTTCATAAATACAAACACTGCAGATGCACATAGATAGGTAACTCAGTATATTACAGATAAATGGTTCTGTATATTACAGACAAAGGGCAGCTTGTTCTTACTTTTGCAATAATACAGATATATGAAGGCCCTGGACTTGTGCAGGGGAAAGATGTTCAAGTCATGTATCCACAGCTAGCAAAAGTTAATCTGGCCCTCCACGTGGTGTTATTTCCAAAGTCTTACTACATGGCAGCATCTAGTGGAACAGTTGTGTGCTAACACATTTAATGTCTAAAGATCTTGTTGCATTATGAGTCACCATCTATTTGAAACGTTTTTTGAAAGTGTTTTCAGATAAATCCTGTTTTTTCAAAACAAACCTTTTTTCCAAGTAGTTGCAGATATTTAAACAAAGATACTTTTGTAACACTTATTCAGTGTATACTGTGGAATTAAAGCCTTGTTGAATATATGGAGAGAGAGAGATCAAGAGATCATTGTTTAATGGTATTACCTTATTTAGACCTTGTATAGGAATAATATTAGTTGAAGTTGGGTGGCAGTACTAAGATGTTGAGTTTTTAGTGCCTTAGCTTGAAGAAAGATGGCAGTCGCTTTGGAACATTTGGAAATTATGCAAGTTTGAAAGGAAAATCAGAACGTGCAAAAATATGTATTAAATAAGTATCTGTTTTTAAAACTACTTGTAGGTGCACTCTTTTTATAAAAGGTCCTTGAGCATTATCCTTCACAGAATGAGGCTTCACTGTTTTTTGTCAGCCTGCACTGCTAGTGATCTGACTGAGCAGATAAACATATTTTATACAAGTTAGTATTGTCTGTGTTGAAGGTGAAAAAACAATCAGTGCTGGAAGCTTGAATGTTTCACAACTAGTGAGCTCCAGATTTAAAGTAAAACCCTCATAAATCTTCAACTTTCTCTTTTTTTTTTTTAAATATATATATTATAGGGGTAGCAAATTAGAATTAAAGTTTTTGGAAGATTTTTTTTTCTTTTTTGTCTTGAGTCTAGAATTCATTATCTGTCACACCACCCTTCAGTGTTCTTGGTGGTTCATAATACCTCCAGGAATCTGAGTGTGTTCTCAAAACTGTGACTTGCTAGATTAACTATTAGCCTTCAAGAACACAACTTCTGCATTTTTGTGCTACCCTGAAACTCTTGAATTCTACTCTTGGGATTCCTCACACAGTGAAAAGTGCTGTGCGAGTTGAGGTATTCAGACCAACAATTTGAGTTCAAAATGTACTTTGTATGTTCCCTGTGTTCTGGAAGTTTGCAAAGCTTACTCAACTGTGATGTGATGAAGCAATTCTTCTGAAAACAGCAATTGCCACTTGGAAGCCATCAGGCTCCAGCCATCCTTTGGGGATTTGTTTTTCAAAGATGTGTTTATGTAAGAATGTGTAGCTTCCTGAGATGTTTACAAGTTTGTTTACAGGATAAAAGCCTGGTTTTGAATTTTTTCTTTTGTTCTTGAGTTTGGTATTAAGGCATTTGCAATTACATACTGAGCATTCTGTGAATGCTGCCAGGTAAGAAAGAGCTTAAATCAGAAACTCAGGAACTAATCCTGAAAAAGTCGGTGCCTTGAAGGTGTGCCATGTCCAGACTAACTTGTTGCACTAATTTCTTAAGGTCTTTGAAGAGCTCTTACTTGATGCAGATTGGAGTGTGAATGCTGGAAGCTGGATGTGGCTATCCTGTAGTTCCTTCTTTCAGCAGTTTTTTCACTGCTACTGCCCAGTGGGTTTTGGCAGAAGAACTGACCCAAATGGGGATTATATCAGGTAACTCACAATCCAGAGATTGCAGTGATTGATTCATGGCTGTTGCTTAAACTATTGAGCAGCTTTATACTTAACATGACCTTTTTACCTTTTTGTTATTTTTTAAAGACGTTATTTGCCAGTACTTAGAGGTTTCCCTGCAAAATACATCTATGATCCTTGGAATGCCCCAGAGAGCATCCAGAAGGCTGCAAAATGTATTATAGGAGTTAATTATCCCAAACCAATGGTAAACCATGCAGAGGCAAGCCGTCTGAATATTGAGAGGATGAAACAGATCTACCAGCAGCTTTCACGATACAGAGGACTGGGTATGAGTATAGATTATTTGCTTTATTTGTTTATTTAAAACTTCTCTCATATTCTAGCAATTAATAGTTTCGTTCCATAGCAGTGAGAGTCAGGTGTAAGCTCAGGGTGGTGACCAGGGTTTCTATCTGAGTAAATGAAAATAATATATGTAACTGAGAAAGGAGAGAGTTTGAGGGGAGTGCCTCTCCAAATATTGCCTGGATTTTTTTTCTATGGGTTTTTGGAAGCATTTTTGTTAAACTGGGCCTTTTGTGCATTCTGATACTCTCGTACAGATAGGTTTGAGTACCAGTGACTAGAAATTTAATGTGGTTCATAACTTCAGTGTATTTGCATATACAAATGCTGTTTTAGAAGTAAGCACCAACCCAGCCCCTGGCAGCATTCTTCCCCTTTGCTCTGAGAGGTAAACCAGATGCATTGTACTGCTCTGGAAGGTGTGAGCAGTCAGTATGTTCACTATATTCCATACTGGATATGGAATCAGGATATGTTGCACTTACCCAACATATTGGATTTGTGTAACTTAAGGAATATTGGAAAAGTTACACAGAATATTACGTAGAAAAATTTAAGTTAAGTAAATGTGAACAAAATAGTTTGACAAGAAACAGAAGTAGGCAAGGCAGAGAGGTGTTCTCCTGTCATAAAAGTAAACCACTCAAGGTGAGGGTGGAGAATTGGCTATCACAAGGGAAACAGAATGCTGCACTTTAATTTTTTTTTCTTGCTATCTTTATATATTTTATTTTGTTTTTTAGGTCTTCTTGCAACAGTGCCTTCTAATCCAAATGGAAATGGAAATGGTGGCCTAATGGGCTATTCACCAGGAGAAAGCATTTCTGGTTGTGGTAGTACCGGAGGTCAGTCAAATTCTTTCAATACATAGAATTATTGGAACTGAACTACATGAACTTTTTATAATGCCCTTGCCATTTTGTATTATAAGAAAGAACTGCTTTCATAAGACAATTTTGAGTGCAAGTCACAAATATTTTCAAGTTTATTCACTGTTTGATAATATTTGTATATAGACATATTCAAATTATTAATCTCAAATATGCAAATATTTTTAACCTGTGGTTTTTCCCCCCTCCAAAGTTTAGTTACTAACTTGTATCAAACAGTTCGACCTCACAAGCATTTGAATATGATTTTCTCCTAGAAGTATATAAGCATCCTGATATTTATAATAAGGAGTGACTTGTGAACTTTGAAGTGAGAATTGTTAACTTGTAAAATTTTCTGGTGCTGGCATTAGATTGCTTACTGGAATTTATTGCTACTAAGAAAAAATAAGAACAGTATTAAGATTGTATTGACCCGTGGTGTATTGTAAATACTTAAATATTATACACACACTGTATACACCTTAGACTCTTCAGTGTAAAAGGATGCAGCGGAACTGGAAATCTACTGGGTTTATGTTCTTCATAGGCTTTAGTCAAGGTTAGAAGTAGATTGTGGAGGAAGATGGACCTGATTGTTCTTAGCCAGTACAGTTCTCTTAAAGATTTAAAATGTAAACTCCTTAAAGCTGGGTGCTTGAGCTTTTATTTCTTATAAGTTTAGGACATTTATAAGACAAGAAGGATTTATTTTTAAAAAATTAACATTATTTGCACTCTTTCCTCCTTAAAATGTATTCATATATGCATGCACTTACACTTTTCACATTGGAAATGTATTCCTTTTGTAGGAGATTCAGTGAATTCAAAATGAATTCACCATTAGAGCTTTGGATGTGTAATGAGGTGGTTTGAAAAATTTAAAAGCCTCAATAAAAAGCCTATCTCTTGAAGAGGGGGTAAACCCTCCACATTTTAAATTCCAAAACCGGAATTGTACCTTCTGTTATGTTTAAGTCTTCTCCCTGCCTCTCCAGGAGCTCAGCTGGGAACTGGTGATGGTCATACTGTTGTTCAGTCATGTGCCCTGGGAGACTCTCATACAGGAACAAGTGGAATTCAGCAGCAAGGTATTATGGCAGTGCCTGTCTGTAGAGGATCTCCAAATCCTTGCAACTATGGAAAACCAGACAAAACATCAAAATAGCATGGATAGATTTTGGGTGACAGCTGCTGTCTACAACATGAACTGACCTTGTTTCTGTTCTTGAAACATAGAAATTATTTCTTAGAGTGAACTTGCTTGTCTTGTCATTTTTATCTCTAAAATGCTCATCTAGAGCAGTATTTGTATGTTTTGAGTGGGAGGGATCACAAGTGCGACTAAACAAAAATTAATAAACATTATCCTAGGCTACTTTAAATCAAACTGAAGACCAGAAGTTCACCTTGTGTATTGGATAGCAAAATTTGGATGTTATCTTTTCCCTGATTTCACTACCACTCTTTCCATATATAATTAATTTCCACAGTTTTGTGTGGATAGTCTCTCATTGTGGAAGCAAATTTTTGTTACTTTAACTATACAGGAGCTTAAGCTGTGGTTTGTGATAGATCCAAGTTGCCATCAAATTTAACCCAACTGTTTGTTTCTTTGCAGTCTTAACACAGGTGGTGTGTTTACTGATCATGAAGGGCTGTAATCTGTGTTTTGTTTAAGCACCCTGAACATAACCGGAACACCGCAACTGTTCAGAACGAGAAACCTTGCAACTGCTTCTGCTGATTGCACTATTCATGCAGAACACTCAGTTTCAAGGTTGCCAGTAGATAGTTTACATGAATCAGAAGAAAGTTTGCATCTTTCTTTTAAGTTACTTGCTTTTTTTTGTTTTTCCACAACTAAGTTATGCTAGGGATTCATTAGCATTGCTATAAGAAAATAATAAAAGGGATGAGGAGACTTGGCAGAAGTAATGTTAAAATTTATAACAACTTCTAATTAAAGTGTTTAGATATATAAACATTCTGCTTGTTGCAAATATAATGCATAAATATGTAGGCACTTAATGTTGTTCACTCTGCATATGTAAGTGCAAATGTGTTTAACTGCTGTAGACTACCATGAGGCTTATTTTTATTTTGCATAAGAACTCTTCTGCATTCAGGATAGTTTCTGGCAGGATTTTTCTTGATGATGGAAAATAAATCAATTGGCTCCTTTTTGTTGTTGTAAAGAAGGTAATTTTACGCTTGCTTGCAGCTCTAAATTTTATGTAGTATAATAAATATCTACTGTATCTGAACAGGTTACTGTCAAGCAAGTAGTATCTTACACTATGCTCATGGAGACAATCAGCAATCACATTTATTGCAAGCAGGTAATTTAAACAACAACAACAACAAACCCCAAACGCTTTTCCTGAATATATAAGGGTGCAATAGAGTCTTAATGTAAATACTGATTTTAAATTATCAGGAAGAACGGCCCTTGGTACTGGCATTAGTGCAGGGAAACGCCCAAATCCAGAAGAAGAAACTCAGAGCGTTGGACCAAAAGTCCAGCGACAGAGCACAAATTAAACTGGTAAGATCTGAGGCACCTTAAAGTTATCAAATTTCTGTACAAATTTTGTGTCTGTGATAACATTTGTGTCACTGCAATGCAAAGGATCCTAAGCTATTGCTGTAAATACTTCTTTTCTGGGGACTGTACAAACAGACAGTACAAAATTCTGGCTCTTAAGAGTTTGTGAAGTATGAGATAGGAAGTAGTTGCAAAAATAGAGCCAGACTGAAGGTTATCAGGCAGATCCAGGTGTTAATGAAAGGGAGATGGATAAACTGTGGTTTTAATACATTAGCAGAGCTGCTTAAGTAGCTTCAGTTTCTCTCTGCTCCCACATCTCACCTTAAGTTGTGCCAGTAGCATTGTTTGTGTGAATGTATGGTGACCTGAATCAGGAGACTTAAGACAGCTTAAAAGGAAAAGCTCAGGGCCTGGATTAGCTTAGACATATAAGTGCACTAAACAGAACATGTTTTCGAAAGAGACTGCCAAAAACCTGCAAAATGCTGATGTAGTTATTGAGTGTGAAGACATAGGGACAAATAAGATTTGAAGACGGGAGCCTTTGTCATTGGTCTGCAACTGAAGCAGGTTACTCAGATTGCCCAAGTTTGTCCAGCTGTGGTGAAAAAGACTTGAATTTGGAGAAGGAGGCACTGTACATAGATACACACAAACAGGTGTGAAAATGTGTAGAGAGAAGCAGAAAAATTGAGAGGAAATTTTGTATGTGTAAAATCATCAACATAGAGATAAGTCAATTTTGATTTTCAGATGAAGTTGGGAACAGTATAGATGAAAGAGAAGGCCAAAACTGTAATACCTCTACCCTCAGTAAACTTGATTTGAGAGGAATAAGGAAGATGACCTGAAAAGAATTAAGTTAAAGAGTAATTACTAAGGAGGAAAGCCAAATAATGGAGGACTGTCTGAAATAAGAGGGGACAGAATTTCAAGACTGGGAGTGTGGCTGCAAAGATTAAAGATGATTGAGATGTTTAAAAAAAACCCAAGTGAAGCATTGGTCATTATGGAGTTGGAAGAATAAGTAAGAATAGCACAACAAGCGAGATAATAGCACATGGAGAGTCTTTGCTGGAACTGGGAAACAGGGAAGTGGGAACTGGAAGACTGGAAAACAGCAAGTGTAGGAGATACATTCATCATCTCTAGAGATAAAAAGGGAAATTCAGTCTACTTCATTTGGGTTTGACAGCAAGATCTAATTTTGCTTGTTACGCAGTGGCAGCACTTTGTCAAAGTTACTGCAGTGCGTTATGAACAATTGTGTCGTACTGATTTGATTCAGTGCAGAACCACAGCATTGTTTCCATAATGCTGTCAATTGAGGAAGTGAGCTGAGACCTTAGTGAGTGATCATCTGCTGTTTTCTCACCTACTGGAAGCGCTGTAAGCTGCTTCTATGTTCTCAAACTGATTTCTGTTACTTGGATGGGCCTGAGTGGAACATAATTCCAAGAGAGTCTGTGTTTCAGTAGCTGTCTAATCCTTAGTATGTGTAGATTCATTCAGCATCCGTGTTTTGTATTGCAGAATTCCTTAGGTGCTCGTGTCTGTGTAGAAGAAGTACCTGCAGAGCGAACGTCTGGTTCCTGTCTAAGCTCTTTTTCAATTGAGAGACAGGTTGGAGGGGTTTCTAGTTTGGCAGAGAAGACTGGTTTTGTTAGGGGTGTTCAAAGCATGCTACAAAAGCGTTATAGTCAATACAAACATCAGCCAAGATCATACTCAAAAACACTGCTGGCAAAAGGTTGTGCACTTCTGAATAGCACTAAAGTACAGAGTACTGAGGCTTTTGTTGGGTTTCTCTTATTTTTTTTTTCCTTCCCCTTTTAGCCTCTAAGGTGAGAAATAAGAATTCAGAGTATTTGGGTCAATACAGATGGGGACAGGGCTTCCTGCACTGAGAAGGGGGGAAACAGTATTGGTCCCTTGAATTACTTCTGTTTTCTTCAAAGACTCACATCAAACTGCTTAAGAATTTTTTTTTTTCTTTTTTTCTTGCAGCTTGATTGGAAGAGAAGTTTGCCACTCAAAGAACACCTGGGACAAAATTCCTGCTACTCTGTATTGGAACTAAAGTGTTGTGAGAGTTCATGTTCTAAAATTACATACTTTTTCATAAATTATTTTCAATTGTTCTCAGTTGTTGTAAACAAGTCCAATTTTTGGAATGCATTATTTCTAACTGGCATTTCTATGGTTTTTAACTTTTTAATGACTCTTTCACAAAGGGCAAATTGAGTTTTGTATATAAAGTATTTGGTGAAGAATTTGCTAACTTATTGTAAATATAAATATTCATGATTAGTGATAGACCCATCAATATATTTTTGATAATCTTTCATGTATATGGTAGTAGGAAAAGCTATAGTGCTGTTCTGAAAAACAGATGAACATAGAAAGTTTGGAAGTTTTAAAATTGTTATTATTTTTAGATTCCCTACTTGAGCTCTGTATGATCAACTTCATATTTTCATAATGTAAGTGCTTAGGACTGTGTTTAATCAAATACAGTAGAGTTGTAATCGTAATTAATCACATCTGTATATAAAACATATGCCAATTTTAGTCGAGTTGTAAAATTTTCATGTATATGTCCAGTCCTTGTATTTCCCAGTTGCCTTGTTCAGTAATGACATACCTTGTTAATAAATGGAAATTGTATATATAGATATATATGTTTGTCTTTTGTGTACTCTATTGCTCCTGCATATATTTCTAAACAAAACTGTTTCAGGAAAGAAGAGAAATACTCTTTTTAGACTTAATCTGGAAGGCACAAACTATGTTACCTTTCACTTCCAAGTTTCATGATACCAAAGAAAAACAATATTCAAATTATCCAGGCCTTTTTCTTGAAACTGCATGTATGTATTCTGACCATTAAATGTTTTTCACCAATGTATTTATTAAGTGTTTCTTCACAGTCTAGGTGTTTGAGTTGGGTTTTTTTTCCTGCTATAATTACAGTTTGCTTGATAGCTGGGAAGTCTTTCCTGCACTGCATTTAATTTGCTTCTTTTTGAGGATGTTGATTTCAGACTTGCTGAATGCTCAGTCAATACTGTCTCAAATGTTTAGAGAAATTGTATCGAAATTTTTTCTCAGACCATTAAGATCTCGGAAGAAGCAGTATGAATTTGCATATGATTAGGTTAGTTTCCTACTTGAACAGGTGCCCACATTAGAATCCTAGAATATCCTGAGTTGGAAGGGACCCAGAAAAATCACAGAGTCCAGCTCCTGGCCCTGCACAGCACCATCCCCAAGAATCTCAGGCACCATGTACCTGGGAGCGTTGTCCAAATGCTTCTTGAACTTTGTCAGGTTTGGTACCGTGACCACTTCCCTGGGAGCCTGTTCCAGTGCCCAACCACCCTCTAGTGAAGAACTTTTCCTGATATCCAACCTAAACCTCCTCTGACACAACTTTAGGCCGTTCCCTGGGGTCCTGTCACTGACCACCATACAGAAAAGATCAGTCTCTGCCCCTCCTCTTCCCCTCATGAGGAAGTTGCAGACTGTATTGAGGTCTCCCCTCAAGTTTCTTCTTATCCAGGCTGAAGAAACCAAATGATCTCAGCCTCTCCTCATACAGCTTCCCCTCCAGACCCTTCACCATCCTTGTTGCCCTCCTTTGGACACAGCTTTAGGTCCTTCCTCTATTGCAGCACCCAAAGCTGCCCCCAGCACTGGAGGTGAGGCTGCCCCAGTGCAGAGCAGAGCAGGACAATCCCCTCGTTGCCTGGCTGGTGCTGCTGTGCCTGATGCCCCGCAGGACATGGGTGGCCCTCCTGGCTGCCAGGGCACTGCTGACTCATGTTCAGCTTGCCATTGACCAGGACCCCCATGGCACTGCTTTCCAGCATCTCATTCCCCAGTCTGTCCATCCATCCAGGGTTACCCTGTCCCAGGGGCAGAATCCAGCACTTGTCTTTGTTAAACTTCATACAGTTGGTATTAATTATTAAATAATTCTAAAGTGAGAGGAGTTAATTACCTTGTTCTTAGTATCACATTGGTGGCTTCTAGACAGGGGGTACTTCTGTGTGTTGGTTTAAAATTCAGATTAGATTTTTGGGTTAACAACATATGCAGCAGGGCTCTTGTGACAGAATAAATTACTATGGTGCTAGATTTTAGATTATAATTGTTAATGTAAATAGCTCTGCATACTGATTTGTATACAATGGCAAAATCAAAAGCACTACTAAGAAAATAGAGGCATGTCTACTGTCTTGATGCAGAGAATGTTTGAAATTGAAGAAAAAACTCAATGGTGAGAATAGAGAAGCAGATGCTAAATATTTTCCACAGATCAGTCCAAGTAAAATGGAGGGCTTCCCTAGGGACATACATAATAAGGAGAATAAACAATTTTTTTGTTTAGGTAGTCTAAAAATAGAAAAAAGATAATATAGGCCTAGACTGCCTTAAGACATGTTTTACTCTGTCAAGATCATGCTGAATTTTTCTGCTAACCTTATTAAAAAAAAATACCATCTAAATTAAATATTCCACCTAGATTTTCTGAATGATTAGGCTATGAAACTCCCACAGAGAAACTTCATCAAGGTAAGAACATCTGCTTTAATATTACCTTCCCTCCAAGCGGTCTGGAAGTTCAATAGGTGAAAGAAGAGATTTCCCAAGGAGTTTATTTTTATGGTAAGGTAATTCCCCCCTTCTTAAGTGCTGAAAGGAGTATTCCTTTTCTTGGTGTAGGCAAATCCTTGGATTTGCAAAGGAAAATCTGTGGAGATGCTGTTTCACTTGTGTGCTGGCTCGAAGGAGTTCTGGTGTCAGGACTGTGCTGGAAGAAATGGTCTGTGATTAGTTTAGTGTGAGAGAGGGGAGAAGTTGCCTTCAGAGTAGCAATAGCCTCATAAAACTCCTTTGCCTCATATTTTTCCCCTCCAACCTACTTAGTGTCGTGACCACAAAAAAAAATAAGTAAGAAAAAGGTGAAGGCTTTGGTTGCACATTAAAAAATTACTAAAACCATTTTAACACAGGGTTTTTCACCCCACGCCCCCACTAACCCCTTGTGATTTTTCAAGGAGGTGGACATGTGCTATAAATCCGGTATGGAATAAGGGCCAGGATAGTGTCGCTTATTAGATCTCTCCTCCAGAAATGGAGCTTAAAATGTTCCTCAAAAAAATTCTGTTCCTGAGGGATTTAGCTGGCCCTTCCCTGGGCTGGTAGGAGAAGGGGAGAGGAGAGTTGCAGACTTGTGATCTTAGGAAACCAAAAAATGTACTCTGGAAGCATGCAGGAACAACTTTAGGGGATATCTGGGATGAAAAAAAAATAGCTTTTAAGTGCCTTCAAGCGTTCAGAACCGGAGTGTTTGCAAAGGAACTTTGTGTGACCCGTCTTGTACTGGCGCTACCTTCTTACGGAGGTTTATGAAAGGAGGGGGACAAAAGGAGTTAAAACACAACCCCCTTTGCCGTTCCCGGTGTGCGTTTGTGCCGCTGCTGGCTGGGGCCGAGTTAAGTGATTTTTTTTCAGAGTACCTTAGGCACGGAGCCGTGTTGGATTCGCGCTGGGAGCCGGCGTTTGTTGTGGCTGAGCGGCGCTGGCCCCGCTCCCGGCCTGCAGGGGGCGCTGTGAGCGCGGCCCTGAGGGAGAACCCGGCGTGTGGGAGGGAGCGAAACCAGCTCCTCGTCATCCCGAGTGTTCTGGTAACAAAAGTACTCCGGAGAAGGGAAAATGTGGGGAAATTATAGAATGGCTGCGTAATAGCTACCCTGTGCTTCCCAGTCAGAAACCAAACCTCTTCTGTTACTCTGAAAGCTGCTTTTCAGGAACGCTGCCGCGTGTGCTTGCCTGCACAGACATACGCTCTCTTTTTCAAATGCACTTTGCCTAGAGATTGTTTCTAAAAGCCAGTTTTTAAGTATTGTCAAGTTTTTACCTATTTGAAATGTTTACTGGGCTGTTCCTGGCCCCGGGGAGCCTTTTTGGACAGATCATGGAGCCAGGATGCCTGAGATCCAGGTTCTTGTCTCTGCTCCATCACAGAGCTGCTAAACAGCTTCAGGTAAAGCTCTCCCCATTCCCAAAGCCTTCCTGCACAGGCTCTTGCTGGCAGCCGTGCTGTTCTGCATTAGATTAGATTAGATTAGATTAGATTAGATTAGATTAGATTAGATTAGATTAGATTAAGCAGGCTACAAAGAGAACCTCCTTTCTCTTCTTTGTGCTCCTTATTTCCAATAGAAAAGTGTTCTTTGGGCAAGAATACCCGCCCTTAAAGGACTGAGCAAATGAAATTCTCACACTTCACTCGCTACCTCAGCTTTCAACTCGAATGCTTATTGCAATTTTTTTCCCGGAAATTTAGAGTTTCAAAAGTGGTGAAAATATCTGGGTAGAGGAGAAATTTGCATCGATCCAAAAAGCATGGGGAAATCTAAAGCAGACATAGAGAAATAATTTTAATGTTGATTTCAAGGGATCTAAGCTCCTGCTTTTGAATAGTGTGCACCGCAAATGCAAAATTAATTCAATATTAAACTAAAAAATGCAAGTAGAGTTGATTTCAATATTTTTTTACAAAATTGCCTGCAGAAAGGAAAGATGGAAGAGGCATAAAAGAAGAGGAACAGAGACCCAAAAGGAGTTTCTTTCTTTGGGGTGCTGTTGGTTCGCTTGCTTGCAAGAGGCCTTAGTGCAAATTTCAAAATCCAAAACTCTTAAAGAAAAGCTGCAAAATGGCAAAGTGCAGCCAATGTGCAGGATTGCACCCGAGAATCTGTGGTTAGTGGAAGCTTGTGCACCTAATACAAGGTAAATTATACTTTTCTCTGCTTTTCTTACCCCTGCTAATTACACAAAACACAAGAAGATAATCTTATTAACTATGATTATTCTGACTGGAAGTAACCAATAAGCACATTAGCTAATAATAAGAGCAATTTATAAGCAGCAATTACAGAGAGGGAGAATTTTCTTCAGGTCTGTTTGGCTTTCTAGAGCTTCAGACCGTGTGGTCATCACAAGGTCTTTAATTATCTGGACCATACTTTTTTCTCAAGTTTTTCTTTTACTCTGACCAAGCTAGGAATATTTTTAAGCAAAGTCATCTTTACGTGATAGTGGTAGAAACACATCCCTGTTCTGAGGAATGGCTTGCACCAGCAAACATCAGTAATGTTGCATTCAGACTTCAGGGTGGCTGCTACACACTCGAGACCAGGGGATTTCAAGAAAGCTTGGCAAATGGATGGAAGGAAGGTGGTGGAAGTAGGGAAGGATTTTTGCGGAAGCCTTAAGGAGGGAAGAAGGAAAATTAAAGGGATGGTGCAAGGGAAGTAGCCAGCTGAAGGAAAGAAGAAAACAAGCAGGTAAGAAATGGAAGTCCATTGGTAGATAAGGGTTTATGGATACATTTAGCATCCATTGTGTCTTGGCTAACTGGATAATTGTTCTGTTATAAGCCTTTTTTAAAGAGGGTCAAGAAGGGGAGGAAATGATCCTTGCAGATATTTTAGGTGCTACACAGTGCTACAATTTTCTGAAATGCTTGTGTTGCATAGGGTTTGGTTTCCAAGTGCTTGTGGATTTTGACAGATTTGGTCCCAGTTCTACTGCCAGCCCCTCCAGGGAAGAGTTCTGGGGTAGCACACCCAGCTTTTCTCCCTCCTGCAGGGCAGCTGCCCCAGGTGCTTCAGCATCCCTCCTGTGCACTCAGCAAAGCATGGCTGGGACTTAAGGGACTGTCTTGCCTTGTGCAAAATGTTTGCATATGTGTATTTTTTTGCAATTAGTGCAGTCAGGCCTTGATTTTGTGACCTCAAATGCTACTAATTACAGCACTTACTGATGAGGGTTCCCCTCCTCTTCTGTGTTGCTAGACTTCTGCCTGAGAAGCTGGAGCTCATCAGAGGTTTTTTCTCCATGTCACATGTGTGTTGAGGGTGAAAAAGCTGGGATTTTAGATGCTTGTAGAGGCTGTGGTGTGGTGTGGTTTTGGCAGACTTCAGTATAAATACATTATCCAGCTCTGCTCCTGGGTAGCAAGGGGAGCACTGAGGTGGCTGTGCAACGAAAGCCACTTGCAGGGCAGAAACACCCAGCGGTCACTCAGAGTAACCCAGCCTGCCCCACTGTGGCCCAGGTCACCATAGGGAGAATGAAGAACCATTCCTTAGTTTCTTGTAGCTGCCTGGTCTTGAGCAAACAGCAGCTTGCTGCAAGACACCTTCCATTAACAGGCTTCTTAGTGGGCTCCAGACAGGACTTAGAAGCCTGTAAATGGTCCCACTTTGGAAAGCACTGGTTTAATGACAAAAGTGTTACCTAAACATGTAAAAAACCCAAATCAGCTCAAAACTGGTAATGGCAAAATCACAGTGCAAGTTTGAAGGTACTATTTGAAATATTTATTACAGTTGTACGCTCCATACCATAAAATATCACCCAAAGTAATGAAGCCTGTAGATAGAAGAAAAACTATTGAAATGTTATCTTTATGAATGTGTAGCATTTGTACTGCAAGGTGCTTTGTCATGTACCTACAGGCCTAATCAAACCTATGTTTGTGGATCCAGATAAAGAATGATGCAGTTTGAACCCCTGAAAACAGCACTGCTTGATGAGCTCTCATTTAATTCACGGTTTACAAATGCCAGAGAAATCCTGGGCTGGTTCTCAGGCTACATGAACACATCCCTTGGAATTGGTGGGCTGGGACAATGTGCACTGGTGAAAGAAGTCACTCTCTTCTTACTGCTGTTGTTAATATATATGGAAAATCCTGACAGAAATGAAGCCATGGGAGATGGGAATATGCCAAGACTTTCAAATTTGATCCTGACCTCAGGATCTAAATCAGATTTTGATGGTTTCTAAATAATTGATGACAGCCAAATGTAGTCAGAGTCTCGGTTTTGAGCTAACGATTTCTCATCTGACACTGATAGGCACGTAGCCTCTTTCACACAGGTGCCATGGGTGTGTAGCTCCTGCCCAAATTCAATCTAGTACTCTTTACCTGTGCCTCTGCTGACACACTGAGCACTAACAATCTCCCCATAAGCAGGATAGCAATGAAATACACAGGAGTGTGAGTTTTCTGTGAAGTCTGCGTCCCAGGTTTCTGTCTTCCTCCCCATGATGTGAGCAGAGGCTGGAGTCTCTCCTCTGGCTGCCCTAGCAAATGCTCCAAGTTCAGACACAGTTCTCTGCATGCAGAGCCAAGCCTCAATCTGTAGCCAGATTACATTGTTTGGTGGGTGCTGTTACGAGTTAGTGTGATTTATGTTTTACTATTGCTCCTGCGAGAGCTGGCATCATTGTATGGAGCATATTTACAATGGAAAGGGATTCCTGTGGCTTCCCCGAGGTGGTGGTGGATTCCATTCCCCATGTAACTATTTTTATCAGATGATCTGGGGTGGGTTTCTGTCTTTACGGCTATCATGACATGATGCATTTTAATGCGGTAAATATTATGATCCCTAAGTTTCTTTTAGCATCCAGTGCCTCCAAAAGTAAACCTTGGCCCACCCCCACCCAAAGAAATCTTTCTTGTATGCAAGAGCACTCATTTTCAAGCCAATCTCTTCTCCCGGGACAAGTATGAATGAATGGGTCCTTTTTTTCTCCGTTGCTAACTGCAGTCTGACAGTTGTGGCGTCTCCACTGGATGCTGGAGGCAGGCAGGGGTGGGATCTCTTCCCACTGGAATCCCTGCCATGCTGTGTCTTATGATGAGAACTCACTGGCTGAGTTACCCTCCAATTTCCCTCTCTAATTTCAGTCTCTAGTTCTTGTGCCCATCTACACACAGCAGAGTAGACTGTGCTGCCTCTAATTAAGAACATAATTTCAAAATATCTCTTGAACCCTTGACCTTCACAATTCCCTCAGATGACATCCCTCTGATCTAGGGAGAGCTCCCTCATGGGTTGCCACTCTTCATGTGAAAATAGGTAGGGTGTAATTTGCAAATATTTGTAAAGTTCTGTTCTGGGTAGTTGAAACTGCTATTAATTGCTCATGATTTCAATCCAGACAGCTGGTTTGTTTTTCTGCACCGCTCCCACAGGAGAAGTTGGATTTCTCTCTGCCTCAAACCCCCAAAGGCCTGATGGTTTGCATAGCATATTGTCTCTACTGTGTTCTCAGTAACAGTTGACTGAGCAGTGAAGGCGACCACGGCTTGTTCCAGGCATTGAGATGGAGAAGTGACTGCACTGGGAGCTGAGTGAGCATGAAGAGGAGAGGAAGCAGAGCTGTCTGCTGGGGCTCTGAGCAACATGGTAGACCTTGTTAGGAGGGTAGATGTTATAAAGCCTTTTAAATGATAATCTGAGGTTAGTAAGAATTCACCTTTGACTCAAACTAACTCTCCGAAGGTCAGAATGGATATACTTCACTGCTGCAGAGCACATTTCACCAGAGAATTATGCAGGAGTAGATAGATCCCACTGGACAGCTAGCAAGCAGGAATGGCATTGAAAGGGAATAACAGGAAAGGTGGTTAATACTTTTCATGAGAGATATGTAAGAGAGAGTGTTAGGGGCAAAAAATCAGTAAGGTAATCAAAGACCAGGTAATTACAAGAATGCTGCAAACAAACACAGCAAGAATAAAAAGAAGGAAAGAAATCTTTTCTATACACACACATATGTATGTGTGTGTGTATGGCCTTGTATATAAAAGGAATAGAGGATCAGTAAAAGCATCAGTGCTCTTGAAAGGAAAGATTGATGAGCTGGATATTGCTGTGGAACTGAATGTCTCATTACAGATAGCGAGTGAAAAATGGTCTCTGAAAATGGGAAAAAAATTGGAAGGAACTGAACTAAAATCCAGGCAGCAAGAAAGTCAAAGCACCTACAGTAAGTGAAGAAACTACTCCAGCTGCATCTGTGGAACCACAGCACTCAGCAGTGGCCTCTTCTGGCTCCATGGCTCTCCCCAAGGGAGCAGCCTCTCCCAGAGAGCTGAGGCTTGGGCCCAGGAAGAATGCCTGAATTGGGCTGCAACACAGGTGATTATGGGCTGTGACATTCAACATGCAGGGTCTAGAAACCACAGAGTGGCTGCCTCTATTGCTTTCCAGGGGTTTAGCTCCCAGACATTTGTTTTATCTTAAGATAGACAGGATGCAGCTGGAGGCGGTGTGTGATGGAGTATTCCAAAGGGTAGTCAGTCATGCCTGGGTGACCTGATGGCTTCTTTACGTTAGGACATCATTTTGTGAGCATGGTGAGCCAGGAGGGCTCAGTCTCCCCGCTTCACATCAGGGCTTTACCAGCCCTGCCTGGCCAGCAAGTCTGGCAGCTCCCAACCCTCAGCTCTGTCTGGTGAAACAGAATAATTAGGGCATGAGGAATAATTCAAACCAAGCAAAACCTAAGTAGTCTACAGCAGGAGCCAGCAGTGTGGTACCTTTTGGTCAATTCGTGAATGAAGGAATGTGCTTGTGTCAGACCCAAAGTCCCTGCAGCAAGAGGAGATGCCCAGTGGTTTGACCTTTCGGTTACACACTCATGGCTGCACAAACTTCAGTGCACTGTGGTGTCTTAGGCACATGCTAAGTGCAACATACATGATTTGAGTTACTTTCTAAGAACTGCTCATTTCAAGATGCATTTAGGAGAAACACAGTAGGTTAAACTTAAAAAAAAAGTCTATCCCAGAAGGAGGGCTATGTCTAAAGGAAGCTGGGAAAAAACAGACGGATCAACAGTAATGTTGATAAGTTTTAATTGTAACACGCAGAAAAAAAAGGAATTAAAATGCTTTAGATAGAAAAAGAGTTTATTTCGATAGTTCTTACTAATATTCACCCTCTGACTGTTTATATTTGATGTATTATACGGGGTGAAATGTCCTCATTTAATTTTTAAAAAGTGGCTTCATGTACATAAATTGTACCATCCACCCATTTTTTTAAAAAATAAAAAAGACTTTTGTAACTAGTGGTTGTATTAATTAGGGAAAGATGGTGGGAGTCAGGGGAAGAGGCAAATACGTCCATCTGCTATGTACAAAAATCATTGTGTTGTCCATTCTCATTTATTGCCATCTCACTGTCTTTAATGGCAAAAGCTAATGACTGCACAACGACAGAAAATACCAAGGAGACAGAGTGCACCCAGTAAGACCCTCCAGCCAAACTGAAACTCCCCATAAGATCTCCATTAATTAAAATCTCTACAGATGTGTTCCCTTAATTGTAGGAAATAGAATACAATCCCTATAATTAACTCTCCACTCAAAGGCTTTTTTCCCCCCCCTCAGCATCTGGAAGGAGCAGCAGTGATTGTTTGGCACCTCGTCGCTGGAGGGCGTGGCTGACTCTCCAGAGCGCCCCGCTGCCCAGGGCCCCACACCAAAACCGGTCTCATCTCTTCTCCCGGACTCCTCCACAACTCACCACACTGCACTGAGAGGTTTTTGCCTTTGCATGGGTCACAACACCAGTATCCACTAGCACAATGTCTGTTTCTCCTTGCCTTGGAGGGAAATGTTGGTACTTCTCTAAAGTCTTTTCTACAGACTGTGTGTACTTTCTTCTGTGTGGTACCAGCCGTACACAGGGAATGCCAGCCAATGCTGTGAGAATTTCTGCCTCTGTTTCATGAGCTTATTGTTTCTTCCAGCGCAGCTCTGATGTGTTGCATTTTCTCTCTGCTCTGTAATTAAAAGCCTTTGTCCAAATCTTCAGATCTCTGTCCTGGTTACTACCTCTTTCTCCTCTTCCATCCCACTATCCTCTAGTTATCACCCTCCTTTGCACACTCCACCTTCTATAATCATCTCAGTCTTCTTACTCAGAGAGTTGTTTTCCCTCCATTAGCTGATCCACTATCCAGCACTGAATCCCATCTGCTGTTCTGCCTTTCTTCTTCCATCTCCTTGAGTCAGCGTGCCAAAGCAGGGCACAAAATGCCTTCTCCCTATGGCAGCTGTAAAACTGTGTGTCTTGTTTTTCTCTTTTTCTTCCTGCTGCAGTGTGAGGCTCTGTGCACAGCGAAGAAAACTTCCCAAGAAGTGTAAGGTGGTGCCAGGCAGACTGAAAATTGTGTGCTCTGGCTTCAGGCTGCCCAGCATCCCTGGTCTTCTGGGACACTTTGTGCGTACTGATGGTGGTAACAAACCAAGGCATTGGGCATGGACAGGCCCTGGTCCCTAAGGGAAAAGTAAATATTACCAGGAGCAGCTTCTGCAGAGAGCACTTGCCCACATGCCTTAGCTAAGGGTTGAATCATCATCACTGGTGTTAAATGTCCTTGGGCTCTGCCATAGGTGAAGCACACATGTGGAAGAAGTGGTGGCACCTGGCATGTGGTGGTTTTCAGCACCAAAGCAATGTATTTCTGGCCATGTATCAACTCACCTGAGGAAATGTTCCACTTTTGGGGAGAGCCAGGGGACACCAGCTGGAGAGAGGTAACATGGTAGGAGGGTTCCAGGGGACCTGTGGGCCTGGAAGTAAAGCAAATACTTGGGGTCACTCTGCAGATTTCAGCCCTTCCTAATATCATTGTGGAATCTGGGGGATCGACAACTCTCCTGAATATAGGGCAGTTCTTTAGAGCTACTTTCTGCCTGCTATGACTAGCATGGATTCTGGTGTCTTGTCTTGGAGGAGTCGCCACACAGATCCTTGTTCTTGGAGCTCCCAGGTGTGTCAAAGCTGTTCTCCAGGAAGCCGTGGGAGCATGGGACCAGTTGCAAAGCTGATGTGCATGATGCCTGCAAAGGCTTCCCCAGGAAGTCACGGCTCCGGCACGAGAGGAATGTGGAGTGCAGAGGGCTGCCTTCCTCCCTGCCAAAGTTACCAAGATGAAAGCCTCTGCTGCAAGTTCAGAGCACATCTAGCTCACAACTGTTGCAGATAACCCAAGAGAAGACACGGTCACACATAAAACTGAGGTAGGTGCTGTGAAACAACCTGGTGTCTTGCCCATGAACTTGACTAGGGAAATGTATGTCACGTAACATGGGCTCTCCAAGCCAGCCCTGACGGGGAGCAGCACATTCAAAAGGGAAGAATATGTACACAGAAGAGGGGCAATATGAAAAAAAGCCATCAGATCTCCCTTTCTGCCACTCAGTATTTATTTTACTGCAATGTGTGAGTACCTACCCAGTACAAATCACTGGACAATAGTACCAAAGATATTTCCATGTTACACAGCACAGCACTGTTTTGCTGCTGCTCCCCATGCAAGAAAGCCAGTCACTGAAATATTGATGGTTTAATGCTCATATGCCTTTGCTTTGGTCTGCAGCAGCGTTGTCAGAGTTTTCAATCTATGGCACTTGGGTTTTTTCCTGATATTTGGGCTGAGTTAGTTTTAGGAACCCAAGTCTTCTTTTAATCAATGTTTTATAAAACAGGGTTTTTTTCCTTGGAAATAAGTCAAGCATTGGTATCACAGAAGTTGCTTGCTCCCTGAGATGAGCTGTCAGCTGCTGTGAAATGCTGGGGTCTGCTGACTACTCTGCAGACAGTTTCAGGCATTAAAGAATTACACATTTTGCTCTTTGTAGACAAGCTAGACGTCCTTCAAACTGCAAAGGTTCACCTTAGGGGTGGGCAGCACTTTTCTGAATTGAAGCAGGATCCCTGTGCTTGTGCCCACATAAGGCACTAACCTGCATCTCAGGGGCCTGTGTCCAGTTCTCTACATATTCAAGAGCAATTAAGTTCATAAAATTTTAAAAAATGATGGAGTCCTCAGACTTCATCCTCAAAAATTACATAGCTACTGTAAAAGGCTTTCACTGCAAGTCAATTTTGAAAATACATGCCTGAGAAAATAAGAAAAGGTAAGCATATTTGTACCTTGTAAAGCCATAGGACATCATGCAGTGCTGCCATACAGGGTCTTGAGATGTCCCTTTGTCACACTCCTTGAAGATGGTGTGCCACCCTTTTTGCTCTTGTGCACAGTATTTACTTTCTGCTGTACTCTCATCTCCACTGGGGTGGCTCCACCTGGTCCTTCTCTCTGAGAGCCCATAGGAAGAGCAGTCCAGTCTAAACCATTGCTTCTGTATGCAGTGTTCTTAAAAAAATGAGTTCATTCGCCTGGATTTGTAGAAAAGTGCAGAACGGCGTGTGGGGTGCAGCAGAACAGGTGTATGATTTACTAGAGACAAATCTAAGCATGTGTTCAAGGGCACTGCTGGGTTGCTGCTGTAACCCCTCATTCACCAACAGACATGCAGCTAGATAATTTAACACCAGTCTTAATTGTACATAATATAGGATAAACAAGACAAAAATTCCTCGTTTTTTCTCACCAGCACCGAGCTGGCTGTAAGCTGAGTCCCACGTGGTTTCCTGCAGTCTGCAGCAGCCCAAGGATGCCGCAGCCTCTTCTACCCTGCATTGAGCCAGAAGTGGTGTAGAGACACAGGTTACCTGTCTCCAGAGGGCAAGCCCTGCTGTCACTGGAGGGCCTGTTCTCTGAAAGGCTTGAACTGCTCAAAGGGCAGGCTTGCTTCTCACTGACCTAAACAGTGCTTCTGCACATGCTTAAAGTTGGGGATGTGGCATGGGAGGACTTTTCTTCATTCACTGCTTGCAGGAAGACTGATTCGAATTTTTTTAATGCTTCTCCTTCTACCAAGTGTATTTAATCTGCAGCAAGTGATTTTTCTTTACAGAGTTTTGCTAGCTATTTCAAGAGACTGCTTCATGAAAATTGCTATCCCAGTGAATGTAGCTTGTAAACCTTTCTGATGACCCAATTAATTTTGCTAAAGTCTCTTTAGTAGAAGTGTTTTCTACATAAAGTCAAGGTACCTACTGTCACCCAATGAATTTTTAAATGCCTCTGGGTTTTTTTCATTTTTCTTTAATGGTCTTTGTTGTTGAGCCATCAGATATCATGACTGGAATACAAACTTTTCTATCCACTGCATGTGTAAGAGTGTAAAACTGAAAGTATTGATTCAGTTGTACACTCAGCTCATGAGAGGCTGTCTCGTAGCTGCTGCTTTTCTACTGCTTACTGAGTGAAAAGCAATTCTGCTTAGCTTTTCCTGCAGAAGGTGTCCTGCTGGCTTTTCACACCACAGGCTTGTTCCCAAGCCTCCAGAGTCGTAGGGGTTTCATCACTGATATAATGAATTTTTTTTAACTCTTTATTTTGTAAGGTAGGTTATAGGCAGTAAGGTGATACAGAGTCTGATCCTGTCTGCACTAAATTCAGTATAGAATTCTAATGGATTTTGATGTCACTGGATTAACTCATTCATTGTAACTCTATTTGCAGGGTGGTGAGGACTGTGAAACACACCTGTCATACCTGCGCTGGCATAGGCATAGACACAGATTCTAGTCTGAAATCCCTATCCATAATCACATGGGAAATCACTAGATTTAATAGACTTATCAACTCCACAAAACCAAAGCACAGCCTGGCAGTTCTTGTATCAGTCATTTTAGGAGTGACCTGTGCACGCCCAGGCATCTCCACCCAGAATAATTTCTTAGGTGTAAAATGGCAGGCTGAAATCATCCAACATAAAAGAAAACATGGTGTGTCAAAATATGATAATCTTTGGACAGTTAACTCATCAGTTATTGGGATGGATACCTGTCCTTTCCACTGAACTCTCCAGCAAATGGAAACTGCTGCTTTTTTTCCTCAGCTTTGTCCCATGCAATGCTATAGTCAAAGGTAAATACAAGTGAAATGTATTCACTTCTCATTTGAGCAATGTCAACTTTAACTGCTTTTCATATACCAAACTCATTTTATGTATTTAAATCTGCTTTCTGTTTTGCTTTCTACCATTGATGTGTTGCAGTAGGCATGAGCCTGACATAGAAATGCAAGGAAAAAGATCCTCGAAGGGGCTGGTGCTTCTGGCTTGTTTGATTAGTTGGTATCTTTCTTCAATTTGACTTGCTCTCCCTCTGCCTAATGTCTCTCATATGAGACTTCTTCCTTTTTGTAGTCCTGCTGGGGAGAACTGTGTGCAATGGCATTTTTTAGGAGGGCATTTTTATAAAGGTTCATATACGCTAAATGAGCCATTCTCAAACACAGGCCGTTTGGTCTGAGAGGGGAATTTAAACTTGGGAAGAAGCAGTGGGACTAGAAACATTGGAGAATAGCAGTACCTGCCACTAGCTAAATGTAGCTGGAAAGATACAATAATTTTGTGGAAATGACTCCACTCTACTTTTTTCAAAACTTCTGGGGCCAAATCTGACCCATTAATATCTTTAATTCTGTGAACTTCCAGTAGAAATATTGATACACAGGAAGGCACAGACTGACAGTCAATGACTCATCAGCCTTATTTTATAGATTGCCTCTCTTTTAATCAAATATTCATTACTTGGAAATGCCCTCCCAGTGCATCCTTGCTGGTTAATTAGAAATCCCCTCACCGTGACTCTGAAACCTCTCCCACAGATCGAATGGAGCAGACTTCTGCTTCTTACCCAGGCAAATCTTCCATCAGCTCCCTGGGGTTGTGCAGGGTGACATTGAGCCTGAGGTGCTGCTGAGACCCTGCTGGCTCTGCTGGCAGCCACAGGGAAGCCACGGCAGCTTCTGCTTGGAGAAACCCCTCTGTCTTCATCAGAGTCCCAACCTGCAAACTCAGTGAAAGTTGTTGCTGAAATTGGAAGAGGACCAGTTTTCTGTTGGAGTGAACTGGAGCAATGGCAGTTAATTAGAAAACAAACAAGCAAACACACGTCACCAAACCACAAACAAAAAACAACCCACGTCTTCCTCAGCTTCACTGATAACTTTCCCTGTGGGTCTAAGACAAATGTAAGCAAAGTCCAAAGATTAGATCTACCACTTTTCTCTGATCAAGACAAGCACCTATCCAAACAAGTTTAGTCTGATGTGATCTGTCTTTCCTAAAATCACGTTGCCTTTTGGCCTCCTTTTGTTTCTGCATCTTGATAATTATTTTCTCCAATATCTGTTTGAAAAAGTTGTACATGATAGAGGTCAGACTAATGAACTGTACTTTTTAAACTATTTCTTTTCCTGGCTCAAGATCTGACCCCAAATCTTTAAAATTGTTTCTGTCATTTAGGTGCCTGCACAATTTCCACTACTTCTTGTATGTTAACACACATTGCAATACCTATGGAAGATATGCATAACCTTGTACTGCCAGTATACACAGGTTTTCTCACTGTTCAACATCAAATAAGGTTTTCAAGAAGTTGAACCAGATGCAGTTTAAAACTCTATTACCCTCCTCACATTTGTACATACGACTGCCTCTGCTCAGTACTGCCATTTTATCAATAGTTAACAAACGTAGGCAAAAATTTGAATCTGTTTCATTTGAGTCTTTTGTATCAACAGAAAGAGTGTCTTTGGGATTTTTTTTCTTTCCTATGCAAAAATATCATCAATTATTTATCAAAGCAGACTAGATTTCATTGAAGATCTGACTTCCTGCAGCACGATACAGTATACTTAAAGGTGCATTGTTTCTTAAAATGCTGCATATTAGAGTAGCTTTTAATTGCAATATTAAATGGATCCCCTGGTAAAGCCTAAATGAGTGTAAGTGTGAAACGTGGCTGCAATGTTTTCACATGCAAAGAGTTTTAGCATAAGAACTGAAACTGTGCAGAACAGGCTACACAAATGGTCCTGTAGGACTTCAGCAGAAAGCCTGTAGGATTGTCCTGCTTCTCCGGGGGTGGGGCACGGCAGGGATGTTCACCCCTGTACAAAGGGCAAATAGGCCCCAAATTTTGACTGGCTTTGGAAGAAGAAGTGGGGGCATGACAAAAGCTGAATTTCAAGTCTGGGTGTTTCTTTCCTGCAGACATTTCTGATGACCCTCACCCTGGCTAACAAAGAATCCCCAGCCTGCCAGGCCATGCCAGGACAGTGGTTACTGAGGGAAATAGGGATGTTTGCCAGACTGGGACTCAGACCTTGCATCAACGTTGAGCAAGCAGCTTCCAGTATTTATTTTAAAGCTCTGTTGGCTCAGCTGAAGCCATGCCTGTCATGATAATTATGTTCAAATGCAAGCTAAAATGACTTAAAGACACATTTAGAAGGACTGTGAACCCTGTCAGAATCGATAACCGAGGCCTCACTTTCTTTATTGTTTTCACATGCTCAGTTTATTGAATATGTACAGAGAATGAATTGAAAACCAAGTGCTGTATTTGTGAGACATTTAAATTATGTATTAGTAGCTCGAGACACTGTGGTTAGCCATTAAATAAATAATCGTAAACAGACCAATTCAGAATGATCTATTTCTGTATTTATGTTTGTGGCCTAAGAGAGGAAATGGATGCTTTTCATGGAGAGGAAAAAATCCATCCATCATGGGGTCCTCCAAGTAAGGTATCCAGTGCTAGTAAAAATGGTATTTTAAAACATAGTATCAAATGGTTTTCTAGCATCTCCTAAGAGTGGAAGGCAGCCAAGTTTCTTTGTATTATCTTTTTGTTTTCTATATGATGTATATACTCATTTTGAGAGAATTGTAGGAACAGTTTGTTGTCTGGGCTTTTTTTTTTTTTTCCTAAGAAAATTGTTTTCTGTTAATTAAATTGGAATTCATCCCACTGAAACTCACCTGCCACAGAGCTCAGCGGGCAGGAAAAGGCAGTCCTGCTGGCCTTGGAAAACAGTAGCAATGCTCCAATTAATTGCAGTTGGACCAGAAAAAATGGCACTTCTCACAATGACCTCATGGTTTCAATGTGTGCACTCAATTGTTTGTGCATTTCTTTTTACAGCTGCAGCTCCTGGAGTCATGAGAGCCTTGCTGCATTTCAGTTGTCCTTGTCAGAAAGAAAAGAGGGGAGAAGTTTCTCCCTCTGTCTGTGAATGACAATGAAAAAGGGGACCCTTGGGACTCAGGCATGAGAAGGTACGTAAAGGTGTCTCAGGTTTTCCTAGTAAACTTACTCCACAAATGCTTTTTTTGAGTCCTTGCATCATAAATTTGAGAGACCAGAGGCTGGTTATGCTGCAGCAGAATCAGGCTCTGTTGTTCAGAGCTGTAAGTTCAGTTATGCAGGTGACTTTCACAGCTGATGAGAAGTTAAATGCACACCTGGAATGTATAATCCTCAAGCACGTGACTGAAATGGGACCTAACTTTCTTAAAGTATCCTACCCTAGGGTCTGTTTGGGCAAAATAGCCTGTCTATCAGAACACGTTAATCTAAATAAAATGTAAGTTAGCAAAGATTAGGTGATTTTTTGGATTCTGCTCTGTGTTTTGATAATTGTACTATTTATCTAATTTACATCTCAGTTTGGTTAAGAAAAGTAAATTTCAAGCATTTGGGGTTTTTTTTTCAGATCTTCTGGTTAATTTAAGGTTTCCATTCTCAATCCTTAGCTGTAATTAGAGTGCTGCTGCTATTACAGTGCTATAATAGCAGCAGTAAGTGCTCTAAGAGAGTCCTTGGCTTTGGGGGTTACCTTCCTAGGGAAATACGTACATAGAAGAAGCATTTTTGTTGTTTAAAGAAAAGGATCTTAACCTGCTAACTTCCCTCCAATTTTATGTGCTGACCTCACTGGGTTACATCAGCAGAGATCTGAGCCCATGTGGGAAACCTGAGAAGCTGTATCCAAGTGTCAGGAATAGGACCTCCTATATTAATACCTTGTAAATAGGGGAACAAGCTGTTCTTTGGAAGGAAGAAAAATTGCACAGCTCTGCATGTGAATGATGGATCTGTTTCACTTGCACAATTTCACTAAAAATTCTCCTGGCAAGAAAAATGCTCTGGGAAAGCATCCCTAAAAAATCCAACACTGCCAATAGTGTCAGCCATGCAAACACCACCTCTGTGTATGTCATCGTATGTAAATCCTGCATAAATGTTTAACCGAGATAAATGTTTAACTGAATATTTCTGCTATTTTCCTCTCACCCTGAGAGCTGTTTGCCTTAGTAAACAAATTCTAATGTTTATGTACACAGACACCCACTCTGTCTCGCTCCATCATTTAGCTTTTATTCTGGAGAATTACGGGGTCCGGTGATGCAAGGCTGCAAGGCTGCTGTAATAGCTCCACTGAGGGATCCTGCCTCCCAAAAGAGAGCTGTCCCAGTGGGGTCAGATGATAAAAGCTGGGTCAGTGCACTTTATTGGATGCCTAAAGTTCTTTTAATCAAAAGCAAAAGACACTGCCGTGGTCTGTCTATGATTGGAAGAGATACAGATGAGAATAGAAAGCAGGTCCCTCACTTTCTCTGAAAGTTAATCCAGGTAGAGCAAGAATTGCTATTACAAAAGAGGAAAAATACTGCGATTAGGCACTTGGCATCCACACAGTCCTGGTGAGCACACGAGTCCACAGTGGTTCATGCAGGTGGGTACTGTGTTTTTTCCCAGAAGCAAAGACGTGGCATGGAGGTGAGAGGCTGGAGAGATTCTGGAGCAGAAACAGGGAGAAAAAGAATATTTTGTGATGCCATACTTGCTGCTGTGTCCACTGGAGCCCTGCACACAGAACAGAGGAAGCTGTGAGATGCTGACTGAAGCTTCAACAATTTTCTCCCCTCTCTGGCTGGTGAGTACTGTTGTTAAAATAAACTCTTTCCAGCCATCCTCCTCATTGCTCCAACAAACCACAGTAGTAAAAGTGGTAGGGGTTGCCTTCCTCTTCCTGTAAGTTACTAGGAAACATTATCTGTTCCCTTAATTACTGTCCAGTCTTTTGTTGCCTATAAATTATTTTCCTTGACCCCAAAGGAGAACACTAAACTGGGTCTGTAGCATACACCATGTCTAGTCTTGTGCTCAGATGTTGTAGTGATGGACCATATTTTAAAACTCCGTGGATAGAAGAAGCAGGCTACAGAAATACCTTAGAAAACCTGCAGAGTGTGTTTGTTGTTTGTAGCTGAGTTAGGGTTGTTTGCAGGGGAGTGTTCCCGTGCTGTGGGATGTTGTACTTCGTGCTGAAGGACATGGAACGTGGAGGGTGGGGGCTGGTGTTCATTAGATTTTGCTAGGAAAGACTCACCTTGGTGTGGTTGTGGATGATGAACCTGCCACAGACACCTTCATGCAGCTGTCAGCAGGGAAGTTGTGAAGAGGAAAAAGCAGTCACTGGAGGATGCTGCCTGATGTTGGTACGTATCCACTCAGCTTCAGCCCTGCTCCCTCCAGCCTGGTTTTGGGGGCTGACACAGGTGATGGAAACCAGCCCAAAGGCAGCTCAGGCTATGGCAAGAGCAGTCTTATCCCTAGATGAGAAAACCCACCAAGGCACAGTCCCTGTGAGCACAAGCATAACTAATTTTACATGGCAGGGGCCCCGTGGGGTGGCAGGGTGCTGGGGGAGTCAGCAAGGTGACCGTGTGTGCCTGGCAGTGGGAAGCAAACTCTCTTGGAGCGGTTTTGCAACTGCTTTCAGCAGAGCTGGGATTTTGGCACTGGTGGTGCCACACAAAGGAGAACGCTCCCATCCTACACGAGCTCAGCTGCTCTGAGAGACGGGTGTCCTACCACAGTTTGGAGTAAAAACTTGGGGACTGGAGATAGCAGACAAAGCACAGAGCCATGGTGAAACAGAGCTCTGTTCTTCCATCTTTACACAAACAAAAGTCCCATTGAAAGCCATAAGACATTGAGTCCTCTGATTGAAATATATATATATAAATACATGTAAAAATTTGATGTATTACAGTTTCAGCTCTACATTTTCCCTTGATTTTAATTTTCTCTGTGGAGTTCAAATACAGAGTGTTCCTTCACAGCTTATTTTCAAAGCCTTTTTTTGACTTTCATATTTAAACTTGTTTAAGGCCCTTAGATTTTTCTCCCAGCTGTGGAAGGCAAAGACAGGAAGAGATAGAAAAGTCAAAGACTCTTTTACAGTTCTGGAACCTTTAAAGAGCATCCTTGAAATATAGGAAAAAAACCCCACAATAAATAATGCTTCAAATTTTTTAAAGGAAGTTATCTTTTTGAATATAGCCTTTTCCCATTTTAAGGGTATGAAATAATTAAAGTGTGTATATGCATAATTTTGCTTTGTCTCTATACCTGCAAGTATTGTGGGGCTTTTTTTCCTCACTTTTGCTCCTGTTTTCTCTCTTTTATGTTACCAATTAGGCCCTGCTTCCCAAGCAGGTGACCTTGGAAAGGAGAAATGCCTGAGCTTATGCCAGAATCATTGTCCTTGTTCTTGGGCAAAACCAGGTTTCTGACATGTGTCACATGCAGCACATGCCCTTCCCGGGCAGGTGACTATCTCAGATTTTGTTCAGCAAGGATGGGTGTTTCTGTCTGAGGTTTTCTTCCTATCCTTCCCTGTAGCTGATGTGACCTCTTCAAATTTTCTTTGCTTGTTGTGGGGAGAAAATAGCAAGGTTTGGCATTCAAGCAGATTTGTGCAGAAATAAGCCTGCGTCCAGGTGCCTCTCGGACATCTGGACATCCCTGGGTGACTGAAGCTCTCATTAATGGGGCTGCAGTCTTGGTCTCTCCCCTTTGCAGGTCTTAGGTGCCCAAGGTGCCTGGACCAGCTTGTCGAGTGCAGCTGGCAGATGCAGCAGCTTGTGCAGCAGTTTTTGGGCTCTGAATCTGAGACTGGGCAGGGGGAGGCTCTTAGGAGCCCTTTGCAGACTGTGAGGTGAGTGGACCGTGTCCACTTGTGAGCTCTGGTAGCCTAGAGTTCATCTGCCCTCTGCAACCTGTATTGTTGTAAGATGCCGATTCACTGAAACACTTTGCAGACATTTGCCTGTTTTGGTACCCATTTGCTTGAGTGATCAGTGGTGAGAGCACTCAGCCCTGACCTGTATTGTGCAGACTATGATTTTGCCCTCCAAACCTGTGCCCAGGTAAAGCTTTTGCTTGCTCTCCCAAATACCTCAAGAATTTTGATACGCCTAACCTCATCCTGGGCGGGGATTGGCAATGTCTGAAACTACACCTTTCTTTTTCCCTGTCACACAGCAAAGTTTTACTTCTTTATCTGCCAAAAATTCTGAGAATTTTCATATTGTAAAACTTGATTTATTGCATCACATTTCTCCTGTACTGTTCTTCCTCCTCCAAAAGCCTCTTTCTCTACAGTTCTTCAGACGACTCATTATATTTATATCTGTCTGTATGACATTTAGAAGCTCAGTGGCTAGAGAAGGCAGGGAAAGAGGCCATATTCCCCCAGGAGAGACACAAAGCAGTTTGGTGCTGGAGCCACTCAGCCTTATGGGGGGGGGTCTCTCCTGAATTGCTTTTCAAATGCTGGAAGCTTTGTGCTGTAGCAGGAGCAGTTGGGTTTGCTTTTTCAAGAGTAAAGTAAACTATTAACAACCCTAGGGCGTGTCTCTTAAATATTGAGGTGCGGGGGTATCAATCAGACAACCTAGGGAGTGTGGAGGTCATCCTGGAGGGTTGCCTCCAAGGCCAGTTTCTCACAGACCCTTCTCACCCTGGATAAGAGGGAGATTTTCTTCCCATGGAGGAAGGTCCCCTAACTGAAGCTGAGCAGGACAGCTTTCCACTTAAAGAGCTTGGAGCATCACAAGGTGCTGCCTCCTGCTTCCTGTCAGCTCCAGGTCATACACAGGTAGCTTTATTGAGTGTCTGTCCTGAAGCTTGGGGGCATTGCCAGGGATGCTGTGTTTGTAAAATACCCTGTTAATATAGCTGGGAAGGATGATGAGTTAATTCCTTCCTCCTGTATTTTCTCTGGATGAAGCATTTATTTGTGCAGTGTAATTAGTAGGGGTTTGTGCAGGTGTCTGACACCTGGAGCACACCCAATTAAGTCAGGAGACTCAAAAATGGGCTGTGAGACTCAGAGAGCATGAGAGGGAAGGGCATACTGAGTGGGAATAGCATCCCAAGGAAGATTCCCCTTGCCACCCTGCTCACAGCTTGCCCTGAGTCCTCCTTGCCTCCCAGAAACAGTTGTTGCAGTAGCAGTGTAACCCACTGAGTGAGGAGGGGTGGTAGAAGGAGATGAAGGGACGTGAGCACCATGGAGGAGTGGAGGAGTTTGCCCCTCACTCATGGAATGGACACCTTTTCCAGCCCCCAGTGACATGCTTAGCTGTTTGTCACTACCACTGAATTTTGATCCCACTGGCCAAATCCATCAGAGTTTGAGAGAAATTTAGGAGTCTCAAAGTTAATTATATGTTCTCAGCAGATCTATGAAGAGGCTCATTAAATCAAGAAGTTGGGCCCAGCCTGGGATCCACTAAGGGGGTCCATGCTCATAGCTCAGTCTACCTGATGTTGATCCAGTATCTTGCCCATCCGTAAGTCAGTGGAAGCAGAGGGTGGGAGCTGATTATTGCTGGGATGGTGAGGGTTGTTGGAGAACAGAAAATGTAAATCTATGGAAGCACAGGCTCTATTAATTTCACTGCTTTTTAAATGAGGGTGGGGGAGAAGAAGGAAGAGCTATCATTACTAGGGTGCTTGTGATGATTAGGACAAATCCATTAGAGCTATGAAATTAATATTCCTGAGTGTGTTAAGTCTCTGGATGTTCTTATTCATAAGTCACTTATTTTTTCTTTCAGATCTTTTGCTAGATTGTTAAAAAATAATTAGAGGCCCAGTTAGAGCTCAGGGTGGCCAACCACGTGAATAGGACTGTATGTGAGCAGAAGCTCATCAGATAAAAGCTGAAGAAGTAGAAGGAAAATCCCAGACAGGTCTAAAGAAAGTGTTTCCAGAGCCTAGGAAAGGGAGAGAAGGTGAACGTTCTGCCTGTGTATGAAATACATCTCTCCAGTTTGATCTTTCAGAGATTAACCTAAAGGGGCTGTTGTGACTTTATTTGTTAAATGTGTCAGAGAGACACTTCTAAGATAGTACATGTATTTCAACTCCCTTTTGTGATAGTTGCAGATTCTCAGCAATGCTTGTTATGAAGTCTTGTTCTCAAGTGCCTTTTAAAAAAAGCTATAGAGCCACACTTATCCCATTTTCTATGGGGACTTGATAGATTTTCTTCATGTTATACGACTCTCAGCATCTCATGAACAACTCAAGTATTTTCTATTTTAAAATGGCACAAACCCACTTCTCAAATCAGAGATTGAAACATGACATTGAAAATATTTGTTCTTTATATTTTAAAAACAATTAAACACATTCTGCTCCTGCAAATGCAGGTCACTCAGGTCTGCCTAGACTATAGGCTGCAGGACAGGACTTGGGTGTTAGGGTCTTTTTCTGCATCATTTTAAGCTGGGATCATTCATAATAGGCTGTGTAACAGCACATGGGCTCCATTTGAAATTGGATTTCCTTGGAAGCACTATCAGACAGCCTCATATTAAAAGCACTGTCTGACTTGAGGATCTTCTCCCATAGATATACAAGTTGAAGGGTGGTGGGGGTAAGGAAGTGCCCCCAGGTGCTGGTGAGCCTGGGTAGTGGAGGCAGGGACAACAGCAGGGTTTTCCTCGGTCCCAGCCCAACATCTCTGCTAGAGCTGCCCTCGTGCAGAGCCCCTGTCTCACTGTGGCTCAGCCGGTGGTGGCGGGCACAAGAGCTCTTGCTCAGCCTCTTGCCGGTAGAAAGTTGCTCTTTCTGCAGAGCTTTGGTGCTCAGGCAGAAGAGGCTGACTTGCTAATTGGAGAGCACTGCTTTTGCTGACGGACATGCCTCGGGAGCTGCTCAGCTGGTGGCACTTGCTTCCCTCAGTGAGTCTGAAGCAACATAAAACACTGTGCCAAACTCTGCCAAAACCCTGCACATCTGCCAGGCGTTATAATTAGAAATAATCAGGCACTGGAGGGGTTGTGCTGCAGAAGGTACTGGTATCCACCCAGGCCAGCTCCACATTTGGGGTACTGCTTTGCTGCCAGTACAGCTGAAATTAACCCCTGAAACAGCAACATTGCTGTGTGGCTGCACAGGCTGGGTGAGCAGGCAGTGAGTCCAATCAGTTGTGTAGGTGCTGCCCATGATGCACTAGATTTGATACCCTGCCATAATGTCCTTTCAGCAGGATTTGGTGGGTGAAAGTAATGGGTGTAGGAAACACCACAGTCAATCCCAAAAGATTGAAAGCAGCAGCCCATGCAAGCCAGAGCAAACCTGTCGTATTGTCCAAAGCTGTTTTGGTACAAGGCTCCTTGGTGCCTCTGGTTCCATATGCAGCCAAGCCTGTGGCTGCTCTGGTCTCTTGTTTGCTGGATGAGCACGAGCTGGCTTTGTTACATGGCACCATTGTGACTGCTGGCAGAGCTCTCATTCATTTTGATAAATGACGTACTGAAACATGACTGCCATTCTTCCATGTGCTTTCACAGCACAAAGGTGTTATTTTCAATTCCTGGGCGACTTTCTGTATCCACACAGGAAAAAAAATCAGGGAGCTCATTGTCCACAACTCATGAAACAAATCAGAAATCTTCCTTGTGTACAAAATCCCCACAGTAAAAGTGCTGTAAGACAGAATTCAGAATCCCTTGGGCCTTACTTGGCACATGGTATGCTAGAGAAATCCCTGAGCCATTTACTTCTTTTTGGAAGAGGGATTTAAACAGGACTCATGAAAGTGTTTCCTTTGCACTTTCATGCTGGAGCTCCTTGTCTTACCATCTCAACCTTACTGATTTGTCTCTTCTTTCCTTCATATCCTTATCTCTGAAATTGTTTGTCCAATTAGCTGTTTCTTGTCACCTTTGGTCCTTTTTCTTAAAATTGGGAATGTTAAGATACCTGGCAGTACTCATGCATAGCTCCTTCTCATCTTTTCCTTGCTCTGACAGCATTTCTTAGGTCTGTCTCACACTCAGACCTGCTGGCTTTGTAATACTGGAATACAGCTAATAAGCAGTATGATTTTTATCCAGATTAGTGTAAGTCATTATGATTTATTTTCACCACAAAGGTGGCATGATTTTTGGAGCAGCAATGCCGACCTTGCTGTGGCCAGGAAGAGAGAGGATCTCTGCTGTAAGCAGCACTAGAAGCACAGAGCAGTGGCATTCTTTTCCCTGCCTTGTCCTTAGTTGCTGTGTGAACTCATTCAAATTGTTTTCCCAGTTAAACTGAGCACTAAGAATTAATAATAATCTAGAAGAATTGTAATTACTTCTGCTCTTCCTGGAAATTAGGAGTCCTGCTAGCCATGTTTACCTCAAAGTATTCAGATTTCTTTTTTGTTCCTCAGTAAAAGTGCACAGACAACCACGTCTCTGTTCTGGCGTGACAACGCAATTAGAAAATTGTATCTTTAAATACCAACTTAATCTAATCTGGGACAAAAACAATAAAAGGCTTTAATCATAATTGCATGGTGCCTGCAGGCTGTCACCAGAGGGCAGAGACAAGGTTGTTCATTGCCACGTGTGGATAGTTTAGAAATTAAATCCCCTTTTCACAAAGGCAATAAATTCTGTTCTCACTTGTGTCCTTTCCAAATATTTCAGCTCTGTAACCAGATAGCTCATTTCACCAGCATCTGTCAGAGACTTTCTCTTGCTTCTGTCAAGCTATGTACAAAGGGGCAAGGAGAAATGTCTTTATAAAACTACACACACTTGACTTTGTAACATCACAGCTTACATGAAATACTATCTCTAAATATAAACAGGGTGCTAACTTTTCCTCTGTGGGGATTCTTCCACTGTTTTGTATTTATAGTGCACACACTCTGAGGATTCATCCCACCCTGGGTATCCATAGCAAGTATGGGGGGGGATATACTGGGAATGTATCTTTGATCAAGAACTGCTCTCACAGGGTACACATAGAAAACTGGTATGGTTTCAGCTGAGAAGAATAAGGGTTTTAAATCCCAAACCAGTAAGGTACAATTTGTACACTGCCTACCCTGTGTAGAAAAGGCAAATTCTGAGAACTTCTTCGTTTTCCATTACCTAAGTTGGAAAGACAGCAAGGGTTTTGAGAGCATCAGTGGCAGCCTATGAATTCATTCCTGTTCTGGTGAATACTGTGAGGGTTTGGGCACTGGGAAACCAGCTCAGTCTTAGACACTGAAGCAAAGCACTTCAAGGCACACCCCACCCCATCAAGGCACACCCCACCTTGGCAAAATCCCTGGCAGCAGTGGGGTAGTCATTGACTCGAAATAGCTCTGTCAGTGCTTCCACTTGAGGACTGGCACATGGAAAATCCTAGTACAGACGGAACGGGCAGAAGTGCCACAGGCTGACTGTTATAAAGAGAAATGCCTTCTATCAAGGAACAGGCACTCTCTGGTGTAAGAGGCAGAAGTAGGAGACTTGGAGTCCCTTGGTTTCCTGCAAATATCAGGGACCTGATGGCAGCATGGGTACCTGGTGGGAGGCAGATGTGCTTGGTGTTCTGCTTTTCCATGACTGCACACCTCCTTGCTGCAATTTATAAGCAACTTGGTTTTGTTTAGGAAGAGGTTTTTAAAAATCCTTGCAATTCTCCCTGGCTGTTTCCTAGATAGCTTAACTGAAAACTAACATCTAAGGACTCTGCACCTTGGGCAGGCTGAAGCTCCTGGATCCAATGATGCCAGGCAGGAAACGTGCAAGAGACCAGAATTACATACAGGACCTGAGTGCTGCTCACAGCCTTGGAAGGAACAAGGCAGGCTGGCTTCTAAGGACAGCATGGGAGTAAAATGGAATTCATGAATTCCATTAAGCACAGATTAAGTAAATATAATCTAATGTACTTTTTGTTTTATCATATAATAAAACATTCATCTCTGTATGTATTCCTCTCTGAAGAGTGAAAAAAGATTGGAAGAATCCACAGATTGGAAAGGATTTCTCCTATGTCTGAACTCCAGTGATGCAGAAAGATGCTGGGTGCTATTTGCAGTATTCCCAGATCTTAAAATCCACCACTCTGCACAATGAAAACAAAGTCAAGCTGAAATAGGACAATGTCCTAAACTTGACACAGGGGCCTCGTAGGAGGCTAAGTGGGTATGCAACAAGCAGATTTAACATCACCCATGTTGACCATGTTGGTACAGCCGTGGTCAGCTTTTTTTGCCATTGAGTTCCCTCTTGCTCCCATCTCCTGCAGGTTTGATGATGAGCGAAGGCATCAGTGAGTGCAGAAGCTCAGCACACATGAGAGTTTGGCAAAAAGGAAGAGCAGCAAAAAGAGCAAGGGAGCTGTGGTTCTTTCAGCATGTCTGGTTTTAAGGAGCTACTGGTGCAGGGTGCACTTGAGAACTTGAGAGGCAACACTTGCAATTACTTGCACTCTTGCAATTCAGGTAGTGATGTTTTCCCTCTCCTTCCTCTCTCCACACTGCTGCTGGCCATGGCACTAGTGCCATCCCCAGGGGATGCGTTTTTCCATGGACATCTCTTTGCTACCAGCTTCCAGACAACTCCATAGAGGGGAGCTGCTCCTCAAGTAAGAGGCAGAGGCTCAATCCTGCTCTCTCCATCCATCCTGTTGTTTAGATAGCTAATATGATGAGGGATCAGATACTTACATATTTCTGAACTTACATTTGAGATCAAGAATAGAATAAAATATATAGGAAAGCAGACTTGCTCTTTCACCCATCCCCTTTTCCTGATCTCCTAAGGACTTAATCAAAATCCAATTTTTCCCCACCTTGCACCGGGATATTTTACTTTTTGATTAGAAAAATATTTATACACTAGCTCAGGCAATAGAACAGAGGAAGAGGGAAGAGCCTTGTCAAAGCATGTTACAAGTATATTGTACAGTAATGTTGCTTTTTCCTGCCAGCTAATGTTCAGGGTCTGCATTCATTTATTTATTTTTACACCTTTAAACCTCAATTTTTTGTAAAATAATCAGACTATAACTCTGATCACACTTACCTACCAACAGTTTTAGATTAGTTTCACAGTCATGATGTTGAACCACCTTAAAAAAGAGGCAAGATAGTTTGACTGCAGTAACTATTTATTTCAGTGCTTAGCCAGGCTTGCGTTATTTCTCAGTGCATTTTTCATGCTGAACATCTAATACTTAGATTTTGGATTATTGCAGTGTCTGTAGCTTTTTACCCCCAAATGTTATTTTGAACTGTCTCCCTTCAGCTATACCTTAGTGCAACTTTGGTTTGGGAGAAGTTTTGTTACGCAGAGTAACTCTGCCAGGCTACATGATGAACTGCAAGAAGACTAAAGAATGCTGCTTATTTTGGTTTTGTTTATTTTAGTAGAACTGAGCCCAGTTTTCCCTCATGACTGTGGAAACTGACTTTCTGACCCAGCTTGCTGCTCCCACACTCTTGGGACAACCAGTGCTTCCAGAAAATTGCTATCTGTCTTCTGAGGTGGATCCACAGAGGTAGGCAGCAGACGGCTGCTGCCAGTGAAGTTGATTTGTGCCAAGTACCACTTAACAACCAGATTTGGAATCTATAAATGATCTCTTGGGTCTGGTGTTCATCACTTCGGTGCAAGGCCTTAACTGGAGTTAAGCCTTCACTCAGCAAGTGTGGAAACACTTTTAATCAGAAGCAGGAATCATTGGACCAGCTTGCCAAATCAGATTAGGAGTGATTTATATGGCCATTGTAAGTATCATAAAGTGCCTGGACATGGGAAACATCAATATATAAACAAGATACCCCCTGATTTTTTTTATTATTTTGGCCTGCAACAGTGAAAAGCATTTGAAAGGCCAGATCCTTTGTAGTGCTGAATATCCTCAACTCCAGCTGCACTCCTTGAAAGCCAACGTGCTCAGTGACTCCCCAGGAGGCCCATCTGGTAACAGCCCCACGCTGCTCTCCCTGCCAGGGAGCAGCCACTACCACCCCAAGAATGGAAAATAAAAGAGCAACCTGACTCCATTGAGAACCGCAAGACATTCCTTGTATGTGAAATTACTTCACATTCAACGTTTCTGCATAGCTGTGCTGCCACTCACAGAAACATGTTTTCACAGCTTAAATGCATTCACCCCTACTGAACCTCAGATCTCTGTTTAGGATTTGACATGTCTTCAGGAGATCTTCAGGACCGACACAGGAATATATGTGAACTAAGCAGTGACAAGAAGAAAAAAAGCCACTCCTGGAAATTAAAAAATAACTGAATTTAGATCAAACACATGGAAAGTTTGGCTTTTGCCCTGGAAGGTTAATCACTATTTGGAATTTTTTGCCGTGGGAGATTCCTTGTGTAATTGTTGAAAGGCGAGATCAAAACCCAACATCATCTTTTGAGTGCCAGTGTCATGCCTGGATAAAAACAAGCTGGATCAGCCCTAAAGATATTTGCTTCCAGACATGCTGCTGAAGCTCTGACTACATTTGGGATAGGAAGGAATTTCCTCATGTGGTGAATCTACGAAACCTTGGGGTTTGTCTTGTTCTTGTGCATTGCTCAAAGACCATTTTTTGGAGTCTTGTTTCACATTCTTTGACTTTCTGCAGCCTTGTGATCAGAGCTGAATATTCAGCTTTTCCCACCACTGGGCCCTGCTTTGTTTCTAAAGGTTTCTGTTGCTTTACCAAACAGGTATGGATGGATCTCATTTTTCTGCATTACAAAGATAACTCTAGCAATGGCAAAAATAATCCACATTATCGCTTAATTGGAAATAAGATACAGGGAATGGTAAAAGGGCAAAGGGCATAATAAGCTGCACAGTCAGCTACAACCTTCGACTTCATTCTCTGGAAATCAAATGAATTGCAGGATGCTCTAGTGTACGGAAGTATGGTCAAAGTACCTGTTGTGTTGGGGCAGCACTACGTGTAAGCAGCAACCTCTCTGCTTTTATGTGTGACTAAATCATTGTCAGGCCCAGTATGAAACAAAGGAAATATTTGCTAAACCTCACAGTTAATGACAAAATTCTTTTATTATTCTCTTGCTGTTACATATATGAAAATGGTCTGCAGGTCTGATGGATACTTACAGCACACTTGATTACTGTTGATATTTTAGGAATGTTAGTTACAGATATTTATGAGCAACCCCAGTCCTTTCTTTTGGTGTTCTTAACGACCTTTGTGTACTTGAGCTTTGTTAGAAGCCAGTGTGAGGCTTTGTACTGGACTTGCTGAGAGTGACCTTTAACTTAGGTCGAGTAGGGCCAACAGCTCGATCCAGCGACAGCTACTCAAGCCCATGTTTCTCTAGCTGGTTTTTTCTGTTCTGCAAAAGTACTCTTGTTTTAAGTAGCAGTCCCTGGCTTGTTATATACCTCTCTCCCAAAAACCTGTGGTTTGAAACCTACCAAAACAAGACAGCTATGTAAAGCTTGTCTTGTGAGCACATGAGCATGTGAGAAAAGTGAAAACTAGAGCACAAAGAGGAAAGAAAATTGAATCATTCCTCCCAAAGCAATTTTAACTTCAGCATGTTGTAATAGTAAGCAATGTTTACATTAGTTCAATACCTAATTCCATTAGTTACACTGGTCCATTCTGAGGGGTGCTGGGGGACTTTTCCCAGACAGAGCACTGCTGTCATCCCTTTCCCCTATTGCCTTGGCAGTGCATGTTTGAGTTTAATATCAGCTCTGTTGTTCATGGGCTGCCCCATGGATCAGAGGCTGATGAGGATGCTGGTGCAGGACAGTAGCCCCCACACACATCCGACGGGCACGATCACAACTATGTGACCAACAAAGTGCTCATTGCTGCTGTTGGCTCTGGCATCACCCGGCATGCAAAGCTTAAAGGGCTCTTTGACAGGCCTCAGATCATACTGAAATCCTTTCACTTAGCTCTGCTTTGCCCCTGTCCTACTGCTGCTGAAGTCCACAGCACAAGTGCTTTGCCCTCAGTTGTGCTGGAGTATGTGTCCTGCTTGGTCAAAAAAAGGACTAAGCTGTGATGGTGCATAAAAGGCAAGTGGAGACGCAGGAAATACTGCTCCTTTCATTGTTTTGTTATTGTTCACCGTTTATCATAATTGTTGTTTCACTGTTAATTGCTGTTCATCTGAGGAATGCACATGGAGCATGTTTCCTATTTGGAACTGACAGAGAGGGAGCATCTCAAAAAACCCCTGAGGATTTTTGAGATCACAAACCTTAGAAAGATAACAAAATTAGCACACATAATTCCCCTTGATTTTCTTTATGCCTGCAAACAAGGTTAGAAGCAACCCTTGTTTCTGGGTTTGTTTTGTCTCCTCAACCAAAAAATCCGGAATGGTGTTAGGTCTGATTTATTATTGTATATCTTGTTTTTCTTACGGAAAAGGTGGCAAAACTAGAAACAAATTACATGAAAACATCATAAATTACAAAAGCTGAATACTGAGAGAAATTAATAAAACCCATTTTTTTTTTGTTTCCTTCATCATTATCTGAAAGTGAGACCTGAAGAGTGTCCCTAACTGACTCCTTTTTAATACACCTCCCCTCTAACTTGAATTGGGGGGAGGGTTTAAGCAGCTCCCTTGTGAGGTGAGTGATGAAGCCCAAGCTTGGTCAAACTGCACAGTGTGGTCTTTGAGTGTGGTCTGCAATAGAGCTGTCTGTCCTCAGATGAGTTCTTCTAGAGTTACAGTAACTCAAGCAATTTTGACTGTCTCTTAGATGCCAGCTCTCATCTATTCCTGGAATTAAATTCTAGACTAGTAGCATGCATTTTAATAGCAAAACATTTGATCTCCAATTTTTTCATTCTCATAAAGAAATGTTTATTTCTCTAATTTCTGTTCCTTTTTCCCATGCACCCCCTGCTTCTTCCACATGTTCCAACTTGTGACAGAGGTGCTTCTGCGGTGAAAGAAAGTAGGACCTACTCATGGGAAGAGGCAGGCATGATCTGGATGCTTCAGAGGATCATCTTGTAAGTAGCTTGTCTTTATTGTCTCATGGTATGAACATGAGTCCCTGTCCTTGTTAATCTGGTTGATTCAAGAGGTAGGAATGGGGTGCACTGGTATCAATGGGTTATCCCTAGGGCTGAAGAATGAGAATACCCATTACATAGATTTGAAAATCTCAGTTACTTATGTTCTCAGCAAAAGCTCCTAATTTTCTCAGCTCTTTCTGTATAGTCAGCATAAAAGGATTGCATAATGGACACAGCGACTCCCACAACTATTGTTTACATCTGTCAGCTAATCCTTTCTGTGAGTCAGGCGGTGCCTACTGGGTTGGGCACTTGATTGGGATTAGAAACTCATTATTATGATGATGCATAATGCAGTGCTGCCTGGAGGCCTCAGCAGGATTATGGCCACACTGTGCTAGGCAGCATGCAGACCTTGAGCCTGTAGCCTATTGTTAGAGCACCCTCACTCTAGTTCTGGATTAGACCCCATTTCTTCTCGTGGCCCTTGGGGTAAAACATCTAATCCTGTTCTGTTTCCATACCTTTTCAGGGGAGATGATAACTCATTTCCTACCATCAGTCAATGTCTGTAACCACCTGCTTTTGGAGAAGAATGCCAGGATGATGTCACCCAAAGGCCGCAGGTAAATCCTGCAGCACAAGTGGGAAACAGCATTTTCCCTGAGTGCCTCTGCTATTCAGTGGAATGGTTTTTCAATGGGAATTTGAGCCTTTTCCAGCAGTGCTGCTGCACCCAGAGAATATGCGAGGAGAAAAGCACAGCAAGTCTTGAGTTGCACCAAGGCTGTTTGCAGCCGTGCATTGCTCGCTGAGCCGAGGGCTCAGAAAGTGGTGTTAGAGTCTCTCTTCTGCACTCTCAGGGCTGCACATGTCTCCATCCTAGTGAGTGGCCCTTGTTGGGTAGCAGGCAGACTCTCCTCCTCCCTGTCCCTTCAGGCTCTAGGTGTTCCTGCTGCTGCTGTTCCAGGTGCCAGCACATCCTCTTTGCACATCCTGTACTCCATCTGTGCACTGCCACAGCCACAGACCTGTGACTGCAGCTAAGCCTGAGCCTGGTCTGTGCCTGCCCTTCACTCACTGGCACCTACTGCTCTACAGTGCTGCTTAAGTGTGAGCCTTGACAGGGATACACTATACTTATAGTTGCTGACTGGCCTTATAGTTTCAGGTCAGGGTGAACTTGACGGGGTTTTATCACTCCATAGTAGCTGCTTCTTGTCTGTCCTGGGTGGTTTGCTGAGGTGGCCATACAAATAGCTTGGGAAAACAAAGATGAGTTGTGTACAGGTAAACCCTCTGAGTGCTGTCCGCTCCCCCATTTCCCTTGCTGGGAATACTGCTGGTCAGTGTGGCCACTCTGCAAGATGCTCCCAAGGAAGAACAAAGTTGTCTGAGACATCTTTCAAAGACAGGAGCAAGATTGGTGCTTGCTGAGGAATTCTTGAGCAGCTTCAGCTTCATCTCCCTCCTTTTTGAGCCTAGAGTTCTTCTCTACAAGCTATAACAATGTGCTCACATTGTTACAGCCATCACAGGCTGGAGCTGGCACACACGGAGTTATCCTGTTGTAAACTTTTTTGTCTTAAAGGAAATTTGAGACTTAAACACTTACTTGGTCTGCACCTCTTTATTTGAGACTGGCCAGTCTGAATCACTTTTGATAAACTATCAGTAGGAGTCTCAACCTTAGTTCTATCAGCTTAATTAAAGAAGATCACTAGAGAGAGAACCCCTGTAAAATGCTCCCACAGTGTAGAAAGCTACACTGTAAGTGCTCCCCTGAGTAATCACCAGAGGCTGCTATCAGCAATGTAATCAGAAATGACTGAAGAGCTTAAGTTGAAACTTAGACATCAACACATGGCAAAGAAAAGAGGAGACAACAGTGACTGAGAACTAATCGCATCCATTGTATCGTGAGAGTAACAGAAAAGTAAATAAAGAAGGCACTTTAAGGTGATCTGAGACACAGGTCTGTAGGAAACTGGGCTTCATTAGGTTTTTTTATACAATATGGTCAAGGTTTTTACATACTACTCCTACGCTATTACAGGCACAAGGTCAGTCAGTAAAAAACTTGTTAACTAAAGCAAAGTTATATTTAAAGACTTTCTTTACCTATTGCATTATAGCTCTTTCCTTCAGTAGCTTTTGGGGATGTGGTACCACATGAATGAAGCTGGATATAAGAAGCTGGAAAAAGACAGCAGGGAGAAGAAAGCATGTAGGGTCAGCATGGAGTTTACTTCTTGCTTCTTCTTCACTTGGGAATTAATGGTACTGGCCACAGTGGTATGGACTATACCAGGTCTCCTTTGGGGACCAAAATGCATTTGATAGATACATCTTCTACAGTTTTTGTTTTGCCTTCACTAATTAGTGTTTATGGAAACTAACCAGAGATTAGATTAGTACATTGCTCCCACGGGATGTAGACTTTAGGGTTTAGGCAATGTTCTATGGCTGACAAGAGCCAACATGTTATACCTGAGTCATTCTCCTGGGTGAAACATGCCCTGGACTGACGATGACAGGAGCCAGCTGAGCATCCTCACAGAAGATGACAAGTGTTGACATAAGGGCAGTCATCTCCCATTGTGTCTAACCAAGTAGAACTTGCAGTGGAAGAGCCACTGAGGTGACTTATCTTAACATTTATCCTAGTGGTGATATCAGGCTGCCAATGAGATTAGAAGGATGACACTTAATGTAGTCTTTTGGCAGTGGTGCAAGACTTATATTCTTAGCATAAGCTGCTTAGGAAAAGCTTCTTTCACTTAGCATTTATTACTTTTTACTGAGGTTTTATTACATTGATAGCCATCCCCCAAAAGTATTTTAATGGCCTTACCTGTTTCATACATAGACATACTCCCTTCAACACCAAACATATTTTGAGAGAACAAGACTGTGGGCAAACTGAGTTAGACCTGTTTAGTCATGCTGACATAAACTTAGTGAAGCTTTCTTTTTGACCAACGAAACAGGGCCTAGTGTGCTTTCTGAGTCGCTGTGTTTCTTCCTTATGGAAGCTGTATCCAGCACATGGTGACCACAGATCTGGACCTTACTCAGGAGGAGCTTACACTGAGCCTAGCAGGATCTCTGGCTTGAGCAAGAAATGCCAAATTTGATCATGTATGGTAAAACACGCTGCATTTCCTCAAGCATTTATTTGGTCCACTTCTTTCCCTTCCAGATGAGCCAAGCCAGACACATTCCTTCCAGATGAAAAAGTCCTTTTTTTTCCTCTTTTTTTTTTCCCCACAAGCTTCTTAGGTATACAAAAGGATAATGCAGTGTACAGCATTGTCACCTAACGGTGACTGTAATGTGCACTGTGCAGAAGTGTCTCAGGGAGCTGTACAACGAAATTCTACAATAATCTTAGTAACGAAGGGCAATTAAGAGCAGCAGTTAACCTATATTTTTCTACCCCACTTTAGGCGTCAACTTACACCCAGGATTTCAAATACTAGTTGGAAGTGCATCGCATTGTCCAGAGGCATAATTACAGAGAGCTGTAGTTGTCTTTATCACAAAGTTTTAATTAGCAGGACACATTAAATAACCAGCTGATACAGATCTTAATGAATCATTTATAGGCCTACATCTAAGACAATTATATATGCAGCTGGTCATACATAATCATTCACTTACTTCTGGGCTTATGTGAAATGGAATATGTATTGTCCTCATGTGATGTAAAGGTGAAAGGGACAGGACAAAACTGGGGCAACGGCCTACTTTAACCAAACAGCTTGTGCCTGCACCATTGTTGACAAGACTAGGGAGGAAGTATGAATCGTTGGCTTTAAAAGAAATCCACCTTGAGGAAAAGCAGGAGCTCTGGGTTCCTGAATTGTTGACTGGCTTGGGTTTTGTATTTTTAAATTGAGGTGGTTGTCCCACGTGGACGCTTTATGTGGTGCTGCTCAGGAATGAGGACAGATGCACATTAGGCTGAGAACAGGGTTTCTGGGGCAGGCTGGGACTCCGGTGTCTGCGAGCCATGTCATGCCACTCTTGCTGTGGCTCCCTGACAGCCTAGCCTGCCCTAGGTGTCCCTTTTTTCTCCAACACTGCCTACCCAGAAGCATGGAGAAGCTCCTCCAGAGCAACCACTGCAGACCCCCAGCAGCCAGATCTTTGCTCCACCGGGGATGTTCCCAGCTCTCTGGTTCTACCAGCTTTCTTGCTGCTTAGTATGTCTAGAAAAAGTGGGAAACACGCCCAAACATCCAATTGCTCTGGGAATAATTTTTGCTCTGAGCACTGTTTCAGGGCCAGATTTTCATGGCATTTGTTTTTGACTGCTCCTTGATAATTAAAAAGAAGTATATGTCGTCTGTTTGGCCAAGTGAAGGGGGCATGGGAGCAGCTGGATGTGGAAGCACATTTATTGTCACTGTTGATTCCTGCAGCGCTCAATCAGAGTATGCACACGGCATGGTGAAAGACATGCAAACAAATCAGTTGTGGTGTACAAGGTGTAACACACGCCTCTTCCTCCCCTTTGCCTAGAAGATGCAGCTGGTCACAGGCAGGCTGCTCTCCTTAATCAGTGCCGGTGGCAGGACGGTCCAACTGACACAGCGTCGCTTGTGAAACTTGTTTTTAGGGGAAGCCTGCCAGGCTCCAGGATGCATATATGGGGCATGGTGCCAGTCCTGGATATTTCAGAAGGTTTATCCCTCCCATCCACTGTACTGACCTCTATCGTGTACTTGCTTCTGCCTCTCCCTGCCCCATGGGCTCTCTTGGTATCTGCCTCAGGTCTTTGTACAATTTTGAGCTGTTTGTTTCTTCTCCTGTTTTTTTAACAAGCAGTACTTTAATGACAGATGGTAGGTAATACAATATGCCCAAAACAACCCCCCAGAAGCCCCCCAAACTTACTGCATCAAGTAGATGTATTCGTCCATGGTCTTTCTCGCCATGTCTGACTTGGCTTACTCTGTTTATTTGGAGCTCCAGCTGGAGCAAAGCCTGTGTTTATCTGACTGCCAGGCAAAACCTAGCAATAAACAAACCATTGCAAATGTATACTTGAAAAGATTAAGAGAAAAGTATTACCAACCCATGCAATATTGTAATCTGAAGTACTTTAAAAGTAGCATTGAATAATTTTCTCAATTATCTATAGAGTCTGCTGTTAACAGGTTTCCCTGGTTCCCTAGCGTCAGAGGAACTCTGCTGATCTCCGCAAAACTTCTTTCAGTTTAAGTACAGAGTTCTCCTTAAAATTAGAGGGCTTTTAAGAGTTAATATGTTAATCTCCTGATGTACCACAGCAGGCGTCTGGAATAGATCTTACTAGACTGTTTACACTGTGCTTCCTTTCAGGGTGGTTAGAAGCGAGGGAGCACTTGTGGCAAGAACTGATGTGGCGTAGGGTTTGACAGCATCTTTCCACACCTAGCTGTTGCTTTTGTGGAGGAGGGAGGAGCAGAGGCTTCCAGTATGGCTCTCAGTATGGCTTCTCAGCTTCTTCCCATCAGGGGAGGAGGCTGTCACAGAGCAGTGTGTGATCCCATGCTCAGTTTTCCCCAGCATGTTCAAGGTGGCAGAGGTTTCCTTTGCTGCCTTCTCCTGAAAGAAAATAAGAAACCTGATGAAAGAGGTTTACTTTCTCTCTCTAAGGCAGAATATAGTTAGTATGAGGTTCAACCCTCTGAGCCTAGGGGCACCTATACCAGAGAAGCATGACACATGCTCCATCCAACAGGGCAGCTGCTGGGAATGCTGCCGGCACCATGTCTGAGGGCAGCCTACATGCTGAAGCTGACAGACACTCTGGATGGATGGCTGTAATAACTTTGTGCTTTGTGGCTGTTGCTGTTTTTATCCTCCCAATTCCCCCGGGAGGTAGGGAAGTGCTGTTAGTCATTTTATAGGGAAAAATTGAGCCATGGTGTGATGAGGCCACACAGAGAGTCAGTGGCGGAGATGCTCTGCTATCAGACCCTCCTCTCCTTCCTTATCAGCTCTGCCTGATCCGTGTGCACAAGTAAGATTCATGGACATGGCTCCTGAGTGACTGTGAAGAGTGGGAGGGAGCCAGGGAAATGGGAAGAGTAGTGCCTACTCCCGACACCAAAACTAGGCTGCCTGAAAGCCCTCAGTACACTGAAAGATGACAGGTTTGCTCCAGTGCCATGTTTTCAGTAGAGAAAATTTTTTGCCAGTTCTCGTTAGACTTTCAGTATTGGTTTTCCAGCCTGTGCCAGCTCTGTCTGGGCACAGGTCCATGTTTACTCGAGCTCCACAGCCAGAAATATGGTGAGCTCTGGTTCATGCTAGTGTGTGGTTGTGCTGAATGCATCAAAATGCGTCATCAAGAGTCACCAGCTACATAAAGTATGAGCTGTGGCAGGGAAATCAGAGAGTATATAACACAACACTGAGGAGAGTAACAGCTCTGGAAGCCAGAAAGTCATTTTAAACACTCTGAATTTTAAAAACACTTTATCAGAAGGGCAGATCCTAAAGTAAAATACTTTGCTTTCTTTTTTTATTTTCTTTTTTTTTTTTTTAATGCCATGTTTTGATTTCTGAGCTGGATCAGAAGCACAGTTTATTTTACAAGAGCCAGTGGTACCAATTACAGCCTGAGACTTTCAAGGCAGCACAAGAGACTCAACTACACATCTTCCATTAATTATCTCTTGGCCAAGTTAACTCTGCACAAGTAATATGTCACAAGCTCATTTTCTGTCATTAAATTCAGCAGATGTGACCTTGATCCTTTCTGGGAGCACACCTTCTCAGTAAGAAGATGCTGTTTTATTGCAGGCACTTTTCGAAGAATGCCATTTTAATGTCAGGTTATGCTGAAGAAGGGTCCAGCTCCTGCTTTTTCAGACCTCCTGAAGCAGGAAAGAACTAACAGCCTGCACTAGACCTCTTATCAGTGCAGAGCCTGGACTAAACGTGTCTTTGCTGACCTTCTCCTCCTCTTGGTACAGCAAAGAAATTACCTTAGTTTCAAAAAAGCTGACATGTAGGTACAGCTGGTATGTATTAGCACTTCAGTTGTATATTGCTGGAACACAAATAATTTGCCAGCTGTGATTTTACTTGCTTGACTCCTTGGTGTATATGCTTTAAAAGTTCTGGGAGTGAGTACTCTGGATCCCAAATCCAACATTTTGGCCTCCACGGTGAGGCAGCTTCACCCTGGGAAAGGGTGTCCTCTGCCCCTACAGCCATGGTCTAGGATCAGACTATTGAACTAGGGCTTGCCACTGTTTCCCACCTTCAGGAATTGTTTCAGGTTTTTATGCTCCTGTTCCCTCTCCCATCCTTCCATATAAACTTCAGGGGGCAAAAGGCACCTATTTCCGTGCCCACCTCTATACATTAAAACCCAGCAATGCATTAACTGCCAGCAATGACGATTTATGCAGCAGCTTGCTCTGCCACAGGTTTTTTCTGAGAAGGAAAAAAAATCCGCTCAGTTTGGAATAAACCCATAACATGGGTGGGGTTGCCATTTTAAAAAGAAAAGGTGGAAAAACCCAGCCACTTGGTGTTAGCCATATCCTTGTCTTACCCTTCACCACAAGCAGTGCTGACAGAGCACAGTGTCCAACAGGCGAGTACATCGCTCAGTCCATCTGGCTGTCCGGTGCCTCTGAAGACAACAGCTGGCCCGAAAATGGGAAGGAGGTAATCTGCTGAGTGAAGGTGTCCAGATAATAAATTAGCCCCCCAAAACCTGAGAACAACAAGAAAGAAATTACTGTCCAAAAATATTTGATAAAGGGCTGAGGATTATGCCGTGTTAAGCAGCCTCTTCTATGAGCAATTATCACTAGGCATCAGCAGCAACACAGCAGGTTTTCTACCAGCTCCTGGGAGGTCCTCCAGCAGGATGGACATAGAGATTGTGAGGCAGTGAGGGGCACCTGAGCCTCAGCATTTTAGAGGTGATTGTACCTGTGTGGGTTTGTCCTGACAGACACCAGCTGGAGAAGGCGCCACATGACTCAGATGGGGTCTGCAATCCTGTTGGGATGCTATGCTAATTCAGGCAGTATTAATGGAAGGCTGCAGTTAGAAATCCTTTATGTGAATGCCAGTGGGTTTATTGTGGGTTTTTATTTTATTATTATTATTAGAATTGTCACTGCTTGTGAAGACTCTGCTTCTTCTCTTACAGCAGCTATTTTGAGACTAGGAAAAAGTTGACTTGGAAGACTTGCTCCTCTTGCTGTGCAGGCACTGACCCAAGAAGAGCTGGATGCAGACAGAGCCCTGCTGAAGCCAGAGCAGCTGCGTGTAAATGTGGAGTTTACTCCTCTCCTGGAGTCACAGTAAGATCAGAGGTGGGATTGTGTGCCAGTGTCTGCAACCTAATTTCATCTGCTTGGTTATAAATATGCACTGGACTGTTGTGTGTATCTATGTGGCACAGGGGCTCTGAAGCACCCCTCTGAATTGCTGTCACAGCATGGAGGATCTCGACCCCCACATTCATCCACAGCTACAGGTACAGAAAAACAATCAATCTCTTGGACTGACAAAGCTGCAGAAGCTAAAAGCTTCTGTTTCAAGGCTATCAAGGATGCATATTGCACTTTGCTTCTTCCACATCCTAGAGAGCCTTTCCTAGAAGGGCTCTGTGATGTGTTGCAGCAGGCCTCTGGACCTGATTTCCCACAGGCATAAATGTGAGTGCAGGTGAGAAGAGGCTGATAATGTCTTAACCAAACCCACGGGTGAAGAAATAGCTACTTGACAGGAATGTCTTAAAGTGAAACACACTAAATATTCTGATGAGCTGAAACATACAGCACTGGGAACTGTATACATTTGCAATGGTATCCAGTGAGACTTAAAGTCAAGATTTTTGGAATAAGAGGAAACTGTTTTTAAGATGATTTCTAATAAAATAAGGCTTACACAGTCATATTATCTCTCTCTCTCTCTCTGCTGGCTTATACTCTCCCCATTCTCCATGGTAACTTTTGCCTCTGTTAGGGTCTCTGTTCACTATCAAAGACAGCAATGATCCTGTGAGGTCTGTAAATGCCAGCAGTGCATCTGGGGAGAGATCTGGGGAGATGCTGCCTGTGGACAGTCAGCATTCACACAGTTCCAAGTTCTGCCAGAGCCAGTGGCCATGGCCAACCTCCCTTCAGCTGTCCCAGATGCTGGCTGATGTAAACTTCCAGTGATGGTTTTCAACCTTTTCCCAGGGGAATAACCTTTGGTTTTCTCTGCTTCCTTGTGAATAAGAGAATAATCTTCAAAGTCTAAGACATAGGTTGGCTTTCACAGATGTCTTCCAGGCTTACCTTAGTGTCTATTTTAAGCCAGGAGAAATATTGGTAGAGTGAGGCTGGCATGGTTTTGCCTGGCTCTCATGCTCTCGGGAAACCAGTTATCAGACAGAATTTTAATGGCTCTTATGGGTCATATGAAAGACCAGGGATATCAGAGGGAATTCTTAAACAGACTTGTTTCGAGCTTTACACAATGTTTTTTGCCTGCAGTAGAAATGTAAGCCCTTGCATGCTGCAAAACAATTTGGCTGATGGATGTTCTGGGAAGATGGTGCTGGGAAAAGCTGTCTCTGTTGCTGGTTCTTTCCAAGGGTGGGTTTGCATTTTTTTGCCTGTGAAGATGACCTGGTTCACAGGTTGTGCTCCTGTCCTGTGAAAGAAAGGGCTGCACATCACACTACCCCTTGTCCTTCTGGATGGAGCCGTCTCTGGATTTGCGGCTTAAAAGCTGAGTGCTGGCAAGGGGACAGAGGAAGGTCAATGATCATTGAAGGGATAAGTAAGACAGTAGCTTAAGGTAAAGCTTCAGAGAGCTCACAGTTAGCATAAGGAGGGACAAACAGTGATGTCTTATTGGCATATCTAATTAGAAATTGCTGGGAGCGACTAGACTGGACAGTTCCTTCAAATGCCAGCAACCCTGCGGGAGCTGGATGTAAATGTTGTAATTGATATAAAGATGGAAGCTGCTTTGCTACAAAGTGACATTTCAGATATTGTGGGAATGGATGATCTGAAACATCCTCAATAAGATCTGTTTCCCTCAACTCTTTTGACTCCTGTCAGAGGTGCATGTTCGAGCTTTTCTCTGGGCAGATGGCTTCTGCAAATAGAACTGGCTTTGAAATATAAAGTTTTGCTGAATTCATTATATGCCTTCTGACTTCAAAGCTTTGTACTTTCCTCTTTAGTTTTAAATAGAGTCACTTGGCTGCTTTCGGGCCTGTTACATTGGAGGAAGGTGCTGCAGTGGATGTCACTGGTGAGGCACAGCAGCGGTGCTTATTTAGGGTGCACTGAGCAGTTGTATTCCTGCCTCACCTCTGCCCACATCCAGCCAGGATGTACATTATTTCTACAGTTAGATGGGTCTTAGAGAGCTCTCCCTGCCAGGGACTTTCCTGTTTTTCCCGCTCCTCAAGGAGAGGGGTGGCTGCACTAGCCTGGCCCTGCACCTCCTGCTCTCCCAGGGTGCAGGGAGCTGTGCAAGGAGGAGGATGAGATGGAGTGGGGATGGTGTCTGCAACAGGAATTGTTCTGCCCATCTAGGCATAAGTTCTCTTCGTTGACGACTTCACAAGATGCTTCATTCTGGGAGGGGAGGATTTTTATGAATTAATCTTTATAGAACCTTATATTGAACTGAGCTGGAGCATGATGGTTTTCCACATCAGCTCAGCAAGTGGATACCAGTAGTCAGAAATTACTGTCAGTATAAAGCAGTCATTGTGACTTTGCTTTCACTGCATGCACTTCAATTGAAGCGATGGGGTTTGGGTGTCTCACTCACACTTTTAAGGAGTATTGGAGACACTTCAAGGGACACAAGTGGGAGACCTTTCTCTTTGTATCTCCTTGCTACACAGAGAGATGACATTTCGATGGCCAGAGGTTCTCTGGGGAAAAAAACCCGTTACTTTGAAGACTGAAATGTCAGCTTAGTCAAATTGTTCATATGCACAAAATAGGGGGAGAAATGAGCACCCAAAATTCAAAGCAGCTGGACCATTCCTTTCCTTTGCCACAACTTTATATCAAAATTATTTAGGTTCAGTTCGAAAGTTTTAAATGCTCAAAGCCAAAATATTTAGACAATACAAAATGTTTGCTTCATCCACAAGCTACTTTTCTCATAATTTTCTTTTTTTTTTTTTTAGAACTAGCATCAAGTTGAAATATATTCTTCACCCTGCTCTGGTTGCCTACAGCATCTGGGTAAATTGGACCCAGAACTTTCTAAATGGAATAGTGTTTAAGCGGAAAAATTAGGTTCTTCACCAGAACCTCCTCTCTCAGCAGCTGGATCCTTTATTGATGACCTAAAAGAGCAGTATATTACAGCTTTCTGCACTCCTCCATATACTTTTGAACTGAGAACCTTTTGTAGCATTTTTGTCTTATCGGCAGTACATTATAAAAATGTCAGCTCTTTCCAAACCTTTATTGTTCCATTGGAAGGATTATTCTTAATTTCAGCCCTGGAGTCAGTTTATGTGTGGTTTGATCTTCTGTTCTTCCTTTCATACAGATGCTATCAGCATGGACAGCAGAGCAGCCCTGTCACACAGGATTAATGGCAGAGTGTGGTGTTGCTTCTGGAACAGTAATGTCGTACCATATGAATAAACACTGAAATTGGGATAATTTTTCTAAATGTTTCAGCATTCTAAGTACAAAGTAATAACCCTGTCAGGAACAATATTCACTGCTGTCTCATCTGGCTGTGCTGGAATTAGTGGCAGTCTCCGGGGAAGAACACAGGTATGTCAGTGTTGGAAACATAGCATGTGGTTGTATTAGAGCAGAAAGCAAACAAATCCCTCAGTCACAGCACAGGGAGAGAAACTTAATACTGCTTGGAAAATCAGCACTGCTTTGACTGTTACATTTGTCTTGGTTTCCTCATGAGAAGGATAATGCAAAAATGGGAGATAGATGTATGTTTATCAGTATATCAGTATATTTATCAGTATATCATACAAAATGTGTTGTAGAATTCAGCAGAAGATGAAAACCAGAGTCTGTGAAATCAAGAATTAGAGCAGGAACAAATAGTGGACGGTGAGGAAAGTCTTACTGAGTACTCTCTGCCTTAATAGAAAATCAAGGAGGAGCAAAACCTTGATGAAGGATGAGACTTAAAAATACTCCAGTTCACCTCAAAAAAAAAAGAAAAAGTAGAAATAATTCTGAGACATTACATGGGTGATGGGAGGTTGCTCAGCCATTTTTCTGATTTGTTAAACAATTTGCCTCTAGGTTTCCATGCATGTTCATTTTTAGAGGCGCCAGCCAAAAGATGTTTGATGCTGAGAAAATTGTAAAAATCTAGCTCTTCCTAGCTGCCCGAAGGTCATTGCTTAGAGCACTTGAATTTTGGAAATGTCAGGTTGAGACACTTGCATAGGAAAAATAAATGCACAATTACACTGTTTATCCTATCTGCTCAAAAACATGTTGAGCTCTAGTCATCTTTGAAAAAAAATCTTCCTCCACAACATATTGCTGCCCACTAGCATGTGTTACAGAGCATATTTAAGACTTCTTTGGAAGAAGCCAAGATCAGACACTGCCAGAAATCAGATATTCAATTAAACCGTCTCATACTTCAAGCCAGTATGACAGGGGTACCTCTTAATGAAAAAAAAATTGCTGCTGTGGCAACAGCTCAGAATAAATGATTATGGAGAGAGAATTTTTACATTAGCAATGCGGTTACTTGCATGGATGTAACAGTAGGATCTGAAAAGTACAGACATGAATACAGGCAATACTTTCCTTGAGCACTCTTCAGCCTCCAAACATGGTCTAGCCTGACCTGGGAAAATCAGAGGAGAGACAAAAAGTGGCTGTATTGAGATGACAGCTTTGCAAAAAGAGGTTGTGTTCCAGCTATGGGTTTCCAAGAAGCGGCTGTGCTGGGGCTTCGAGTGTTGTTTTTGACGACAATGCAGGTTGCTTCATTCCTGCTTGCCCCTTCTCCTCATCTGGCTATCTCCACCTAGAAGGGCTGACCCAGCACCGAACTCTATCACAGAGCAGAGCTCATGCCCTCCCTTTCCCATTTTGCTTTCTCCACACTATTTTACCCACCAGTTCAGCTCTCTGCTGCCATTTGTGGTGCAACCAGTGTCCCCAGTGTGGCTGGGGACTACTGTGCTGGGGCAGGGATCTGCTCCAGGGAACAGAATATTTTCTGTGCCTGCGGGTGGATGTGTGAAGCACTGGTTATTTTATTTGCCTTTGGATCTAACTTCCTTGGTTTAGCTATTGTCAAACAACTGAAAGGACTGACATTAGCTGCCTGGTTCCCATTAGCAAAGGCACTTTTAAATCCTGTCGCAATCACTTTGTTTTCTAACATGTAACTAAAAGCCTTTTTACCACTTCTTTACATGACTTTCTGCGATTGGAGCCATGCAAACAGAAATCAGGCATATGCATCTCGCTGATACCGGTATTTTGAAACCCTTTCCAAATACTTCTGCCAGTGACTGCAGAAAAGCTTTTATACCAGTAAGAATGTGTATATTGGGCTTTCTTCCAGAGGCTGTGAGAAGGGCACAGTATGTGCTGCTGGGATTATTTTACCAACTGAATAAATGTCATCTCTTTTCCAAATAAGAAACTTAGGCTATGGCAGGAAAATTATTTCAGTGTTTAAATGCATTCTACACATCCTAAGCAGGAACTTGGTGCCTTCATGGGGCAGGAATGCTTAGATGTGTGCAAACAAAACACCATCATATTTCTTCAAGTTGCAGGTTATAACTGTCCAATACTGTGCATGCTTTTTCCTTGGATGAATTGTCTTTTTAAAACCGCAGCTGAGACCAAGGGGAACATGTGAGGCTTTTACAAAATCTCAGGCTGGACCTCTGATTTTAGGTCATGTGATTAAAAATTTGAATCCTGGGCTTTTACCCCCACATCCCTGTTGTTCTGGAGGATGAGTGGGCTATATGCTGTTTTCTTTAAGGTGATGGGTTATTGCAACCAAAAGCCTCACTGAGAGACATGGTCCTTCTATCTGCTGGTATGTCAGTGGGGCATTTTTAATTCAAAGAATGAGAATGTACCAGGAGCAACAAGTCCCCTCAAGAAACACATCATGAAGCGTAAAGCATAGAGTACAAGGAAGGAAGGAACCACATTAAAATAAAGGCTTCTGCCGGTAATTAGGAGATTAGTTAAGTGCTGTGCTCTGCAGCTCCAGAAATGCCATAGGTAGCAGCTGAAATGCCCTGGGAAGGACTAATAACTTGGCACTTAGGAACCAGCCTGTGTCAAGCTGTGAGTGTTCCCTGAACTGCAGTGTTGCGTGGACCCTGATGAGCTTGTCCTTCAAGACAGCTACCGTGCCAGCCTCGCTGTGCTTGGTGAGGGTACCACAGATGTGCTGTACAGATGGTGACCCCAGGGAATCCAGCTCCTACATGCTGATCTGGATGCCTCAGCCAACAGGGCTGTGCAGTGTGTGCAGCATCCTGTGACTGCAGAAGCCATGCAGCAAGCTTCTGCACCAGTTCTCTTTAGAAGAAAATATCCCTATAAACCTATTCCTCTTCTTCCTCACTGTAGGACTTTGGAAAAGGCAGAGTATTGTCTACCATCCCTGCAGCTCCATTCCTGGGAAGTGCAAGGTCATCACAGATGCTGGTACTGACAGCAGACACTGGTACCCACCACTTGGGGCAAGCCTGTGGCACACAACTGCTCTCTGCTCACCAGTGGGTGAAGCACATCTGTCACACACCCTTGTTAAAAATCAAGAGTTGGAGCATTATGAGAATGAAAGCAATGCACTTCTCTTTGAGTACAGTAAGTGTCTTTTGCTTTTGGGGGTAGGTCCTCTTTAATGGGCATTGACTGGTGATGACTGGGGTGTGTAGAGGGAGGATCGGAAGCAGACAGTTCCTCAAGCACAAAGTAGCAAGTGGATTTGGACTGGCTTTTAGCACAGCATAGAATTAAGCTGGTTTCTTCTGAAGCTTTCCTAGAAAAACCTTGAATTCATTCTCCAGTTTGCCTCTTTGCTCGATGGAGTACAGAAGATGTTCTTTTGAGCTTGCATAGAGTTTGAGAGTTTTCTTTCCCATTGTCAGCAAATGGGACAGTGCTTTTGTTCCCAGACAATTTTAAATTTTTAAAGCTGATGAGTGCCTCACTTTGACAGTGTTAAACATTTAAATGCGTCTTCTTCATATAAAATTCAGATTGCTCATCTGCAAAAGTACTCCCCAAAACAAACTGAAAACAATTATCTTCATATGCAGAAAACTTGGCCAAAAAAACTTTTTTCCTTCTGTGATCAAAGCAGAAACTATGTAGTTTGGTTAATGCAATGGGGTTAGATATTTTTTTCCTCCCTCTAACATAGCTTCAGTCAGTTGACAGCCAAGAGATATGTTTGGATTTTTCATCCCCATGTGGATTTGTGGGAACACATACTAGGAGACCAGATCAACATTGTAATAGTGCCTGCATTGATCTAACACAGTGTTTATGTGGACTCCAGCCATCATTCACTTCTTCTCCGTCATCCAGGGGCCATAATGGATTATTTTGTACAATAACCATGATAGTACTTAGCTGTTGTCTAGCATTTACAAGGTATTTTATGAAGAAGGTCAATATAATTATCTCCATTTTACAGCTGGAAAGTATAGGCTCAGAGACATGAAGTGATTTTTCAGGTCCGTGACGATTCAGGGACTTCCTAAGACTAAACTGAAATTAAGATGTGAGCCCAGATGTAGGCAATGGGCTGTCCCCATCACCACAGAGCTTCTGTGCTTGGGGGTAACAAACTTCAGGCATTGAGAGTCTGTGGAGAGCTTATGTCACTGCCTTAAACTCAGCTGAAGAAAATCACAGGATTAGTCTTTAAAAGGGCCTAAACCAGCTGTGCTTACAAACTGGGCCCCACCTAGCTTGTGCAGCATCTGCTCAGCAGCCACTTATGGGCACTTTCCTGCACACAAGCCCTGCCCACAGGGGACAGGAGAAGGGCAAAGTGTGTCATTAGCCTTTCCCTTCCACAGTCCTTGTAAGTACAGGATAAAGCTGTGTGTGTGCTTAACCCACACCTCCTCCCAGGCCCGGGGTAAACTCCTGTCCTTTATTTACAGTCTCCTTCAAGCATCCAGCAGCTGTCAAGTGCGAGCCCTTGCCAGCCCCCGTTTCAGGTACTGGAAATGTTATTTTACCTTTGTAACTGACATCAGCCTTGAGGTATTTCAAGATGTACAGCAGGGAACTCTGAAAGGAGAAAAAGTTGCTTGTTTGGAGAGGTGTTTTGACAGGTTTCTAAATGAGATACAGGTCATTTGAGAGCTTGTGATGTGAGGCAGAAACGGTTTCCAGTCCTTCTCACTGTTTATGCAATGCTTGTTTCCCAGCCTTTAGGCATCTGCAAATGCAAGAAATACTTGAAATTACAACAATTGGAAGAGGCAGTTTGGTAGCTCATATTTCTTAAAGTACATGAAACTCCAGTAGGTAGCTGGTTGGATAAAGTGGATAAAGCATAATCTCTGTGTGCACCATAAATAATTTGTCTACTCCCAGTAGGGGGAGAGGGTGGAGAAAAGTGAGTATTATGGTTTGATTAGAGGGAAAGATTTCCCACAAACATTTTATGATTTGCTTCTACCTTCACCATGTGTGAAAGCGGGGGTCTGTAACAACTTTCCAGTTCTTGAAAACACAGCTACTCAGAAGCTGCAGTGGGCTCACAGGAGATGTTTGCTCCCTTGTGGAGGCTGCTGCCCTTGAGGGGTAAGTCCTCAGTTTTCCTAAACCAATCATAACCTCGTGCAAGTGCATTCCTCAGAGCAGGGATCTGGCCTTCCCCTCCCCATCTTGCTGTGCTCTTTATTTCTGACTCACCAGGGGACCTGTGCTGGACCTCACTGCACCATGTCAGGGCCCCATGTGATGATGAAACACACCTCATGATAGAGTTCAGAAATGTCAGTTCTCATTGCCTAGTGCTCTCTACTGCTAATCTTCAAAAATTACTATTAATATTAAAAAAAAAAATTGCATTATATGTTGCTACATGTACCATTTAATTTTTATTTTTTTAATGTAAACTCCTGGCAAGAATGTTCCCTTGTCTCTCCCATGTATCAAGATACAGTTTGTTGTTGAACCTGGTAGACTGCAGGTCTACCAGGTTCTAGATGTGATATCTCTGCAAGGAAAAACATTCACAGGAATATGAGTTTTTCTGGAGCTAGTTCTTACTTGATTTGAGGCGAGCTGGGTGGAGTTGTTTTTTTTTCTAATTTATTTATGAGCATTTCAGCAATATTTTTGGTCAGTCAAAGAATGAACAGAATGCTGTAATGTTTTAAAAAAATGGAGCTTTGATCAACTTTTGAAGGTAAAATATGCCAAATAAGTCATAAGTGCTAGGACAAAGGAAAGGTATTGACACAACATTATACTGCTCAGTTCTTTAAATGTTATCTTATGCCAAAATCCCTGGGTTTTGTTTTCTTATTTTTAGGAAAAAAAACCAACCAAAAATCTTCGTCTTAACATGGCTTCTTTTGTGATTTGCCTACAAATAGAAAGTCCTCACTTTATATCAGGGAATTAGTAGTCTCTTATCTTAATCATGCTTTGCAATAGGGTAGGTCTGCAGCTCACTAATGCCTTCCCCCGTTCTTGCAGGGGCAAGGGGAAAAAAAAAATCTTTGCCTGCTTATATAGGAAGAGAGCGATGTAGGGAACCTGTTTGCAAAAGTCCCTTTTCCTGGAACTGGCCTGGAGGGTGATGGTATGAGAGCTGTTCCCTGCTGAGATGGCTAGGGCTGCTTGTTTTGCTGCCCAGCCACCCATGAGCAGATGTGGTACTTAGGCCATGGGAGATGCCGGGAGCAGGACCTCAGCTGTGGCAGTGTGCATGGGGAAGATGGGAGCTTCTGGTGCAGGGGAGAGCTGTGTGGATGACAAGATTTTTGTCTACTTGCAAAGGACCCCTCAAGAAAAAACTCATTAGATGGGAAAACCGAGAAAGTCTTTACCTGGGAGTTTCCTTCATCAAATAGTGCTGGATGGGAATAAGACATCATGCCTTTTTAAAAGCAGAAATGTAAGTAAGTCTAAAGTACTGGCAAGAAGCAGAGGTGTGAATGGATTTTAAGATAACCTTCTCTAGTCATTTTCCTCTGCTCTGTTTTAAAAGAATTCCCCGTGAGTGGGACAATGGAGAGCATGGCTTATGTCTTTCCTTTCCTTTTGCACATGTGCCAGAGGAAAATGTCATATTGCAGAACCTGTTCCTCCTAAAATTGCATGGACAACAGTACCATGAAGAATAATATTTAAAACATACAAAATACTTATTTTCTTCTAAAATCAGAACTGACTTTTAAATTGCAAACAAGAACAAATGACTACAACCCCTTAGGGACTGTATTCAGATGCACTGCATGACACACCACAGGCTGAGCGAGCACCAGAGCCACTTGTCACCTCCTCACAGCATCAGGATGCAGCAAGCATGGTTTCAACACTGTGAGGTTGAACCCTTGCAAACAGCCAGCAAGTCTGAGCACTCTGCACCTTGAGGAGATAAACTGTCATTCCTGAACTACCGAGTAGGAAGAGGATTTCACTGGTGACAGACAGAAAGAAGCAATTACCTAAAACGGTAGAGTAACTTGAAACAGTTTTATGCTGGACATTCCCCCAAGGGCAGACTAAAGGGCTGGCTTACTCGACAGCCACTGCTGATCTCAAGCACATTTGTCACTTTAGATTTCACCTCTAAATTGTTTACCCATATACTCGTACATATATCCCTTATGCAGGTTTGTTGTGTTTTGGGTGGGAATGAAAATTACCACTGGCTGAACAGTCTTTCCTTGTGTCTGTCCTCTGGGAAGCTTGCTATTCCTGTTTCTTTCAGTTCTGATCAAAACATAGTATGTATGTATAATCTTACTGCACACAAAGCATGCCAATACTGTTATGCTTTTTGGAGTGCTGTAGTGCAATGTGAGATTCTTCTCTGCTGCTGGCTGGGGGCTAACTGCAATGTGCATTCTGCTCGGCTCTGTATGCTTTTAATACTGCCTAAGAGTAAACAAGACAGAGATGCTAGTCCAGACCACCAAAAAGGTTTGGTAGCATCTTTCTATTCTTTCCATTTCTGGCAAAGTAAAGGTTAGGTCAGTGTTAGGAGGGCTGTTTCAAGCAGTAAGACTATTTGGGCTTGGAAACAGCGCACCCAGAGAAGTTCTAGAGACTTTGTCATGGATGGTTTGAAGAAAAGTTTTAAAACCTGCCAAGATTCATGTAGGGGTTGCAGCTGATCCTGTCTTAGAACAAAGGACAAGATCCAATATCTTGTAAAGACAACAAATACTTCTGTGTTGGCTGTGCAGAACCATGGTGCATGAACTGGTGGTAATGCCCTTGGCTGGTGTGGAAGTAAGTGTTTAAACCAAAGAACTATCTTGGGGGCTCTGGCCCTGTCTCTGCAGTGCAGTATCTCATCTTGCATAGCCACCAACGACAGACCCATTGAGTAACTGAGTGATTACAAAGTCCTCTGTCCCCTGGCATAACCTCCCCATTTCTAGCAAACAGCTGTTGAGAAACTTTGAGATGAAGATTGCACATGCACCATTGTTTTTAATAGTTACCAGTGTCTTTAGCCTCTTTCTGAAATTATTTGTACTCTTGGCTTCCAAATTGTACCATGGCCGTGGGCTCCACAGCTTTGCTTTTGTTATATGAAGTGAGATTTGGTTTAGGCTGGCAGTTTCTCAAAGCAACCTCAGCTTGTGTCTTTCGAGAAATCGCAAGTAATCTCTCCCTTCCACATCAGGCACAAGTCTATACATCTCTTACAGAGCTCCACTCTCAGCACATGGGGGCACGGCGGCTGCAGGAAGAAAGGAAGGGTTTTGAGCTCAGTGGAAAGTCGGTGCTGCTGCTTTTGCACAGCAGAGGAATACAGGCGGGTGGCTGCCCCTGGCTAAGCAATAGTCAACTGAAATATAGGGGCAGCCCTGTTCCTTAGTGTCTGCAAGAGGAGAAGCTTATCAGCTGAATTTTGCCTCTCCGTGGGGCAGTAGTTCTTGCTGAGATCTAGCCAGGGGTCCTAATTCAGCTTGTTGCTGAAATCAGCAGGATGGAGCTGATCGGGAAAAAGCGGGTGCTGTGGCACCCGCCTGCCACGTGTTCTTCCCTCCCACTCATGCTGGAGGCACCACCAGTGCTTCCCTTCCAGCTGGCAAGCCGGTGGCCTCATTGCGTCACTCATTCCCACTGCTTTTGGAGTTGTATGTGTTTGAGGAGCAACACCAGAGTCATCTCCCTGAGCCTGCTTGTCGAAACAGTTGGCAGCAGTCTCCCAGCGGTCCTGCAGGGACGGTGATACCTGATGCCAGCGCTCGCTTCTTTCTTTGACGGGTGTGTTCTTTGCAGCACACTGCACACATGCTGCAGCCCCAAAGGCTCCTCTGCCAGGGATGTGCACTTCACACCTCCTTTGCTGGTACGGGATTACAGCCTTGCTTTGTAAATGAACTCCTGTTTCTGTGATTAGAAACATTAGCACTCCGACTTCCCCAGCAATATAAGCAAGGCCCTCATAAGGTTTGCTGCTTGTTCCTAGCAGCTGGAGATAGCACTGGGAGATCCTGCGAATTCTGCTTTTGATCAGAGCTGTTACTGCAGTGCAGCACATTGAATTTTGAATACAGAAATTACATGGAGTGGCCTGATCCTAGGTACATTCCTGTTCTGTCTGGCAGCCTCTTTGCTGTCATGTTTTTCCCTACTGCTGTCAAAAAGATGCCTTTTGCAGGCAGTTGACTGGATGGGGAAGGAAAGAATTGCAGCACTTGGTGCTCTCCCCATAAAAGTGCCAACTTTCCAATCACTTAAATTTGCCCTAAGCATCTTTTAAAAATGTGGTTCAATTTCCCTCTTTCAGAGTTTTAGCTGGCACTTATCATCCTGGTATGGTACTTAATCAGTCCCTGTCTGATTGTCTGTAAGGATAATTGATGTTCCTGTCTCCAACAAGCTGAAAATTGTTTCCACCCAGCCTTTGACATATAAAGGGACTTTGTTTTCTGCAGTGGGTGTTCTTGTCTCATAGGCAAATGACCCCGGCTGCAAGGCTTGCAGAATGGAGTGCAGCTGCAGACACCTGCCCTTCCTCCCAGGCCAGGAGAGGTGTGGTGCCCTTTCTGGATTAAAGCTAAGGACTGTCTCCAGAGCTCATCCCATGCAGGCACCGTACATGTTGCAGGGGTGCCTTTTGCTCCAAACTGATCCTGTCTTTTCCGAGGGCATTTTAAAGAACCCTGTCTGAGAAGCACTTTCCAAAAAATGCCAAATCTCACTTAGGGATGCAGCAGCCAGCGTATCCACACCTGGGCAGGTGAAATTCTTTGGGTACCAAAAGATCATCAGAGATCGAGATCCAGACTGGTCACACTGAACTGATTTGAACTTCCAGCCCTTTCAGTGAGAAGGTAATTAGTCTTCTGAACAAATGAGTCAGAAGTTCTTACTACCACTTTTGAAAGTTTAAACCGATGCTGCCATGCCTTTGGCGTGTCCATGTATTGCGACATCTTCCGAGCTGGTAGTGTGACTGGGAATCAAACTGCTGTGTGCAAGGTTCCAGCTACAAAATCTCTAGTAAGACACAATATTTTGCTTTCTGAATTAAAAAAGTAAAAACCCAACCTCTTTAGGAGTACAAACTGTTTCTGAGTCAACAATATAAATGCCTGAGTCTGCACGGTATCTGAGACAACTGTCCACTTCTCATTTATCCTATTCATCTCAATGCAATGTTGTAGTCTAAAAATTATGCAGCACCCAAAGTGGGTGTTGACCTCTGCAGCACCGTTTTTCACAAAGGCTGGTGAACAAAATGCCCACTTCACTTGTTCCATCCTCCCTGGATGCCCACCTTGTGTCTCTGTGAAACCTGACAAACCAATTACTAGAAAACCTCCACAACTTGAACTTTCCCCGAGTATGACCTGCTCTCGTATGCTCAGCATCCGCAGTTGTGGCATTCTGTGAGAGCGTAAGGACGGAGTCAGGTGAATGGAGTTAGGAAAATAACTATCCTGAGGGGTTTAGTCCTGGTGGTGCCTTCCTTCTACCAAATGGAAAGGGGAATTTTGAGCAATCACTGCACTGAGGTGCTGAAGACACCAGAGGGCTCTACTGCCAGATGTACTACTGGATTACTGCAAAGTCCACAGGGTTTTACTCTCGAGGTACGCTCTCATTTTTGGCGAGCCAGCCCCGAGACTGGCTGTTGCCAGCACCGCGGGCCTCAGCATCTTACTTCACTTGTGACAGTGGCTTAAGTTCAGGTTACTGCTGTTCTCAGCTCTTCTACCTTTTTTCAGGATATGGTGGTATTTGGGAAATCTGTGGAAACCTATTGTGCATACTGCATCTTGTGGAAGGACCAAGACTGCTGAGAAACCAGTTTTTGACAGCACTTGACTTCATTTGGAAAGCAACCCCCCTGTGGTGTTTTTGGTGGCGTCATAGTTCTCCCCAACCTGACTGACAAATGAGCCTACCTGTAGCTGTGTTTGTGCTTTTCCTGTAGGAAGCTGATGTTGAAGGAGTGCCAGGCTTGCTTGGATGGGGAAATCTCTTACATGACTTGCCTTGTCTGCCCAAGAATTTTGGCTGCCTCTGTTGGCATGACAGAGAAATGTGTTTACTAGGCTTTTATCCTTAAAGGGATAGAAATTTGCTGGTATTTTACGCTTTAAAGGATATAAGATTTATTCAAAACCAGAGCACACAAACATATACATTCTCAGTCTGTTGCCTGGGATATTATTAGTCAGGCGACTCCTAATAAAGTTAAAGCCTAGCAATGTAAGATTAAAATACATTAGTCGAGGATAAATTGTGCACAAAACCGATCTTACCATGCATAGGAAATGTGCCCTAAGCCCAGTACAAATCTTACTTGTCAAAGCCTTCACGATACTTAATGGGTTAACGTCAAGAATGTCAAAGGGCTTTATTGTACTTGTTTTAATTATTTGGAAATTGCTCTTCCTGACTCGAGTGATGCCTGGGATTCTTACGTGGCAGTTTCTGCTTGATTTCAAAACATCTTGTCTGTCTGATGAGACGTGTGTGAGTGCCTAAGCTCCCTGTCATTTGTTTATAGCAACATCAGGGAACTGCTGGTGTGAAAACCCAGTGCGGGCTGAAGCTGGACTCTCATTCGTACGCCTGGTGAACGGCGTAGATGCACGTAGCAGAGCCGTGCTGTTCCCAGCCGCGGGGACAGAGGACACGGCTGGCGCTCCCCCGGCTGCCGGCGGGGCCAGGGCCGCATTAACACATCTTCGCTTTGCAGCGCAGAGAGTCCCAGCCCTCGGGGTGCTGCCTACGCACAGGTCTTAGCCCCGGCGGGCTCCGCGGGCGGGCCCGGGACACGGCGGGGCCGGCGGCGCCGGACGGGCCGCGCCCCTTCCCGGCC